>CM031242.1:256589667-257051960 GCA_018340775.1 Taxus wallichiana var. yunnanensis | reverse complement strand
AAGGGTTTGATTTATATATAGTAAATGAAATTGAAGTTAATATATTGTAGTAACTTCTCAAGTATTCAATAAACCATTAAAGTAGTTACGGGTTATCTTCTTACCTTGTAAACTTAATAAAGAGTTTTAATGGGAACACTCAACCCTAATAAAATATTCATGCATAACTTGCCTACATGTGTGATCCTTTTTACCATATAAGAAATTTAAGACCGTAGAATGAACTTAAGCTTTGCACTCGATGGAACCTCCTAGGTTAGGTAAATAAAACCCCTAGTTGGAGTTTACCGTCATAGTCATTATGTTTAGTGACATTGTCATGAACCCATATTTTAGGAATGACATGGTCCAACTTTATCCAGAGTATGTGGTTTCCTTCTAGTTTTGGTAATCACGAGAAGAATGCCCTCTCTTCAGGTCCAACACCAGGTTGAGTGTTGAAGACCACCTTAGAAGTCACCTTATGAGTCCTTGTTCGAAGGAACGATTAAGCAAAGTGCTACCTTGGTTTCTATCAAAATATCATCTTGATATTTTCTTGAATGTGGATTAGTATAAATATGTCCACCTACCTTAAACTCTTATATAGTTAAGGCGTAGATCATTAGGTGCATATTGGAATAAACCAAACCTCAGTTGATTAGGAGGTGTCACTTGTGGTTCATGTATAGTTTACAATTCTTCCAATCATGTACCTCTTCAAGATGTTAGACAAATACTTCTGTAACTCTTGTTACAAAACAATGCTAATAACGAGACCATAGTGCGATGTAAGAGCATATCATATAAGATGAGAACGAGATTGGAGATTAGGATTAAGGTCACTCTTGGAGTCCTTATAACTTATTTAAGCATTTTCATGTGTTGCAAAGAATATGAATTGTTTGGTGTGATCAAACTTTGAGAAAATACAAGATATATATATATATATATATATATATATATAAATCAAATTTGGAATTCAGTAAGTTATTGTACTACAATGATAATGGTAGGGAAATAACTATATCTTGATCAAAGAATGTTTTGGGAAAAAAGCTTTATTGAATCTAAGTCTCCCTCAATCCCAAGATTTCACCTTGTCATCATGTAAATTCTCTTGTGTAGCAAGCGTAAATTTTGAAACATTAAATAAATGTTTGAGAAGAATATTCTTAACATAAGAACAAGATAATTAAGTACTTATATAAGTGATTTGAATTGTGCCAAATAAGCAAGTAAGTTATGGAAATTTCCATGATGCATAAAGGAAGCCAACCTAAATTGGTCGAATTGTAAATTAAAAGTGGAATGAACTTAAGATCTTGTAGATGGAAAAAGGAGAAAATGATCCTTGCACAATAATGTTCTTAGAATGTTAATCGTAACTAAGATGCAATTAAAGAAATGATGTGTTGTGGGTTCGCCGTTCTTGAAGTCATGTTTCTTGTGGTTGGGTCATTACTGGTATTCGTTCATTGCGAGAAGTGTGGCATCGACATGCCTATGTTGTTTTCATCGGGGTTTATGTGAGTTGATGACTTATGGGATTGTCGTATGCAAGTCGAGTTTCGTACTTGGAGCCCTTCATTGTGTGTTGTGTAGCGTGCATTATAAGTCAAAAAAATTATCCTCGTATTTTATTGTTGACATTGTGTGTGTAAAATGTGGGCACTACATATGGTATCGAGTGGAGGTTCATGCTCTCGAACCTCGGGGATTGGAGTTGTGATGATTTTGCATGATAGTGATGGTGTTACATGATGGGTTGCATGATGGTGATAAATATTGGAAGAGTAATGTGTTTTAAGAGTGATGTGATCTATGTCGTAATTGTGATAGTGTGAACGCACATGATGTGTATGTCACTTAGTGCTTTTGTTATCATGTTGATGTGCTAGGGATGGGAGTATTCTCTCTCCTTCGTGTGGACTCTATGAAGAATTCACGTGTGAATTACTGCTTGTGATGAGAGTATTGACTCTCCTTTTCATGGATCCGATGAGGAATCTGTGTGTGATGTACTGCCTTGTTTTGTGTGAAAGGAATGATATGGTGAATTACAGAGTGTTGAGACATTTTGACCTTATGTGATGTGAAGGTGTATTGATGTATTGTATGAAAAAATCGATGTAAAGTGAATCACATTTTATCGTGATGTCATCATCATATTGTGATTAGTTGTGTGCATCATCGTGTTGTATTACAATTAACTATATGTTGTAATGTTAGACATTGTGTTCATCATACTTATGATTTGTGTAATATGTAATGATTTACATCATGATTTAGGGGCATATGGTGAGTATGATCCCTAGTGAACAGTGATTGCACTTTGGGTGTAGGATGTGGTAATGTGATGTATCGTAACCGTGAAAGTAATGATTGTGTTATACCCTTGTATATATATACCATGCGTAAGACGTTATGGTTGTTGTGTGTGAATTACCATTGTGTTTGTGATGTAGTTATGTGTATGTTGTGGACCTTACACTAGACGACCCTAAGGGGATAAATTGTCAAGAGTGTATGTGTGGAGAGAGGAGGCGTGGACCAAGTTTTCATAATCTTGAGCCGAGTACGAGTGAGGAAGTGGAGTCTTATATAGACTGAAAACCCACTTCTATCTGTTTAGTATACTTCGATCTTGCTCAGTATATTGTGGGTGCACACCACCTTAGGCTCAACTTATGCAACTAGAGTTCCCTGCTCTTTCTATTGGATTGTTCATTGAATAATCCTATGTGATTTTGACTATGTTGATCCTTGTGGGAGTTTGGAGTTATGATTCAGCAGAGATGATGACAGTTACATTATTTGATATACTCATTTATGGTTACATGTATATTTGTTATGAGCTAAGGTTCAATGCTCGAGTGCCAACAACTCGATGAGTACCCCTTTGGTGGCGGTATGAGGCCACATAGTGATTGTAATGTGATATTTTCCTCATTACGTATTTTATTCGTAAATTGATCATTATCTCTTTTTGCTAGAACCAGCCGTTTTCTTGATTAACATGTTCTTATATTTTGGGCATTTATTTGATTGTTGCATTAACAGTTGGATTTTACACTAACCATGGCTAATTAGCCATTTGTTTTTCTTAGTTTTAAAACTTTCTTTTCATATTTAAAAGCTTTGTAGCCTAGCCCAAGGCTTTTGATTTTCCACTTGGCATTTGAATGGATTGTTATGCTAGTTCTAATGTCATAATGTGTTGGATTAGGGTCATGGGATTCACCATGGAGTGGTTGAACCTATGGACCCGCTTCGTTGTATGGGGGTATGCCCCAAGGAGTTACTGAATAACTAGTAGGTTGTTGAACCACAAGTTATTATGTCACTTGGGTTTGGGGGTGATGGGGCTCTATGTACCTAGGGCCATAGGGTGACCCGGCCTCATTTAAAAGGAGAAAGGAGACGGGCCTCTATGGTTGAGTGACTGTTATTCTTTATGACACTCTATGGTTGAGTGACCTGAGATTTTGATGGGGCTCTATGGTTGAGTGACCCGACTTGGTTTTGGCACTATGATTCTTTCTCTTGGGGAGGTATATGGAGATTATTTGGTGATGCTTTGGGGAGATATATGGAGTTATTTCTTGATATTTTGTGATGTGTGGAGTTGGTATAGTGAGTTATGTGTCCTCTTGTGAGTCTGGTTAGACTTTGTTATGATTGATGGCGTGACTCTCCCCTTGGTTGGTATGGACTATTGGATATTGGATTGGAACTATGTCGTTATAGTCATGGATTTTTGTGAGTCATGTGATACCCGTTGTATATGTATTAAAATGTTGATTCTCGTTTATCAATCATATGTGTGTACTAGATCTATGTCTAGGACGTAATTGTTGGGAATTAATTTCTATGTGGTCTACTTGTTGTCATTCCATGGTTTGGTGAAACCCTTGTGATGGATACTGATTGTGAAAGTATGCAAAAGTATGCTTATGAAATTTTAGTGTTGTGTATGACCCTGGTAGGGTGTGTGACTGTAGTTCATGATGGGAACCCACAGGAAGGAATACTATAAAAGAAAATATAAAAAAAGTAATACGGTAAACTGGAACTACCAATCTTCACAGAACATTATAAGTTAAGATATTGCCAAAATTAGTTTTCTTCCTTGTGGTCATGTTTTAACAACTAGTTGTTTTGTTACCCAACGTGTTTCATTATTAGCTTCTTGCCTACGTACCCTCCAAGCTTTGGTGTTGTGTCGCATCGAGGATGATGCTCTTATAAGGGGAGGGAGATGTAATGCCCCCTTAATTTAAGACAATGAGACACCTTTGTCAGGAGTGGTAGGTGGAAGGGCCTACGTCCTATCAATTTCTTGGCATAATAATACAAGCACTTTATTGGGATCCTAAGTTTCCAACCACCGACACTTACCCCTATTCTCTGCTGGGCGCACATGACTTATTCCTTCCAGCATTGGATTCCTTTGGGAGATTTGTGTTTTATCTGACAAGTGGGTGCGTAAGAATACTAGCAACCTGGTTCTTTTATTGTTCTAGATATGTGATTACTCATTTTAACATCCACTGCTGTTATGGAATCAAACTTTAAAATGGCTTTGTTAGTACCAAAGTATTCTAGATTCGGGCACTGTATCTTCTTATTTTAACCCTTTAATGTTCATTTTGACATGGCAACCTCATATTAAGTGATAAATCAATGCATTGGTGTAAGTGTTTTGGTTTCTCGGACATAAAAATTTATATCACACATCGATTTCAACAACAAGAAGAAGACATGTTGACCCTTGCTTGGTCTTAATCCAAGTTGGGAGGTGGCCGCCTTTTTGTCCTTGTTTCTTTTCCATTCTAGCTCTTCTAATTAATTTTGACCTGCTACCTCCAATATTTTATTCATGCCTTGGTTCTAACCCATGCGTTGGGGGAAGGAAACGCTGTTCAAGGAGTTGAGTGTGCAGAGTAGATGGGACGCCTTATCCTCCTGGCCATGCACTTCCTTGGTTTTTGCATTCATGTAGATCTTCATTGGTTTTGGCTTCCTAGTGGTTTATGGCCGCAGATATTTCTATGGTGGCTGCCAAGCCGTTGCTATTCTTTTTGCATTATTAAGCCATGAATAAAGCTTTGGAGTTTTGAATGTATATTTTCCCACATCCCTTGCTGGGTTTCTATCTTGAAAACGTGTGGCCACCATCGTACAGAAGGCACGGGTTTCCTCTAGCGACAGTCATACTATTTCTTGCATGCAACAAACAGGTCTCCAACCTGATCAGTTTACATTTTCCAGTGAATCCCCAGCCTGCATCAAACATGAGCCTATGAACCTACGTGGACATTTATCCAAGCATAAAGATGGAGGGATTTGTAATGAGGCATGGAAGGGAAGAGCCTGGATGACAGTGGCACACAACAGATTTGACATCCTTTGCCAGGAAACTCCATGCCTTTTCCAGTATCCTTTCAACATGTGCTTCAATGGGAGCTTTGGAACAAGGTATATAAATCCATCAAGTTGACTAGGTGAGTAGTTGTAGCACTCCTAGTGGAGGTGTGGGGGGAAAACATGGAAACAAAGACAAGGGATGTCGACTATTTGACAAAATGCCTTGAAGAAATCTGGCTGTATATTATACCCCATATGTAGGGTACGCACACCCTAGAGTGGTTAAAAGGCATGGGGAGCATCAAAGAAAGGATTGATTGGTTTAAATCCTTACTCCATAGCTCGTGCCAGTATGCTCCCATTCTGCGTAAAGACAGAACTCCAAATCAGGGCATGAACACTACCAAAGCATAAAATGTAAAGGAGTTTTGTCAGATGTTGTAGTTGCAAGTGCTTCATTCACATGTAAGAAAATGTGGAAGCATGCACTTGGCAGGGATGGCATTGGCTTTGCTTGATTTTTCTTTCTGGTTGGAACGTGTGCAAAATGTGGAAGCATAGAAAAGGCACAAAACTGTTTGACAAAATGCCTCAATTAGATGTGGCAATTTCCAACATCCTTAGTGTTTGTGCCAAAATGGCAACGTAGGAACAGGTTATGGACATCCATGATAGTTCAGAAGACCACATAATCACCTTGAAGCTCTGTGGTTGTTCCTTCAAATGCAAACACCTAGTGTCTTCATGGACATATTTGTCATTGCTAGTATATCCCAGACTATGTTAAAATGGGCACTTTGAATCAAGTCGTATGGATATGGCCATTGCATGTAGTTGTAAATGCTTTGTTAGACCTGAATGCAAAGCCTGGACTTAGAGACAAAGCACATGAAGTGTTTGACAAAGTTCCTCCAAGAAATAAACACAGATTAGCCCACGTGGATAGCTGAAATTTCATGCAAGGATATGCACATAATGGATCTGTTTAAAAGGTTTTAGAAATGCACAAGCAACTACTTACTCTATTGGAAAACTTCAAGTGATTGGGAAGTTGGTGTGACGTGGTGGAGGTTAGATCCAGGCTCGTGAATTGGTTGACGAGTGCCAAGCGAGATACTGAATCGAAGCTATGGGTTTGAACGACTTCTTCCCTCTAGGCATGGTTCACCTTCCCTCATCTTTCATAAGTCTCGTATTTTAGTTTTCATTTACAACTTAAAATAATTTTAAAATATCAAGATCTTAATACAGTTAATTGTTTATTTCAACTCGTGCAAAAACAATGAAATGTCTTGTCGTAACTCACGATGCCAAAATAACTCGTTATATTAAAACATGAACTTCCACCCTCATTCTGAGGTGATTTAGAAAGCTTCCTACCTAGTTAGATCGCTACAATTTTGGTATATCGACAAGATGAATTTGACTTCCTAGTAATATTGTTGACCTTCTTCCTGTTAAATAGTTAATTTTTGCATTTTTGGAGACTCATTAAGTACCCTTCGGAACTCTGAAAACGAGATGTTAGGTTTTATTTGTGTACCTTGTTATGTGAGGAGTCACCATGACATCTGGATTTACCCTAAATGAGCATATGTGATCTTTTGGTGCTCTTATAGGAGCCCTGTTACACCGGGTTTACAACGAGTTAAAAAAGCCTCTTCAAATCTAGAAAGTTGGCTTTCGTTTTGAACCGCCATTTGAAACCTGGATGGAGAAATTATTTCCGTCTTCACAAACCTCTAGTGTTTATACTAGACAATTGCATGGAACATTCAGTTTAGGGAAAAACACTTTTCGGGATAGTTTGGCAAAGCCATTTTGTAGGCCTCTAGTTGCATAGTTTGATGAGGCCAAGTAGGACCAATTTTTGACTTGTCGCTCCAGAAAACTTGTCGCCGTTTGAAAATGGTTTTCTAGTTCTTAGTCCCGTCGACTCTGATGAATTCTCCTTATATAGGGGAACTAGTAGGAAGTGTCTCATTGCGTGCACATCCATCAAATATTAGTTTTGGATGTGGTTTTCTGAGCCCTCGAGCTAACTTTTGTCCTTTTACAACTGGGTCAACTATGATCAGTAGCCCTAAAAATTAGCCGCCAAACGCAAACCGTTCACTCTTTTTCAATTCTGTCAGTTGCTATGAACTCTTGGTATATCTGGGGACACATAGAAAGTTTGATCGTGGTGTGCGTTCTCATCGGAAGATAAATTTTGGAAGTGGTTTCTTAGCCTCCGAGCCCGTTTTGTACGTTTTTGTAGCTAGTAAGAAAATGTAAAAATAGAAAGTTGCGGACCCTCGTAGGGTTGCCAAACCACCCTGGAAACTTTTAACACATACAAATAACTGTTTAAAACCTTTAGTGGAACTTTTGGTGTGAAATAGAACTTTGAAAAAAGGTGTTTTTTCTCTCTCTTCCTTCTCTTTCTCTCTCGGGTTACAAAGTGAAAGAAATGAAATGCAATGAATACATGTTTCTAGACCTTTTTATTTCGATTGCAAATTGTAATTATTGTCATATGTAAATGGGAAACTGAAAAATGATACTTATGTTAGGTTAGGGTGGATGCCATGCCAGTGAATTATCATTGATATCATGCTCACGTGGGTTTTGGGATGGAAGAATGACGACGAAAAAAGGCGATGTGTAATTTAATTATTATTATTGTAATTTTTACAGGTCATTGTAAAATGAATAACTGTCTAATGTAGTCTCTTGTTACAGAAAAGTTATAATTGAAATTTGTTAATATGTATGAGATGCTAGTTTTAGGGATATCTTAGGAAATGTGCATCTAATCACCGGTTCAATTTGATTCTTAGTTGTGTATGGCAAAAAGGGTTTGATTTATATATAGTAAATGAAATTGAAGTTAATATATTGTAGTACTTTCTCAGTATTCAATAAATGATTAAATTAATTACTGGGTTATCTTCTTACCTTGTAAACATAATAAAGAGTTTTAATGGGAACACTCAACCCTAATAAAATATTCGTGCATAACTTGCCTGCATGTGTGATCCTTTTTACCATATAAGAAATTTAAGACCGTAGAACGAACTTAAGCTTTGCACTCGATGGAACCTCCTAGGTTAGGTAAATAAAACCCCTAGTTGGATTTTACCGTCATAGTCATTATGTTTAGCGACATTGTCGTGAACCCATATTTTAGGAATGACATGGTCCAACTTTATCCAAAGTATGCGGTTTCCTTCTAGTTTTGGTAATCGTGAGAAGAATGCCCTCTCTTCAAGTCGACACTAGGTTGAGTGTTGAAGACCACCTTAGAAGTCACCTTATGAGTCCTTGTTCGAAGGATCGACTAAGTGGTGCTACCTTGGTTTCTATCAAAATAACATCTTGGTATTTTCTTGAATGTGGTTTAGTATAAATATGTCCGCTTGCCTTAAACTCTTATATAGTTGAGGCGTAGATCATTAAGTGCATATTGGAATAAACCAAACCTCAGCTGATTAGGAGGTGTCACTTGTGGTTCATGTATAGTTTACAATTCTTCCAATCATGTACCCCTTCAAGATGTTAGACAAATACTTCTGTAACTCCTGATTACAAAACAATGCTAATAATGAGACCATAGTGCGATGTAAGAGCATATCATATAAGATGAAATGAGATTGGAGATTAGGATTAAGGTCACTCTTGGAGTCCTTATAACTTAATTAAACATTTTCATGTGTTGCAAAGAATATGAATTGTTTGGTGTGATCAAACTTTGAGAAAATAAAAGATATATATATATAAATGGAAGTCCATAAGTTATTGAACTTTATTAACTATGATAATGGTAGGAAATAACTATATCTTGATCAAAGAATGTTTTGAAAAAAAAGCTATCTTGAATCTAAGTCTCCTCAATCCCAAGATTTCATCTTGACATCACGTTAGATTCTTGGGTAGCAAGAGTAAATTTTTAAACATTAAATAAACATTTGAGAAGCATATTCTTAACATAAGAACAAGATAATTAAGTACTGTATATGTGATTTGAATTGTGCCAAATAAGCAAGTAAGTTATGGAAATTTCCGTGATGCATAAAGGAAGCCAACCTAAATTGGTTGAACTGTAAATTAAAATGGAATGAACTTAAGATTTTGTAGATGGAAAAAGGAGAAAGATATCCTTGCACAATAATGTTCTTAGAATGTTAATCGTAACTAAGATGTAATTAAAGAAATGATGTGTTGTGGGATTCGCCATTCTGAAGTCATGTTTCTTGTGGTTGGGTCATTGTTAGTATTCATTCATTGTGGCATCGACATGCCTATGTCATTTTCATGTGTCTATGTGATTCGATGACGTATGTGGTTTTCGTATGTGAGTCAAGTTTCGTACTTGGAGCTCTTGTTGTGTTGTGTGTAGCGTGTATTGTAAGTAAAAAAAAATTATCCTTGTATATTATCGTTGTATTTGGCTGCATAAATGCGGGCACTATAGTGATAAGGTGAGCTGAGTCACTTGTATCCATTATAATGTTTGTGGAGACGAGAGGAGAAGTGAGATAAACATCGGCAAGAGGTGGTGAGGAAGTAGATGTCGGGTCTGAGAAGCGGTTTCAAGACCTTAAGAGAGTTCTTTGAGGGGTTTGAAGGGTTAAGATATGCCGAGATAAGATGAGGGAGTGACAAGATAAAAATAAAAGAGAGGGACCACCAAAATGCTCGGGTTTATGATCATGATGTCCGAATAGGAGTTAGAATGGAGACGAAGGTGGTGGTGATGACTACGAACGAGGGAGCTAGTTGTGGAAGTGGATGGAAGACATAACGCCGCTTTCCTGGTTTAGAGGGGAAGCATGAGATTTATTTTTAGGAAGTTATAATTTTAAATATAAAATAAAAATACCTTGGTGGAGGAAGGGACCTTCCTCTTCTCTACTTGATTTAAGAAACTTTTCAAGTGATCAAACAGAAAAACTACAAAGTTTACCTTCCGATCATGTTGAAGATACACAAGAATTTAAATATGAGGTCCATAACTCAATTGGTAGCATCAATCCAACATGAATTACCTCCTTAATTACTCAGCAATCATATCCAAATGTTGTGGAAATGAGTCCCATTCATAGCCCGAGTGATACATTCTCGATTTTCACTAAGACCAGAACTCATCCGTCTCCTCCTGAAGTGAGTGTTTAAATTAAATTTCTCCCTCCATGAGGAGCCCTATCGTAACCACAATGGACTCTATCAAAATAATAAATTCAGTCTTGCCCACTTTGACTCTTCCTTTGTTCTAAGTTGTCAAGACACTACAGTTACTCGAGACATAAAGACACCACACGCCTCTTTCTATAAATGACGTAACACCACCATCATGAAAAATATTCCATACTATCGGCTGGCCTTGACCTCTTCATAGGAAGAAGGCTCAATGCATTTGATGGTGCCACCCATAGTGAATAGGGCTATTATGACAGTGATTGCCAAAGGCCTGATATAGATGATGCTTAAATAGAGATGTCAAGCACCTTCATTCCAATCTTTAACACATGTCTCCAAGATTTCTAATTGAAATCTATCCTAATTAGTAATATTCATTAATTGATCCCATCCATCACATGAACACAATCTATGAATGTCATAAATACTAGAAAAATCCATAAATTTTGTATCCTCTTGCTGCCCAAAAGAGGTTATGCCTCAACATAACCTAACAAAATTTATTTTAATCATAGTTAATGTTTGGGAAACCACAACATTAATTAGTTAATGTTCTTATAATTACTATGTTTAGTGGAGGCTATAGCTTTGAATGTTAGCAATATTAGATGTATTTAGTTAAATATATATTATAAATGAAGAATCTTCAAACAAAATGGAGTAAGGTGAAATAAATAACATTGCTAGACATGATTTTATATTGTATAGATTATCATAAAACAAGTAATAAAGTAATATCTTATTGGAATTTATTTATTGAATCATCTATTTATTACGTTTAGGTTCTCCAAGGTTGTTCGTACTACACATGGAAATAAATAGGGTAAGCACAAACATGTTAGAGGGAGCATAAGCAACACTTTTGATGGGCATTTGTTTGCGATATTTGGTGAGGTGATTTCACAAAATACTGTTTGACTTGAATGAGATGGGGACACTGTTGTTTCAAAAATAAAGCATCCCCACGATTCCTCTCTATCACAAGGTTTGAATTTCTCAAGGGAGAGCAACATGTGTAGTTAAGACCAAGATAAACATAAATGTAGATACAATTACGGGTACATGAAGAGAATAATATGCTTATTAGGTTTGTGTTCTCTTGTAGGTATGATTACAAGTACATTTACAAGTACATGACAAGGATAATATGATTTTTCATGTGGACATGTAAAAACATAAATGTAGGCCCAATATTAATCTTGTGATGAACTTCCACCTATTTTGGAAAGCATAAATATAAGCCCTGTATTAATATTTTGACTAGGCTCATGGATGTTAAAATTTATTCTTCTATTAAACCCTTACATGACTTCAGAATGGTGTGAGTATATATATTTACTTGAATCAAGATTGTTTTGTTCCAAGCATAGTCAACAATTGGTTATTTATATTATTTCGACCTTAGTTGTCACTTGCATTTAACAAGTTATTGAATGATATTTTGAACTTAGCGTCTGCTAGTTAAGCATGTGAATGTAATTGAAGAATATAATATTTCAAGATAAAAAGTCACTATCATTTAAAAAGATAAAGAAAGACGTATTGAGTTTAGTTTCCACTATTATATCCAATGTTAATCTTATGATGAACTTCCACCTGGTTGGAGGATTGAACTGATATAACAAAAAAGGTATAACGAGTTTGGGATTGAAGTGAAATTTGTAACTTGTTTTTTAAATTTATTACTACTTGAACAAAATTGCGACTAGCCTCGTGAATGTTAAAAGTTATTCCTATTGGAAGGATTAAAAGATTTGTTAATTACTACAAAATTTCTTTTATGTTGTACTTATAATATGTTTTTATTTAAATGAAAAATATCGAGCATGTTTCTAAAATTGTTTTATGTCTTTTAAACGTCCTAGATCAATTTTTTTACAAAAATACTTTTCCTACATGCGTTGATGAAGATCGGTGAATACAATTCTTAAGTATAACACTTGACATATTAGATATTGGAACAAAAAATTCATTATCGAAGATATGTTGTCTTGCAAAGGATTTTGGAGGAAAAATTGGCCTAAATATTTACTCCCAAGGTCAACAAGTTGAATTTTTCCTGCCTTAATTGGTATTGAAGTGTAAATATTAGAGGATGTAAATTGTATTTATTTGAAAGATTTATTAATTACTACAAAATAAATTTTATGTTGTACTTGTTGCCTATTTTTTCACCCTTGTAAAAATTGAACAACTCAAGAGCCACACGCTAGGAATGAATATTGCAGAGGGTTTAAGCATGCCACGAAGATTAAAAAAATCCACGGGGTGAAGGAAACAAGTCCCCAGATGTTATGAGTGTCATGGAGTGAATAATAAAACATGAAAATCCATGGAGGCCTAAATCCACGAGAAGAAAGCTCAAGGCCGCACCATATCGGTGGAAGAAAACATGAGGCCACACCATATCAGTGCCATAGAGTAAAGAAGAGAAGTTAGTAGATCTATGGAATGGGGGATAAAGTTGTAGAGGCATAAAACCACATGGAACTGAAACATAAAAGCCACATATGAAAGAAAAATATTAGTTTTCCGTGGATTACTAAAATGAACAGGAATTTCAATATGATGATTTGATATTATTTGAAGAAATCTTAACCTTCTCCATGCAGCAAAAATGGATTTCAAAAATTATTTGGGTGAAGTAAATGAACACTCCCCCAAACATGTAAAAGGTCTACGCGGGCGTCTCAACCACAAAAATTAAATGCAATATGAACGTCGTTCCTTCTTCAACAAGGTAAATGTCATGGGGAAGAGAAACTACATAGAAATTTGATATTCTAAGAAAATTAAATGAAGGTGGTTGGGGGGAAAAATGGGAATTTAAATTTCCCTCTCTTTTCTTCTTCTCTCCTTGTTATTTTTTATATATTGTAAAGTGATTCCTTGTTTTAATGTTGGATACTTTAAGAATACAATGGCATCAATTCATGCTACAAAATTGTTCTAAGAGTTGCATGCCTTGGGCTATGTCTCTAAAAATGTTTTTCATCTTCCTTCGTATTGTGATTATCTGTGCATGATCTCTAAGCAATAAAATATTTGGTTTTGTGGATCATTTCGGCCTTAGATATTGTTTGGTTGCACTCCCTTTCCTCATGAAGGTGGAATAATGTGATTTTGATATGTGGATTTCATTTTTGTCCTCTTCATCATCCTTGTATTCCTTTCTCTCTTGCTTGAATATTCATCCCTTTATTTTTTGGTGCTAGTGCCTTCTCTAGTTTAGTTTTATGTTTTATGCATCTCCTTCTCACCCTGGTCCCTTGGAAATTTAGAGTAGAGTTAGATAGTTGCATTCAAATTCATAGGAGTATTTTAGCATTAGGAATAAATAGAGAAGGTTGGACTTCTCTCGGAGATTTGTCTCGGTTTGAGTCCCAAAACATGGAGACAATATCATGTTATCTCAAATCCTAAATTCTCCATGATTAGGGAACTGGTGCATATTTGAGAACCAACAATTTTGGCATGCCCTATGGGACCTTTGAAATTAATATTTACAGTTTTATCATGTTTTGATGTGTATCTTGGTAAAGCTCTAGCCTTTGGAGGCTCTTCAGTAACACATCGGGTGAATCCATTAAAAATATCAACTAGTTTTAGCAGTATCAGTGATCTAAGTGTCCCTTATTCATGAGAAGGATCCAAACACAGTTAAGGATAGTAGAAGAAGGCGCATTTGAATTCTTGCAGTTGTCCCCAGGAAGAGGAAGAATATGAAGACAGATTGAAAGATATCCATCTCCTCAAAATCAAACTCTTTCAAAACCTCCTCCGGTAGGCCCATCTTGCAATCAAAAAGAGTTCCTGACCAATTAGAATGGCTCATCTAAACCATCCACCACTGAAAGGAATGATAACCAGATCGTACCAAGCCAAGAACACAGATGCTAATCAAACACCACGATCAATAAGATGAAAGCAATTCGCCAGAATAACTTTACATAAAACCTTTGTAAACAAATGAGAAACAATATCATATATTATTATGGAACTCAATGCAATACATTGAGAATGGGCCTTGCTTAAATAGGCAAGGAATAATAATCTAAGAACCAGTCAAGGTCGTAGATCAAGCCATAAATCAAGGAAATAACTAGTCATCAAAGAACTAGTCAAGACCATAGATTTAGGAGAGAACTAGACATCAAGGATCTAGTCAATACCATAGATCAAGGAAAGAACTAGTCAATACCATAGATCAAGGAAAGAACTATACCTAACAACTAGATAATATCTCCTAATATCTAAATAAGATAAAATAAATATCCACACACATAAGTGGGTGAGGATAAATACAATAAAGGTAAATAAAGTACCTAGGTGAACATGAGCTAAGGTAAATACCTACTCTAACACCCCCTCAAGTGAAGCTAGGGGCCAAAATAGAAGTGGCATGTCCACAGTATGAGTCCCGACAACTAGGCCTGATGAGGTACTCATGTACAATAACTGGGAAAAAGGGACACCGTAAGGTACCCAAAACCAGTAACAATAAAGTAAAGAGAGTAAAGACCCGCTCCAAGGCATCCCAAGAATCTTGGCTCAAAAAAATCATACAATGCTAAAGAATTTTGGTGTGCACTGTGGTCTGAATCCACTACTCGATCACAAAACTCAAAAACAACTGACACTGGGTTTCACCAGAATAGCTCCATACAAGGAGACTATCAATGGAGTGATGTCGAAAGTGCAAAAAAACACCAAACATAATTCAATCAACTACTGCAAATAGGTGTGCCATGATCCAAGAACAATAACCAAAGCAACAAGGCAAGGACACAAACTCCAGAGTGTCACGATCCAAGAAAAGCCAAGGTAATAAGGTAAGGACATGAAACCCGAAGAAGCAGGATCAACACCACACCCTCCCATACTACTGAATGGGTGGAGTGATGCTACAAATCTATATGAGTTGCCTAAAATCAACTACTCAAACACTAAAAAAATAACACTGGACTTCACCAAAATAGATCCCCACAAGAGATACTATCAACATGTCAAAAGTGTCAAAAATACAGATACAAAATCTCTCAACAAACAAGAGAGATACACTACACTGCTAAAGAAAAATGCTCAAAACAAGAAGCATCACAATGCATAAGGTATAGAAAGTGGAGCAAGAGGCCTAATGGTGGAGGAGCCACACCTGTAGAGTCCTCTTAATGAATGCCTATGTCACCACCACGAGTGATCAGATATCCACCCCAAATCAACACAGATGGATGAATAAGATGCATCCATATGACTTGGTGCAAAATTCATAATGGGTGCATGTAAAAGAACATCATAATGTGTGTCAGGTTGATCATGTCTGACAACTGAAATCTCAGGTTTCTCAAGCCTGAGTGAAGGTGCAGAACTCATGTGTTTCTCATGATCCTCAGAAAGAGTCAAGCGAAAAAAAATGAGCTCTATTAATGTGTGATCCCAATGAAGTATCTACTCGAAAACCAATGTCAAGATGAGAATTCCACTTAACATGTGGAATCAAGGAAACAATACCCTCGTGAATGTTTGCTAATGACTCGCTAGTGAGACCCATGTAATCGAGCATGTGAGAATTGAATACACCTGGTATGCTTCTTAAAAAAGCCATACAATCGAAAGGAATAGGACACAAAACATGTGGTACTATAATAGGCATAGATGTGGAAGAGCATGCAGTAATAAGCCTCACGGGTTTAGAAGCATCAAAAGCGAGTTCAAAGCTCAAATATTGGCATATAAATGTCGGTGGGTACAAGAGCAACAACTGCAAGTGGACTAGGAGCATGGATATGGTTGGCCACAATATGATGGTGATGCTGTAGGCTAGCAAGTTTGTTCTGCGGCAGAAGTGTATTATTGTATCCTTATCATGAATGAGTGATTATAGAAGAGAATTTCACTTCTTCAACGATCTATTTTCTTCCATCCTCTTGAATCCATGATAGGTACAAACTACAAATCCCAAAAATTTAGGATGTCAGGCTCAACCGAAATTACATCCACAATTGATTACAACACTCCTCCATATTTGGCACTTTATAATTATAGTGTAATTCTCAAAATAAATAACTCCAATGGAAAGAGAATGAAAAAACAAGCACTTTTGCAAAAAATGGCACTCAAAACCGAGTTACCGATCAAAAGTTACAAGCTTTTTAATATTTTGCTCTGTTATTTATTTTAGTTGCCACTGAAATAAAATAAATTGTTGTTGCCTTCACCACACAAATAAAATTAAAGGGGCTGAAGTTAAGCACATACTAGCAGGAATCACAATTTTTAAGCCCTCATATGACCAAGGGATAAGGATTTTAATGGGTGTAGAAACAATATCATATATTATTATGGAACTCAATGCAATACATTGAGAATGGGCCTTGCTTAAATAGGTAAGGAATAAAAATCTAAGAACCAGTCAAGGTCGTAGATCAAGCCATAAATCAAGGAAATAACTAGTCATCAAAGAACTAGTCAAGACCATAGATTTAGGAGAGAACTATACATCAAGGATCTAGTCAATACCATAGATCAAGGAAAGAACTAGTCAATACCATAGATCAAGGAAAAACTATACCGAAAACTAGATAATATCTCCTAATATCTAAATAAGATAAAAGAAATATCCACACACATAAGTTGGTGAGGTTAAATACAATAAAGGTAAATAAAGTACCTAGGTGAACATGAGCTAATGTAAATACCTACTCTAACATGACCACCTCGTAATCCTTTTGTAAACTTTCATAGAAAAAATCTGTTTTCTTTGAATGCCAAAAATCCTATTCCAGTAGCATCCTTAAAAAATATCCCATACTTTACTGGATAAAATCACACTACTCCAGTTGATCACATTCAAGATATTGCTAATGTTTGTGTTATCCATGAGATTGTTCAGATGGATGTGGCAGTAAAACTTTTGGATTCATTACTTAAAGGAAAATCTTTGTAATGGTTCAAAAGCCCAGGGGTAGGGGAAAGAATAATTCAAAACTGGGATTAGTTGTGCACAACCATTTGTGACCAGTTTGGAGGAGTAGACAATCTATCTCTTCCTGAGTAGTTAACTACAATCAAGAGAACACCTAATGAGAAAATGGTGGATTTCAACTTCATATTCCAGAGAACTTGGGACAAAATTCCAGTTCTTGTGAGACACGGAGAAGAAGGTTCCTTCCTCACCTTTTTAAAAGCTATAAACTTTGATATATCTATTATCATACAATCTATGGGATAGACAACTCTACTTGAAGCATATGTAATTACAATAAGAGCTGAAAATAGTTTAATACACACCGAGAAATTAGCTCCTAGACCACCCATGTCATTGTATCCAGAACTACCGAAGTAGCTCAAACTTCTATTTCTCCAATTCCGAGTAAAATCTGAAACCTATTGCTTCCACACCAAGCTTCCTACCAACAAAACGAAGATGAGGAAATGAAGGCTTTGATTAGAAACTTGACAAATAAAGTTATATCCCTAGAAAAATAGCAAGCCCAATCCTATAAGAATTATCAAAATCAAGGGAAATCTTCTAATCAGGGATATCATTCATATAGAAATTAGTATCCTAATCAAAGATATGCACCGAACCAACAAAATAATAGATGGAAAATTCAAAGTGATCCTCTTCAATCAGCAATAATTCCTTCCTCACAAACACTTCCTACTCCTAGTTAAATCTAGGCTTTAGTTCCTATGCAAAATAATATGGCACAAGAAAAATGGTGTTTTCCATGTAATTTGCCGCATAACCAACTAGGTTGTGACAAGGCCATGCACCTTCAAGAAAACATTATATAAGGATCTTCCAGTCAACAGGAACTATTGCTAGAGGCACCAAATCCAACTGTGAAAGCAAGTAAAGATACCAATAATCACACTAACTTATTGTTATTTGGAGTTGAGGACTTCTACGCATTAACCAAGTGGCAAGAAGTTCTAGTAGACCATCGGTCATAATTTTTGATAATGTGCGATATAAGAAAAGGATGTCGGAGTCACAATCTTCACCTTCGAAAATCATGTCAAAGCCATGTAAAAGGAAAAAGAATCCATGGTGAAAAAAATCAAGCCTCCTGAGCTTCGTGGTAAAGCCACGGACAAAGAGCTTTTCACTCAACTTAAGCTACCTAATCAAATATAGCCATAGAGAAAAGAAGCCACCATGCCGTAGATAAAAAGTCCGTGTGCCTCCCATTCAACATTGTAGAGATAATGAAGAAAACTAATGTCAACGTATTAATATGGGATGCACTTATTATTCCATCATCGTGGGATATCTTGTGTGAATCCCTCAAGTGATTGCCTCCGGTGGATCCAGTAGTCCAAAAGACTCATGATGCGCTCCATGTCTTTCAAGAAAGGGATGATCAAGTAAGAAAAAATATTAAAACGCCACCCTTCTATATGTCAATAATTGTGGGTAAGTACCTAGTTCATAACTATATGATTGATTTAGGGGCTAGTACCTCTATAATGCCCAAGAAAATTACTGATATCCTAGGTCTCAAATACAATCTTGTGTTTAGGGGTGTTTTACAACTTGATGGATCAATTGTGAATGTCTTGGGTGTAATAAAATACCTTGAGTTGAAAATTCATGCCTTCCCAAGCCTCACCATAACCCATGACATTTCAGTTATTGACTTGCCTCCTATGTTTGCCATATGTCTGTCTAGAGACTTCATGGCTAACGTAGGTAGTTATTTGTCTTTAGATTGGAATCACATGCTTCTGAGAACTAGATATGGTACAAGATTCACAATACAATATGAGCCCATCTTTTCTTACCATATTGATTCAAATGACCCTTCCCTTATCCAATCAAAATTCCTAATTCAAGAAGAACATGAGAAAGATTCAATTCAAGGTGAACATATCATTCATTGACTTGCTGCTAGATGAATGGGATGAGAGAGATCATAAGTTTGATCCTTATTATGAATATCCTAAGACATTTGAGTTTCATCTGGGAACTTACTACATTCTCTAGGAGTAATATGTGATACCCAAGGCATTCAAATAAGAAACGAAAAATGGTTCTAGACTCTGGCAGATGTTCTTTGATGGTTCTAGAAGCAGAAATGCTGGTGAGGCAAGTGTTGTAGTAATTTCCCCCAAAAATGAAAATTTCTTCTTTTCTCATAGATTGAAATTTTCATGTTCAAATAATGTGGAAGAATACGAAGCATTAGTGCATTATTTGTTGATTGCAAAAAAGTGGAAAATCAAGGAATTGTAGATCTTTAGAGACACTGAATTAATCATTCACCAAGTCAGTGGTAGATGTGCGACAAAGAAAAAGTTGTTAAAAGCTTATAAACACAGGGTCTAGTATTTTCTAAAAATCTTTGATTCCATTAACCTACAGGTTGTGCCTAAAAAGTTGAACAAATACGTAGACCAAATGGCGGCCATTGGATCTCAATTCTCACCGCTAATGATTTGATCAAAGGGAGTGTGCGACATGTGAAAATGGTGGTTAGGCCATCTATTCCAGAAAATCACACATGCTTTGGAAGGTATTTGGCAATGATGAAAAAATTGTGTAGTTCATTCAAAATGAGAGGGATTTCTTCTCAAAGATGTTATATTATTTGTAGGAAGTATATGGTGATCAAATTATTCATCCGAAAACAAATAAATTGCCGAAGGGATTGGTCACTATGGATCGGATCTTGATCCTGGATGATGAGTTCAAAGGACTAGAGAAGAACATGGTGGCTAAGAAATATATTTTTAACTAGTTTCAATTTCTCCAGAAAATAACTTCTATTCGTAAAGGTATGCAATGAAAGTAAATGTAAGGAATTTGTTTCATTATGTTAGAAGTTCAATGATACATTTTATGGGTCTATGAAGATTTAAAGGAATTCAATCTAGAAATAGTCCAACATTAAATTGATTTGGATCCCAATATCAAGATAGTTAGGAAAAAGAGGCCAGTCAACTCGAAGATTGAAACCCTCATGATAAAGGAGATCTCCAAACTCACCGAGGCGAAATAAATTTTCCAATCAAGTATTCTACTTAGGTGGAAAATATGGTCTTAGTAAGGAAGAAGAATGGTGAAATATGGCTTTACGTAGATTTCAGGGATTTAAATAGGGCTTCCCTCAAGGATCATTATCCCTTGCCTTCCATGGAACAAATTTTGTAGACAATAGTAGGAGCAGAGAGGTTCTCCATGCTTGATGGCTATTTTGGTTTTAACTAGATCAAAGTAAAAGAAGAGGATCAATATAAGACCACATTCACCACCAAATGGGGAACATTTTCTTATCAAAATATGCCTTTTGGATTATCAAATGTAGGTGCTACCTTCCAAAGAACAATGGATATTACCTTCAAAGGGTATATCAATCAATTCATCTTAGTTTACCTAGATGATATTACTGTTTTCTCCAAGTAGAGTGCAGATCACATGAAGCACTTGGAGAAAGTATTTGAAATATGCAAGGAGTTTGGTGTATCTCTTAATCCTAAGAAATGCAATTTTACAATTTGTAGGAGCAAGATCTTGGGGCATATTATCTCAAAATAAGGCATTGTCATTGATCCAGAAAGAATTGCAACTATCACAACCCTCTCCTTTTAATCTCACAATAAGGCATTGTAATCTTAAGTTGGAAAGATAAATTTTTTTAGGTGCTTCATTCCTAACTTTGTAGGTTTGATAAGACCTATTACTCTCATGCTCAAGAAGGATACAACATTCAAGTGGACCATAGAAGGAAGGAAAACTTTGAAAATATAAAACAAGAGATTGCTGTGTCCCAACATTGATTAATCCAGATTATACCAAGGATTTCATTCTTTATGCTCATGGGGTGGAATCTAGCATAGCCATAGTTTTAACACAACTGAATGATCAAGAAATGGAGTAGCCTATGGAATTTTTCAGTCAAACACTAAAGAATTATGAGCTCAAGTACAATCACATTGAAAAAGCGTGTTTGCCATCATGAGAGCCTTGAATAAATTCAAAAGTATGATTGTTTCTAGCCACGTAAAGGTTTTAGTATCACATTCTAGCATTAGAGACTTCATTATGGGAGTAGAAATCAATGAGAAATGAGTTGGATGGGTGAATAAAATCATGGAATATGATGTGACCATTAAAGCTACAAAATTAGTAAGGGAAGAAAACTTTGTGAGCAATTGGCTCTAGATGCTGTGGAATCTCAAGAGACCACCCTCATGAATCAAGTGCCCTCAAATGATGAGTTGTCACATAGTGTTGAGTGGCAGCAGGATGAGAAAAATGTATTCAATGATCACAGTTGGATTGTTGATATGTCAAATTTTTTGTCTACTAGTGCATACCCTCTTGGTTTGAATAAAACAAAGAGAAGACATCTAAGGCTACGATATATTCCTTATGTATTGATTGATGGCATCCTATTCAAAAGGAACATTGATGGAGTGCTATTGAGGTGCATTGAAGGTGAACAATGTGATAAGGTCTTGATTGAGTTCCATGATGGTTTCTTAGGTGGAAATTTCTCTGCTAAAGCTACAACCATGAAGATTATAAAAGCAAGTTACTTTTGGCCTACGTTGTTCGTGGATGCTCATAGGTGGGTTAGGAAATGTAAAGAATGTGTGCTCTTCATTGGAAAGAAAAGATTGACAACTCTTCCACTTCATCCAATTCAAACAGATCAACCATTTGCACAATGGGGTCTTGAATTCATTAGAATGATTAATCCTCCATCCAACATTGGTCAAAAATGGGTTCTTACAGCCACAGACTATTTCACCAGGTGGAATGAGGCCACACCATTAAAGGAAGCCACTGAATTAGTCATCTTGGAATTTCTTGAAGAAATTGTTACAAGGTTTGGTGTCCCTTAGACCATCATTTTTGATAATGCTAAGGATTTTTGGGATCCAATATTTCTAATTGGGCTTTGGAACTTGGGATTTATTTAAAAACTTCTTCCAATTATTACCCCCAAGGTAATGGATTGGCGAGTTGACTAACAAGAACCCGATCGAGAATCATGAAGAGAACAATAGACACAAATAAAAGAAAATGGCACACAAAGGCAAAAATGATCTTTGGGTGGAAAGGATAACAACAAAGAAGGAATTGAAACTTCTCCCTACAAATTGGTATTTGGTAAATATGAAATATTACCATTTTCAATTGATTTGCCTTCATTTGAGTTAGCTCAGGACTGCTGCAATTTGAAGACGCGGATCAAAGGGAAATCAGAATGGAAAAATTATTAGAAGCTGGAAGAGTCTAGGAATGCCAACATGATCACAATAGAACAATATCAGGCATCAAATAAATAATTGTTTGATAGGAAAACTAAAGATCAAATATTCAAGGTTGGAGATATGGTTTTGAAGTGGGACATGGATCAAGCTAAACCAGGGAGACACTCCAAATTTAATGCTATTTAGAGTGGACCATGTATCATCACCGCCTAGAAGGTGGCTAACTCATTCATGTTGTTTTATCTTGATAGGAACACTTTTCAAATCCCAGTCAATGGGATTCATCTCAAAGTTTCTCATTAAGACTTCTCATACATCTTGTATATAGTAGATTAGAATTTCAAATTCCTCCAAGTGATTTTATCACATTGCATTGTTGGAAGTGTAGGTTTCTTTCCCTAAGTTAGTTATACAATCCTATTGCTTGGAGATGTTCTTGTGCAATTTCATCATGTGTTCAAGATGGTTTCTCAAAAGGAAGGAGGTTAAAAATATAAAGCATTAGTTGCAGTTACCTCAAAAATTAAATGTAGATCAACTAAATCGGACTCAAGAAATTTCAAGATGACTTTATGCCCAATGAATGTTAAGGTTACCGATCATCTCATCTAGTAGACAGATGGCCCCTATGACTCACCAAAAATGTTGTCTATTTTTGCACCCTTAAAAAAATGAACAACTCAAAGATCCACTAGTGGGAATGAAGACCGCAGAGGGGTTTAAGCATGCCATAGAGATAAAAAAAAAGACACGGGGTGAAGGAAACAAGTTTACATATGTTTTGAGTGCTACAGAGTGAAGGAAAATTTTTTTAAAGCTATAGAAGCCTAAATCTGCCAAACAAAGCAAATAAAAATTCCATGGGGTGAATTATAGGTAGTCTGCAGAATTCAACATTAGGCCATGCCATATCAGTGCCGCAGAGTAAAGTAGAGAAGTTAGTAGAACCAAGAAATGGCGAGATAAAGCCACGAGGCATAAAGCGCATGGAATTGAAACAAAAAAGTAGTGTATCAAAGGAAAACAACAATTTTCAATGGATTACTAAAATGAACATGAATTTTAATATGATGATTTAATCTTTGCAAATATAATATTATTTGAAGAAATCTTAACCTTCTCCATGCAATAAAATTAGATTTCATAAATTTAGGTGGGTGAAGTAAAGGAAAATTCCCAAACACGCAAAAGGTCTACTCAGGACGGCTCAACCACCAGAATTAAATGTAGTATGGGCATCGTTCCTTCTTCAACAAGGTAAATGGCGTAGGGAAGTGAAACTACAAAGAAATATGATCTTCTGTGAAAATTAAATGAAGGTGGTTGGGGGGAAAAAGGGGAATTTGAATTTCCCTCTCTTTTCTTCTTCTCTCCTTCTTCTGATTTTCTATATATTGTAAAGTGATTCCTTGTTTTAATGTTGGATACTTTGGGAATACGAGGGCATCATTTCATGCTACACAAGTTTTCTAAGGGTTACATGCCTTGGGCTATGTCTCTAAAATTATTTTGTATCTTCTTCCTGTATCGTGATGATCTATGCATGATCTTTAAGAAATAAAATCTTTGGTTTTATGGCTCATTTCAGCCTTAGCTATTGTTTTATTGCACTCTCTTTCCTCTCATTCATTTACAGGTGTGTTGTATATGTTATTTCAGAAGTCTCTGTCTTTTATGAATTGTGAAGGTGGAACTATGGATGTAATTTTTATCAAAGGATTTTGTTTTGGACCTCTTCATCATTGTTTTCTTCCATTTTCTCTCTTTCTTGAGTATTCATCCCCTTTTTTTTGGTGCTATCACATTCTCTAGTTTAGGTTTATGTTTTATGCATCTCCTTCTCACCTTGGTCCCTTAGAAAGTTAGAGTAGAGTTAGATAGTTGCATTTTAATTCCTAGGAGTAGTTTAGCATTAGGAATAAGTAGAGGAAGTCGGCCTTCTCCAGAGGTCTATCTTAGTTTGAGTCCTACAACTTGGAGAAAATCCCATATTGTCTCAAATCTTAAATTGTCTATGATTTGAGCACAGGTGCATATTTGAGAACCAACGGTACTTATAATATGTTGTTGTTTGAATGAGAAATATTGAACATGTTTCTAAAATAGTTTTTGTCTTTTAAACATCCTAGATCAATTATGTTTTACAAAAATGATTTTCCTAAATGCATTGATGGAGATCAATGAATGCAATGATTAAGTATAACACCTGACATATTAGTTATTGGACAAAACATATTCATTTTCAGAACATATGTTGTCTTGCAAAGGATTTCTAGAGGGAAAATTGGATTAAGGATTTACTCCCCAATGTCAACATGTTTTTACAGTTGTCAGTTGTTTTTTTTTTTCACCCTTGAGAATGCGAGAAAGGATACAATTAATAATTGGACCTTAATAAATATCCTTAAAGATAGTGAAGGAAATTTTCTGAAAGAGTTTGATAAATGTAATTATTGATACCCCTAGAAAGGGTTATACATGTGTGGATCATCTTGCCAATTCGGCGGCTAAAGGTAGTAATTTCAAAGTGTGTGATATGGGAGATGATATCACCAATGATATGAATATCATTAATAACATTAAGTAATGATGTTATGGTGGCTCTTTTCCCTTGTTGGGATGCAATCCCTATTCTTATGGTTATCAAGACCCTTCGTATGTGTAAGATATATGGTGGGATTTGTATCAATTTTTCTCTTACGATTCATTTTGGCCATTGTTTTCTTCCATTTTCAATATTTGTTGACTAACATCATGGGAGGTGGTCCTTTGAGAACCGAGCCCATGAGCCTTGAAGGACAACCCTTCCTTGTGGCACATTCTAACTATTTTTGGATTGTATCATTTGGGATGTTTCCCCTTTATGTTTTGTGATTTTTCCTTGTATTTATTTGTTGGATTGTAGTTTTGGATAAGCTCTTTTGGCCCTTTTTATAATTTTTTGTCCCTTCTTCGTGATGCTCACGATGAATATATTGTAAGGTTTCTAGGTGCCTTAATCCTGTATTTAGTAGCCAATCATTTGTTAGAGTAGGTATTTACCTTAGCTCATGTTCACCTAGGTACATTATTTACCTTTATTGTATTTATCCTCACCCACTTATGTGTGTGGATATTTCTTTTATCTTATTTAGATATTAGTATATATTATATAGTTGTTAGGTATAGTTATTTCATTGATCTATGGTATTGATTAGTTCTTTCCTTGATCTATGGTATTGACTAGATCCTTGATGTCTAGTTCTCTCCTAAATCTATGGTCTTAACTAGTTCAACGATGGCTAGTTATTTCCTTGATTTATGGTTTGATCTACGAATTTGATTGGTTCTTAGATTTTTTATTCCTTTCCTATATAAGAAATGCCCATTCTCATTGTATTTCATTGAGTTCCATAATAAAATATGATATTGTTGCTCATTTGTTTACAAAGGTTTTATGTAAAGTTATTATGAAGAATTGTTTTCATCTTATAGATTGTGGTGTTTGATTAACATCTATGTTCTTGTCTTAGTATGATCTAGTTATCGTTACTTTTATGGTATCAGAGCAGGAGATTGCTATTGACATCCATCTGTAAGTTTTATTTTTCAAATAAATTCTTTGTATATTCATATATTTGGGATTTGGTCATATTTTGTTGTTGCATGTGGTTTTATGCAAAACAAAGGCTTCCATTAGATCCGGAAGGTGGAAAAACCCTAAGGTTGACTATAAACTCAACCATTTCTAGAGGTAGTCATTTTTTTAGTTTTTGTTGCTATTGCGAGAGAAACACACTGGTTTGCCTCGGGATTCGCGCCAACTAGGAAAACAAAGTAGGAATTATTTTTTTGGGTTTTTTTTAGGTTTTTCGAGATCGAATTGGGTTAAATCTTGTGATTCCTACAGAGGTGCTTAACTCCATCCCCTTTCATTTTATTTATGTGGTGAAGGCAAGAACATTGTATTTTGTTTTAGTGGCAACCAAAATTAATAGTAGAGCATAATATTGAAAATCTTGTATCATTTGATCAGCCACTCAATTTTGAGTGCCATTTTTTTTGCAAAAGTACTTATTGTTTCATTGTCTTTCCATTGGAAATATTTATTTTGATAATTTCACTATAATTATAAAGTGCCAAATATGGAGGAGTGTTGTAATCAATTGTGGACACAATTTCGGTTGAGCCCGACGTCCTAAAATTTTGGGAGTTGCATTCTTGTATCTATCATGGATTCTAAAAATGATATGCTTTTCTCTGAAGTGTGTGGACTTCAAGAGGATATTGTAAAATTTGTGGAAGAAAATAGATCGCTCAAGAAGTGAAATTCTCTTCTACAATCACTCATTCATGATAATGATACACTAATACACTCCCTTTAGAAAAAAACTTGCTAGCCTACAACATCACCATCATATCGTGGACAACCATATCCATGATCCTAGTCCACTTGCAGTTATTCTTTGTTATGCCCACTAACATTGATATGCCAAGTATTTGAGCCTTTTCTGCTCTTAATGATCCTAAGCATGTGAGGCTTCATTCGCATGCTCTTCCACATCTATTCTTATTCCAAGAACACATGGTGTTTATCCTATCGCTCATATGGCTCTTTTGAGAAGCATACCATTGCATTCGGTTCTCGCATGATCCATTCTATGGGTTTCACTGGCAGAGGGATTGGTAAACATTCACAGGGTATTATTTCCTCTATTCCAAATGTTAAGTGAAATTCTCGCCATGACATTGGTTTTCGAGCATATACTTCATTGGGATCACACATTGACAGAGATCCTATTTTTGTTCGCTCGAATCTTTCTGAGAATCATGAGCAACACACAAGTTCTACACCTTCACTCAAGCTTGAGAAACTTGATATTTCAACTATTAGACATGATCAACCTAACACACATTCTAATGTTCCTTTGCATGCACCCATTGTGCATTTTGCACCAAGTCATATGCATGCATCTTCTTCATCCATATGTGTTGATTTGGGGTGGATATATAATCACTCGTGGTGGTGACATAGGCATTCGTTGAGAGGACTCTACAGGCATGACTCCTCCACCATTCGACCTCTTGCTCCACTTTCTATACCTTCTGCATTGTAATGCTTCTTGTTTTGAGCATTTTTCTTTAGTAGGTGTAGTGTATCTCTCTTGTTGAGAGATTTTGTATCTATATTTTGGCACTTGGCATGTTTACGGTATCTCTTGTGGGGGATCCATTCTGGTGAAGTCCAGTGTTATTTTGTTAGTGTTTGAGTAGTTGATTTTGGGCAACACATACAGATTTGTAGCATCACTCCACCCATTCAACAATATGGGAGGGTGTGGTGATGATCCTACTTCTTTAAGTTTCATGTCCTTGCCTTGTTACCTTGGCTTTTCTTGGATCACGAAACTTTGGAGTTTGTGTCCTTGCCTTGTTACTTTGGTTATTGTTCTTGGATCATGTCACACCTATTTGCAACATTTGATCCTTTTTCTTCGGGTTTCATGTTCTTGTCTTGTTACCTTGGCTTTTCTTAGATCACGAAACTCTAGAGTTTGTGTCCTTACCTTGTTGCTTTGGTTATTGTTCTTGGATCGTGGCACACCTATTTGCCGCAGTTGATCCTACTTATTTAGGTTTCGTGTCCTTGCCTTGTTACTTTGGATTTTCTTAGATCGCGACACTCTAAAGTTTGTGTCCTTACCTTGTTGCTTTGGTTATTGTTCTTGGATCGTGGCACACCTATTTGTGGCAGTTGATCAAATTATGTTTGGTATTTTTTTCACTTTCGACATCACTCCATTGACAGTCTCTTTGTATGGATCTATTTTGGTGAAGCCTAGTGTTAGTTGTTTTTGAGTTTTGTTATCGAGCAATGGATTTAGACCATAGTGCATACCAAAATTCTTCAACATTGTATGATTTTTTTGATCTGAGCTTCTTGGGATGCCTTGCATCGGGTTTTTTCTCTATCTACTTTGTTGTTACTAGTTTTGAGTACCTTGTGACATCCCCTTTTCCCGGTTATTGTACATGAGTACCTCATCGAGCCTAGTTACACGGGACTCATACCTGTGGACATGACACTTATATTTTGGCCCCTAGCTTCACTTGAGGGGGTGTTAGAGTAGGTATTTACCTTAGCTCATGTTCACTTAGGTACATTATTTACCTTTATTGTATTTATCCTCACCCACTTATGTGTGTGGATATTTCTTTTATCTTATTTAGATATTAGGAGATATTATCTAGTTGTTAGGTATAGTTCTTTCCTTGATATATGGTATTGACTATTTATTTCCTTGAGCTATGGTATTGACTAGATCCTTGATGTCTAGTTCTCTCCTAAATCTATGGTCTTAACTAGTTCTTTGATGGCTAGTTATTTCCTTGATTTATGACTTGATCTACGACCTTGATTGGTTCTTAGATTGTTATTCCTTGCCTATATAAGCAAGGCCCATTCTCATTGTATTTCATTGAGTTCCATAATAATATATGATATTACTACTCATTTGTTTGCAAAGATTTTATGTAAAGTTATTTTGGCGAATTGCTTTCATCTTATAGATCGTGGTGTTTGATTAGCATCTGTGTTCTTGGCTTGAGTACGATCGGTTATCGCCTTTTATCATTATGTTCACATATATTTAATAAACCTTGTTGATAGTAATTTTTAACGACATTTTAAATTCAACAAGACAAAGCGACAAGTTCATGCGTTAGGGTTGGGAGATGTGCTAGTTATGCGATTCTTTTAAAAGTTTTATATAATTTTTTGCAATATGTGTTTTACATTGCTAAGAATAACCAATTTCAAATTTTGATAGAAAGTAGAATGTACCAATACTTAATGTATAAATTATGCGAGATACGGTATGCCGATAAATATCCAATTTAAATGTTGCACATATTGTAAATACCCACGTTAAAATTCAGATAGAAGACAAAACAAAAAATTAAATTATGCATCAAATATATAATTCTTTGCAAAAACATAGAGTGATCTAAAATCATATTATGATTGATAATATTGAATCAATATAGGTGGCATGTTTAAATACATAATATGCTAGATTTTCAGTGCTGATAAAAAAAACCACCACGATTTTACAAGTTGATAGCGAAATAAATACGTTAAAAGATTTATCACAATAACAGTAACTAATAATAGTATTAGTTTTCTTTTCTTTAACACAATATAATCCATATAAAAAAAAATATTGTTAATAAATTTAATACAAAATAAAAAAAAAGTATTTTATAAAAGTTAAATTACAAATCTAATTTTTATTGCAAATGGGGATAAAACAAAGATTAAAATTTTTGACTAGAAAAAAAAATAGAAAAAAATGAGTGGGATGGGATTTAATTTAGAACTTTTTATAATGTGATTTGTTAAATAAAGTTTATTAATTTTTATGAATAGTGTACTATTTTGGATGTGCCACTTGTCCAAGCATGCAAATACATCTTCATTTTTGGATAAACATTAAATGCAGTGAATATTCTATTAACATTATTTTTAAATCTCATATCTTATTTAAAGATTGAATAAATGTCTTTCTTAGAATTTTGATTTTTATTAAATTGAATAAATCAATGTTGCATGCAACAATGTCTCATATTTGTCAAATCACTTATAACTAGCAAATAAAGAAAAATATAAATAAGTTTTGTAGATTAAAAAATGATTTAAATAAAATATAAACATTAGAAAGTTGAAAAGTTATAGAATTTTTTTATATTTTGAATTGTGGATTGAGGAGAAATTACTTGTTTGAGCGAAAGGTATTAAATTCACGTAGGAGGATGGAGCTAATAAAATAAGATGTTTTGAGCTTATTGCTGCTAAGGTAACCTAATACTTCCATAATATAATATTTTCATGATATAGTTTGCTAGGTTATGCCAAAAAACATATTTCGATCTACAACTACTATGTCCATTTTTTGTAAAAGGGTGAATATGAGGGTTTTTAAAGGAGCCACATCCTTTTAAAAAAAGGCCCTTAAGGGAGAATTATACATTGAAGCATAGAAGAGAGAAATCCCGTAGGCAACAAAAGATAAAAAACCCACATAAGCACGACCCAAACAGAGAAAATTTACATTTTCTGAATAGTTTCAAGGATAGTTGTTGCTTCCACAGTAGCAACAATGGTGCTTTTGTGAAAGATAATGAAAAAGAACTTAGAGTTTCATTTTTCCTCAAATTATCATTTCACAAATATGTATTTGTTCATTTATTCTCCAAAATATGTTTGGTTCTCCTACTCTTGCATCATGATATTTTTTCACGAGATAAGTCACTATAATCTAAAACCAACACATGTAATGGCAACTCATCCTTAACATGAATATATTCTAAAATATTTTCATTGACAATATCAACGATGTCATATCCATTCCATTTTGCCGAGTATGTGTAGCAGAGGACTATTTGTGGACAACAATAAGACCAACAAAATAATATCAATTTTATCAAATATATCTACTAAATCGATTCTTGAGCACTACCATAACAATAAATCGATTCCAATATTCACTTTTTATCGTTGAAATTGAGCCACCATCCATACCACCAAGATTATTTTTCAAAACACAACAAAACAAGTTCTTGGTAGTTGTTATGGGTTTTTCAAAATTCTAGAAATTTTCTTCTCATGTTTCTACAGATTAATCTGCATCGTTTATTTGTTAAGATGTGCTCCATTCTCGTCCTTCTTTCACTACTCTAAAAAAATGTTTACTATATTAAAAAAATAATTATTTGATAAACAAAACTACCTTCTACAAAATATTAAATAACAAACTTTCTTCTGTTTAATTATCTAAAAAATCCCTACGTGGATATAAGCCCTAATCAACTATGGAAAATTTTTCATTAACAAAATTTCATAATTTTGGAGGGCATGAAGGTGAGAATGCATACCTATTTTTGGAATGGAGAGGAAATCAAAGAGTTTTCATGAATCAAGCACATAATTTTTGCCACTTGCCCTGGTGAGTTTTTTTGATTGATGAATAATCTTACACATTGTGAAGAGAATAGAAAAGAAAATGTTAAAAATATAAACTCTAAAACTGTCTATTTATTGTGATATGTAACCGACAAATGCAACTACCGATTTCATTAACATATGAATTTAAGAGGACATGTGCATGATTTTACATTGCTTTATATTAAATGGCTAATAGATGGTCGACAACATTTTAATGCTCCAAAATGAGACATATTTAGAATAACGCAAGTAATTTTAAATGGAGAATTTTACATATCTTATTTTAATGGATAATTAATGTTGAGGAAACCACAACATTAATTAACATTTTGCCTTACAAAATGGTTATCATTAATATTGCATTTGGTATTGTAAAGAATTAAAGTAAGAATTTAATATTATAATTTTTGTATTGTAAATAAAATCCCTTATATAATTCGGGTAAAATAAAGCCCTTAATTCTTTTGTTTGCACTTCGATGTGCGACTCTTGACGCTCGTTTAGACGTTTTTGTTGATTGTAGTTGTAAAATACTTGCAAATATTTGTAATAAATGTCACACGTGAATTACATATTTAATATTTAACCGTCAATTATTAATATAGATTTATATATAAATTATAAAAATTTACATCGATATATATTAAAAATAATTAAATTTATACAGAAGAATTGGTATAAATAAACATTGTTTTGTATTTTAAAAGGCGGTGCTTAAAAATTACCGTTACCCAAAAATTATTTGATAAGGGCCCATCCCCATATCTATATATAGGGTGCTCTTTGCCTAGTATCATGTTAATAATAACTAATATTTCCAAAATAATATGCCTTTTATTTAATGAAAAATAGAAAACAATATCAAAATTCAGTAGCTAAAGCTGAAGCAACTACTTTTGAAGTCTTTGGAACTGCCATAATGAATAATAGTTTGAATTCATTTATCTAGTTTGATGTGAAGGACGTGTATGTACTTATCAATTATCAATACTGTATAGTTTTTTATGAAGGAAATAAACTTTAATCTTTAATAAAGATTTAAGATTTAACTCCCTCAATTATTTTCAATTGAAATAAGTAATGACTCACCTAAATTATCGCACATAGCTATGCAAATCAAGACTCACGATTAGTGTGCAAATCAAGACTTGTACATAGAATTGTGAGTTGAGACTTGCACTTATAAGTGCGAGTCGAGAATTGGTACTTGGAAGTGTGATTACTCACACTTGAAAGTGTGACTCGAGAGAAGTGAGACTCAAGGCTCACACTTAGACGTGCGACTAGTTGCACTTGTAAGTGCAATCACTTGCACTTATACAATACATACATTTTTTATAAATGATAATTCCAGATTTTTTTAACTATGCTTAATATATACGAATAAATTTTTTATATAAATGTATATAAAAATTGATAGTCACCTTTTAAACATGCGAGTCACATGTGCCATTTCTATAAAATATTTGAAATTATGTTACATCTAAAATCATGAAAAATGTCTAAAAAGCCATCAATTTAACACCATTCAAGTCACACATGGCAATTCTATGAAATATTTGAAAGTATGTTACGTCTAAAATCACCAAAAATGTCTAAACAGTCGTCAAATTTAACACAAATCAAGGATGTTCATGGATAGGATTTTTGAATTTAACATTTATTGTTTTGAATAAGGTATGCATAAATAGTCATATATGTATGATGATATTAAAATTGATATGTGGCATAAATGACAACAATCACTTACGCACTATCTTGAAGTTAGTGGCTGCTTGGCTTATGTAAGTTAGCAACTGCTTGGCTTATGTAAGTTAGTAACCGCTTGACTTATGTAAGTTGGCAGCCATGAGACTTATGTGGGGAATCAAATAATAAAAAAATATAAATCCTAAAATAACGAAACTGAAATCTAAAAATCAAGATTTAGAAATTGGATTGTATTAGTGGCGAAATTTGAATTCATTAATTACATTATTGGAATCCAGTAATAGCAAAATTGAAGTGCAATAAAAGGGAAATTGGAATCCAATAATAGAAAAATTGGAATCCAATAATATCAAAATTGGAACTCGAATAAGTCCAATAATGACAATATTGGAATCCAATATTGCTACAAATGGAATCTAATAATAGTAATAATGGAATCCAAAGATAGAAAAAATGGAATCCAATATACACAAAAATGGAGATGGATTTCTTCCAATACTTGTAATATTGGAGTCTAGATTCACTAGAATATGTCTAGATTTAGTGAAATAAGCGTTATTTGAACGAATTAGTTTTGTTAGAATCTATTAGAATCCCTAAATTCCAACCATATTTTGAACAAGAATATGGTCAACTATTTATGGAGGCATGCATTTCCCGTTTCCTATACAAAGAAACATAAAAATTCATATCTAGAATAAGACAATTATTGTTTTAAAAGACAAAGCATTCCACTTGCGTGCCCCCAAAAAATAACTTATGACGATGGAACAATAATAACTTCCTCGTGATTGTCATCTATAAAAAACAACCACAGGTCGACGTGGTAGTTTTTAGGGGAATGGATTTCCACAAACCATTCCTCATCTCTTTTCTTCCAACAAATACCGCTTACGATGAATAAAATTGTTCTGAATGGAGTGCAAACAATGGAATACATTTTACCTATAATTAGAGTAAAATACATTAATAATTAGGTCATTTTTGAACTTTAAAATGTTTTTCTCGCATTTTCTGATAAGGAATTTAAATACTACCCTATCGGTCACCAACCTCTAGAGTTATTTACTATGTATCATAAGAAAGTAATTAACTTAATGGTTAATGGCCTCTAGGCTTCGATATGACATCTTATGTATCATTCAACTGGTTACAATAATTCATATTTTGTTGATGAAATCAATAATAACAAATTTTTCTAAAATTCTGAAATCAAATTATGGTGCATTGAAAGATACAAAACCATTTGCACCTTTTGAAAGGATTACATATGAATTGGACAAGCTATAAAATTCCATAGATGGCATGATAGGAATGTTAAAAAATATACACTTTAGTGGTAGATAGACTTCTAGTCAACATATAAAAGAACAACCTAAAACATATTTTTAGCCATTTACACCTATTGAATGGAAAATCGTAGAGGAAATTAAGATCTAATATTTGGTATTTCAAAGAGAGTATTTGAAAAACAAGTCACAATAACTAAGTTTGCGATAGATCGGGATTTTTATTTGTGAATTCGATGTGATTTATGTGTATATCGGTCATACTGTAGTAGTGAGGATTAAATTCCTGTAACAAGACTAGGGAAGATGTTTAAAGGATAGTAGTTGGAAGATGTAATGTTTTGATTTTTGAGGAGAGTATTTGAGCAAAAATCACATTAATGGAGATAGTGATAGCTCATAATTTTATGTTTATATAAGACAATTTGAAATATATGTATATCGGATATACTTTATTCATTATGTTTAAATGTCTTTAACTAGTCTATGTATGATATTTTAAGCATAGTGCTTGGTGGGAAATTCCACAACAAGATATAAAAATAAATGGGAAGGATTACACTTTTGCTAAAGGTAAGTATGGTAATCATCATAATAGTCATTTTCATGGAAACAACGTTCTCTATAAGTTCATGGTGGGTTATACCTATTTGAGAAAATATTTAATTATCAACAATGTTTAATAAGTACTACTAAAACAAGGTTCTATTCTCTCTTACTTTGACTATAAGTTAGATTTACAATACTAATTGAAGAAATTTATTCCAAATTGTTCAAACTTATGTTAACGCATTTAGAGTGACAGTTTACTTAGGATGCAAAAATTTACCGTTCGATATGTTGTATCGATTGAGGGTAAAAAGGACTAAGAATTTAAAAATAGTGATAAACTAAAAAATCTGACCGAGCTTAGCAGAAGCTAGGGTCCTACCATTTCATCTTGTCATTATAATCACTATATGTAAACTTTTTGCTCGTTAGTGATTTTCATTGATTATAATTATATCATATTTCATAGAGTATCAGTGGTGAAAACAAGTGCTACACTACAAATACTTGATAGGATCAAGTCATATGTATTGTCCATAAAATATATTGTTTCTAATGTATAAATCACAATGTTTAATATGGGAAAAATTGTTTACTTGACGCTTACTTTAATTACTTATCGAAATTAATGGCACAATGCACACTAGTTTTAACAATTTCTTATTTTTAAGATTGTGATAAAATAATAAATCATGACCTAGATGAGTAACCATGAAGCTCCTACCATTAAGGTCATTGTAAACACTAGTTGTACATCTTTGGATCAATAATGTTCTCCATTGATTATAATTGTATGATTTTGGCTAGAATGTACCCGACAGAGACAATAGTTGCACTACATACCATCTAGAGGGATCAAGCCTTACGTAGTTCCCATAAGATATATTATTTGAAACACATAATTCACATCATATATTATGGGAGAAAATGCTTACCAAAACTAATATTTTTTTCGTTATCAAAAGTAATGACATAGCGGACGCTAGGATCAACAATTTCATAATTTGAAAATAGTGATAAAATAAAATATCATGCTCTAGTTTAGCGGTCACTAGGCTCCCACCATTACCGCTAGTCATTATAAACACTATATGTACAACTTTGGGTCGCTACTGTGTTTTCATTTATTCTAATTGTAACATATTATTTGTGTTATCCCTGATGGATCCAAGTGTTGCACTGCAAACCCTCAAGAAGGATCATGACTTATGTAGTACTCACAAGACGTATTGTTTGTAACATATAATTCACATATTTTCATACGAGAGAAAATGCTTAGTGACCGCTAAGCTTCTATACGTATTGAATGGAATGACCTAATGACCACTAGGATCAACTATTTCTTATTTCAACACTATGTGCACAATTTTTGAATGATAGTGTTATCCATTTATTTTAATTGTACCATATTTGCTAGGCTATGCGTGGCGGAGAGAAATTCCTGCATTACATACCCTTGAAATGGATTGAGACGTATTATGTGTTTCCCATAGGCTCAAAATTTTCTTATTTTTGAAAATATCCATAAAATAACAAATCATGGTATAGCTTAGCAGACTACTATGCTCCTACCTTTACCTTTCCTCATTATAAACACTATATTTATAGTTTTGGATTGCTAGCCTTAGTATGTAGTTCTCATAAGATACATGGTTTTCAACTCATATTTCACATCATTTCCTATCAAATAAAATACTTAGCGATCGTTAAGCTCCTTTACTTATTGATAGAAATGGCATATTAGATCCTAGGATGAAAAGTTTCTTATTTTGAAAATAGCTAGAAAATAACAAATCATAGTATAGCTTAGTGGCCTTTGGGATCTTATATTTACCTCTTCTCATTATAAACACCATATGTACATGGGTTTTGGATCGCTAACCTTAGTATGTAGTTCCCATGAGATACATGAACTTAAAATCATACTTCACATCATTTCCTATCAAAGAAAATGCTTAGCAATTGCTAAGATCCTTTACTTATTGTGAAACAAAATTTCAAACCCTAGGCTCAAAAGTTTATTATTTTGAAAATATCCATAAAATAACAAATCATGGTATAGCTTAGTAACCACTAGGCTCCTACCTTTACCTCTTCTCATTATAAACACTATCTGTAAAGTTTTGGATCACTAGCCTTAGTATGTAGTTTCCATAAGATACATGGTTTTCAACACATATTTCACATTGTTTCCTAATAAATAAAATTCTTAACACCCGCTAAAATCATTTACTTATTGTGATATGGCATATAGAACCTAGGTTCAAACGTTTCTTATTTGTAAAATAGCCATATAATAACACTATTTGTACAATCTTGGATTGCTAACCTTATTATGTATCCCAAATAGCTTGTTTGAACTTGCCACATGGCACATTTTAATTGGAGAATTAATTTAAATTAGTGCACACTATATCTAACAATGTAGAAATCAATTTTGATAAAAATGGAATATAAATGTTTGTATAGTATTCTATTAAATTTCAAAACTATGTTTAGGATTTATTTCTTCTATTTTCTTATAATATATTTTTACCATGTCTGTTTTAATATATGCTATATAATATATTTGTTATTATGTTTATATTAGTATAGTATATATACAATGACAAATTACAATGTTTTTAATTCATGTTTAGTTTTAATTTTTAAACATGGAAAAATAAAAATAGTGAAATTTGAAATCCCCACATTTTGGATATTTGAAGTTTCAATAGCCCACCATTTTCCTTTAAGATGGGGAAAGTAAAATTTTTAAATTTTTATATCGTGCTCTTTTTCTATTCTTGAAATTTCTATTATGGAATGTGCTAAACAAATTATTAAATACCTCGAATTTAGGGTTTCTATTTTTTTGGTCATATAGAAAGGCATGCCTTCAAAATGAAAAAATACGCGGTGTCTTAGATCTGCAGGCCGACTGCTCGAATCCCGATTATTTTTGCATACGATCATAATATTTTTTTGTAGAGAAGACACACAAAAGACACATTGAAAGGATGCACAAAAAGGACGCAAATGAAGGAGGCAAACAATGGAGGTTACGAATAGAATCACATAGATTGTTTGATTGAGGTATCAAATGCATGTTTCACTAACAACAAAAATCATGAAATAATCCTAGATATTACTAAATCGATTATTTACAATAACGATGTACCTTTTTTTTTTTTTTATCATAGGCTCTATTAGTTACTTTTTAGTTTACTTGTTCTGTGTTTTGCACGATAATCTAATCGTGATCCTCACTAGCTTTTATTTTTCCTCTTGAATCATGCTCCATAGTCAAGCCTTGCTTTCATGTTGATTTTGATCTCCATGCCAAACTACCTTGTTTGAATTCCCCTTATTTTTCAGATATTTGAAATTTCAATAGCCCACCCTTTTGTTTTAAGAGGGGGAAGGTGAAAATTTCAAATTTTTATATCCCGCTCTTTTTCTATTCTTGAAATTTATTTTTTGGAATGTGCTAAACAAATTATTAAATACCTTAGAGAAATGTTGAATAGATTATGTGATTTTTTTATCACATAGAAAAACATGTCTTCAAAATAAATAAATATGCACATGCCATGAATTGCAGGGATGAGTGTTTGAATCCCTGTTGTTTTTTGCATGTGATTATAATCTTATTTATAGAGAAGGAACATAAAAGCCACTAAAAAGGATGCACAAAAATGAAGCATGAAAAGGAGGCAAGAAACATAGATTGCGAATAGAATCACGCATATTATTTGATTGAGGTACTAGATGGAGGTTTCACTCACAACATAAAGAATGAAATAATGCCAGATATTACTAAATCAGGTATTTATAGTAAAGGTTTACCTTTTTACCACGGGATCTATTAGTTACATTGTATTTGACTAGTTATTATGTTTTTCATGGCAATCCAATCGTGATCCGCATCAGCCCTGCTCTGTCCTATTGAATAGTGTTCCACAGTCAAGCCTTGCTTTTGGTTTGCTTTTGATCTCCATGCAAAAATTCCTTGTTCTTTGTGAATTTTTTTGCACATTCACAAAAGAAAATTTAATACCTCTTCTTCTATATTATTTATCTCTATTTAACGCTTTCCCATTTCCGCCATTCTATGTCTCTCTTTGGGTATTTTTATTTAAAATTTTTCATTCTCATTCCCGTGATTGTTTTTAAGGATAATGATAACCAAGCACAATCACTCTTTTTTAATTTTTAATTTTGGTTGGGAGAACAAAAATATTTTAATTTTTATCATTAAGATAATGTAAAGAAAGGTTGATAATTAATTCGTATTACATTTTTTACATGGTTGTCGCTTAGACATTTTAGGAAAATCTATAATGTTAAAAAATTACTTAAAAAATATAAAACCATATTAATAATTCAATTGTATGATAATTATTTCTAATTATATACGTGTTACCATGTAGAATTAACCAAATGTAATGTCTTCAACAATTTTATGTTTTGTACATTGGAAGTTAAACACATTATATATGCGTTAATATTATTAAATATAATTTTAATCACTATGTATTTAATAATTAATATATTCTTCCTTTTGTGCCCACTAATATATGCCCAAAATTCACATAGCTTTGAGGTAGCCATGATATAATTCTTTGTTTCGACAACCTATTTACTAAACCTGAATTTTATTTGAATTACATACACTATTTTGGATTTATTTGTTATCATTTATATCTTTTCAATATGATTTATCTTATATGAATATACTCTACCATGGGAAAATTTTTCTACCCTAAAGATCTCGCTAGGCTATAATTATTATCGAAAAAAATATTCGTTTACTTCGCCCTCGTGAATCAGTTTTTTTTATATAGGAAACATAATGTTTTTTGGTCCTAGCGATCACTTTTGATCTTTTTTTGTTGTTATATTTGCAAAGATTAAAAATTTAGATTTATAAAACAACCTCATTATGAACATGATATATTTTATCTTTAAGAATAGATTAGTGGTCGCTAGGATGTAACGATTCTAAACGTATATTTGTGTATCCATTATATAAACTCCAGATTTATTTATTATCGCTTACAACTTTTCAATATGATTTCTCCGTATGAATACACTCTACATGAAAAGAACTTGAGTACACTAGCACTTGCTAGGTAATAATTATTATTTGGAGAAAACATTCATTTACCTTTAGCGGCATCACAAAGCAGGTTTTTTTTATATAGGCAACACCTTGTTATTTGGTGCTAGCGACCACTTTTGTAACACAACTTCATTATGAACAGGATATATTTGCCTTTAATAATATCTTAGTGGCCGCCAGTGGTACAACGAGTAGATCGTGTCGTACTTAAAATCTTGTTATATAACTTCTCGATCATTAGTGCAAGTCTATATGTATACCTGTATATCACATAAAATACACGATTCTACACGTATATTTATGTATCCATTATATAAATTCCAGATATTTTGACCATTTAAATAAAATCTTGTATGAATACACTCTAGATGAATTTTTTTGCCTAATCTAGCCACCGCTAGGCTATAATTATTATGTCGAGGAAGTCTTCATTTACCTTGGCGGAATCACGGATAATTGGATTTTGTTATAAACAACACACTTTTTTTGGGTCAAGTGATCGCTTTGTTATTTGTCATATGTTAAATACACAAGGATTAACAATTAAATTCATGACACAATTTCATTGTAAAAATAATATATTTACTTTTACAAATAGCTTAGTGGCCGCTAGGCTTCATAGAGGTTATCACATTGTATATAAAAACTTATTGTAATTATTTGTGGTTCTCATCCACTAGGTTAGCCCAAGACATAATATTAAGTCCTTACAATCATTTGGATAATAAAAATTAAATTAAAATAGTTTGAACTAAGTGAGCGCTAGGTACTTCCACGATATAATATTTCCATCTTAGTGGGCACTATAATTTATCAAGTTATCGAATGATATTTTGAGGTTAGTGTCTAATAGATTATAACACAACATAATATTTGGATCTTAACAGTTTCTAGGTTTTAATATAAGAAATTAAGATATTATAAGCTTATTGTGTGGTAGATTACGTCAAAACATAATAATATGATCTTAGTGAATACTAGGATTTAATAGATTAAATCAACATATTTTGAGCTTGACAGATGCTAGGTATTTAAACAATATATTATATCGATGTAAAGAGTCAAGTTAGCATTTAACAAACTAAATAAAGACATATTGAGTTTATTTTCCACTAGGTTTTGATTCAACAAAACTTCCACAAATGATAGTGTAATCTTTAAAGATGCAAACAAGATATGTATAAATTAGTTGAATATATCGTATCATTTTAAGATTTTAAATTAAGATATTTTGAGCCTAGCGCCCACTAGGTTATGCTACCACATAATTGTTGGTGCCTAGTGGTGGTTAGGATTTAATAAGCTTAGCGGGTGCTAGGTTATGCAACAACATATTATTTGGGTATTCAATTCGCTATGGTTTAATAACTTCAATTATGATATTTTACAATATTTAGCAGCCATGGGGTTACACCAAAATATAATATTTGGATGTTAGTGGTCATTGCAATTTCAAAAATTAAATTGACATAGTTTGAGCTTACTACCACTAGGTATTTAAACAATATATTATTTAAATTATATCAACATAGTTTGGGCTTAACGTTCGCATTAGGTATTTAAACAATATAATATTTCGAGCTGAAAAAGTAACTACTATTTAACTAAGTAAAGAAAAACATATTGTGTTTAGTTTCGAATAGTATACCAAGTTATTGAATGATATTTTGAACTATTGCATCTGCTAGCTTGAGTTTAGTTTACGGTAGGCTATGTATCACAAACACAATATGTATTGCAAAGAATATATATATAAATTTATTGAATTCATTCTATGATTTTAATATTTTAAATCGAGATATTTTGATGATAAGTCTTCAAAAATAGTACATGAGGAAAGAGTCCATGATAAGTCTTCTAGCGGTGGACTCCCATGTTTATTACGAGTAAATTATCATTCTAAATATATGAAAAAATTAATGGAGAAGAGATGTAATTTGATTTACTTCACCCAAAAATATTTCCTATATCTATACACTTGGCTATACAGACAAACCTTCTGACCCTTAATCAAAAAGTAAAGACAAATGCATCCAAGAAATATTAGGCATTTCTACCTCTTGGATTCACATCACCGATGATCTCGACATTTGAGTCTATTTACTCGATTAGACGAGGAGGATGGATCCACACAATATTCATACATTTTCACTTTAGCACCATCAGGGAGTTCTATACCCCGATTTTTTTGCAAGCCGTAGACTATGTGTAATCGATCGCATTCCCGCACCAAGGAATGGACATGATATCTTGAATGATGACTAGATGCTCTTCCAACTTCTCATGCTCTTTATGTAAGATAAAATTCCTCGAAGAGTTGGACAATATGTTTTCCACACTCATCCCTTGTGCCATGTAAAAATTTTCCTCCCGCCTTTTGACTGGTTCGGGTCAAGCATCAACTTGTGCATGCTATCAAAAATATTGTCATCCTATTGTTCTTAAAAACACTTCGTGATCTACCGGACCTTCTCGAGCCAATTTTGCATAGCTGCATTTCAGATTTTCCCGTCCATCTAAGAAGTAAATGATTTCATAGCAAAAAAAGAGCACTAATATCATATATTATTATGGAACTCTCATGAGTACAATGAGAATGGGCATTGCTTATATAGGCAAGGAAGATCAATCTAAGAACTGTCAAGGCCATAGATCAATCCATAAATCAAGGAAAGAACTAGTCATCAAAGAACTAGTCAAGACCATAGATTTAGGAAAGAACTAGTCATCAAAGAACTAGTCAAAACCATAGATTTAGGAAAGAACTAGTCATAACAACTAGATAATATATTCCTAATATCTAAATAAGATAAAATAAATATCCACACATAAGTGGGTGAGGATAAATAAAATAGAAGGTAAATAAAGTACCTAGGTGAACATGAGCTAAGGTAAATATCTACTCTAACACCCCTCCCGTGAAGCTAGGGGCCTAAAATAAAAGTGGCATATCCACAGTATGAGTCTCGATAACTAGGATTGATGAGGTACTCATGTACAAGTATCCGGGAAAAAGGGACACTACAATGTACTTAAAACAAGTAATAATAAAGTAGAGAGAAAAATCCTACCGCAAGGCATCCCATGAAGCTCGACTCAAAAAACTCGTAAAATGCTAAATAATTTTGGTGAGCACTATGGTCCGAATCCATCACTTCATCAAAAAAATAAAAAATAACTTACACTTTGCTTCACTTGAATAGCTCCATACAAGAAGATCGTCAATGTAGTGATGTCTAAAGTGTAAAAAAACACCAAACATAATTCGATTAACTGCTACAAATAGGTGTGCCACGATCCAATAATAATAACCAAGGAAACAAGGCAAGGACACAAGATCCAAAGAAATAGGAGTGTCACGCTCTAAGAAAATCCAAGGTAACAAGGCAAGGAAATAAAACATGAAGAAGAAGGATCATCACCACACCCTTCCATACTGCTGAATGGGTGGAATGAGGCTAAAAATCTGTATGAGTTGTCAAAACAACTACTCAAACACTGAAAAACTAACATTGGTCTTCACTATAATAGCTCCCCCATAAGAGAGACTGTCAACATGCAAAAATTGAAAAATACGGATATTAAATCTCTCAATAAACAAGAGAGATACACTTCACCGCTAAAGAAAAATGCCCCAAACCAAGAGCATTACAATGCGGAAGGTATAGATAGTGGAGTAAGAGGCCGAATGGTGGAGGAGCCACGCTGTGTAGAGTCCTCTCAACAAATACCTATGTCACCACAAAGAGTGATCATATATCCACTCCAAATCAACACAGATGGATGAAGAAGATGCTCAGTATATGACTTGGTGCAAAATGCACAATGGGTTCATGCAAAGGAACATCATAATGTGTGTTAGGTTGATCATGTCGACAACTAAACATGTAAAATAGGAGAATTAATCCTATGATGAGAATTCCACTTAACATGTGAAATAGGAGAAGTAATGCCATGTGAATGTTTTCCAATACTTGGTGAGTGAAATCCATATAACGTAGTATGCGAGAAGCTCGAATATAGTGGTATGCTTCTCAAAAGAACCATGCATCCGAGTAGAAGAAGTGATGTGGGATACTCGAGTGTGTAACTACAATAGGCACAAATGCGTAAGAACATGCAAGAACAATAATAATAGGCTTAAGAGAATCAAGAGTAGGAGCAAGCTCAAAGCGACGAATCAAGGGTGGGGTGGACAGGAGAAATATGTGCAAGTGAACTAGGAGCATGGATATGACTGTCCATAATATGAGGTCGATGTTGTAAGTGATAAATTTTCTATTGTAATCCTCTCAAGTCTCAGTACACTTTGGAGAACAACATATCATTCTAGGAATCCATGATAGATATAAGAATGCAACACCCAAAATTTTAATATGTCGGGCTCAATCGAAATTGTGTCCACAAGTGATTAAAAACCCCAAAATTTGGCACTTTATAATTGAGTGCATATAAATATTACAATGATTAAAAATACCTTTTACATTTTAAATATGTGTACAAAAATGTCATCAATGCAGAGATCTGGAAAAAATACACAATTTTAAACAAAATCTCCTTAATCTAAGATTTAGATAAAATGTTATGAGCTTTAGAAGGTTTTTTTATTAAAAAATAATATTTTAATGCTGTTTTTTTAAAGGTACACTTGACACCCAAATTTCCATAGGGTAAAAGAGTGCATCCACAAGATATAGACTTGTGACCAAAGAAGAAAAGAATGCACCTAAAACCTAAATGTCCAGAGGGTAAATCATTGCATCTAGAGGGTACATGTCTATATCCAATAGATAAAGACCGAACCCCAGAAGGTACATATCTGCATCCGGTGGACAAAAGAAGGCATCCAAAACAAAAATATCCAGAGGGTAAAAGAATATATTCGAAGGTACACATCTATATCTAATGGATAAAATAATGAAAGCAGAGGGTACAGATCTACATCCAGTGGATAAAAGACTACATCCAAAACATAAATATATGAAGGGTAAAAGAATACAACAAGAGGGTACATATCTCGTATCTAGTGGATAAAAGACTCGCATCATAAATATAAATATCTAGAGGGTAAAAGAATTCATCTAGAAGGTACACGCCTATATTAAATGGATAAAAGAATGCACCCAAAAAGTACAAATCCAGTGTCTAGTGGATAAAAGAATGTACCCAAAATGTACAATTTTTAATACAAACTTAGACTGGAAATATCTCTTTTTCTCGTACCTATTTGAAAAATATGAAACCAAGAAAAACCAAGAAAGTTTCTCAAAAAAAAGCAGAAAGTGGACATAATTTTTGTGTCAAAAAAATTTGTTTGTACATAATTATATAGATTTTTTGAGAAATGTGCAAAAAAACCCTTTAAAAATGTCCAGATTTGACTGTCTCGAACTTGGTCAAGTTTACAATCGATTTTAGGGATTTGACACCTTCCAAATCTAATGGCGTACTGCTTTTGCATAAAAATGCATTCTATATAAAAGTACTCACAAATTTTGAATACATGAAAATAATAAATTGTTGCTTGCAAAGAAAACTTTACAAATGGATGTCTACTTCATCTATCACTCGATACCATAAAAGGAACTATAAGAAGATCATTCCAATCCATGAATATCTCAAATGATCATGGCATACCACATTTGATAAGGTTGAAAGAAATTCACTAGAATACATTTACAAAATAATTTGCAAACAAAGAGTCATATCATATATTATTATGGAACTCTCATGAGTATAATGAGAATGGGCCTTGCTATATATAGGAAAGGAAGATCAATGAAGAACCAAAAATGTCATTGATCGATCCATAAATCAAGGAAAGAACTAGTCATCAAAGAACTAGTCAAGAATATAGATTTAGGAAAAAACTAGTCACGACCATAGATTTAGGACATAACTAGTCATAACATCTAGATAATACCTTTCTAATATCTAAATAAGATAAAATAAATATCCACACATAAGTGGGCAAGAATAAATAAAATAGAAGGTAAATAAAGCACCTAGGTGAACATGAGGTAAGGTAAATACCTAACCTAACACTTTCCTGTCATTGCTCTTTGCCTCTTCTTGCAGGAATGAACTCCATGCTACCAAAGAAACCACCATCACCCCTACCATAGTCATTGAGAGACAGAAATCAAAAATACCAAAAACAAAAAGAGGAAACGGGTAGTTAAATATCTAGTTAGCCTAAAGATATATAGCCACCACTACGCAACACACAAAAGGAGTAAAGTGTGAGGTAACCTAAGATCTCGATTGCATATCCTAATCATAAATATCATAATTCCCATTAAAAATATTAAATGCCCGATGCCATCTTACATATCATGTGCATATAACCATTAATCAATCTTGTCTATCACACAAATGTAATCTATCAATGTCATAAATGCCCATTAAAGTTACACATGTCATATCTTATTGTCAACGCCAAAAAGGTTACGTTTCAAAATAATCTAACAATTTTTTTATTAAAATCTTATAAGTCATTACTTTTTGATAAAGTAAAGTAAGTTTTTTGAGCTTATCTACCTCTAAGTTAATCAAACACATTAGCTTTTGATAATTGTATAACAATCAAGATCTATATAAATTATCCGACTTTATTATATGATTTTAAGATTTTAATTTAATGTATTTCAAGCCTTGCGCCCGCTAGGTTATGCCACCACACAATCTTTGTATCCTATTGGTGGTTAAGATTTAATAAATCAAATTGAGATAATTTTAACTTAACGACCACTAGGGTATGTCACAAAATAATATTTAGATCTTAGCAGTTTCTAGGTTTCAACAAAAGAAAGTAAGAAATTATAAGCTTAACAGATGGTAGGTTACGCTAAAACATAATATTTGGATCTTACTAGTCATTGGGATTTAGAAAATTTGAATCAACATAGATCGAGCTTAGCGGCCGCTAGTACTTAATAATATAATATTTTGAGCTAAAACATCACTAGTATTTAACAAAAAAAGAAATACATATTGAATACAATGTCAACTAGGTTGTGATTAAACATAACCTCACAGATTAAATTGTAAACTTAGAATTCACTATATTTTAACAAATTAAATTACATTGTTTTGAGCCTAGCAACCTCTAAGTTAATCAAGGACATTAAATTTGGAGATCTTTATAGCAATCAAGACTAGTGTAAATTAGTTAATTTTTTTGTATGAATTTAAGATTTTGAATTAAGATATTTCGAGCTTAGCACCCGGTAGGTTATGCCACCACATATTATTGTGAGATTAGAAGTGGTTTAAGATATTTTGAACTTAGTAACCGTTAACTTATGCCACAACATATTATATGGAGATTATATTTGCAAGGGTTCAATAATTCATAGTTATGATATTTTACATCAGTTAACAAATTACATGAAGATATTTTGAACTTAGCTAATGCTAGTTTAAACAACGACATAATATATGGAGCTTATGGTCAATAGGATTAAAAAATTAAATTAACATATTTTGAACCAAGAGGAGACTAGGAATTTCCATAATATATTATTTCTATCTTAGTGGTTGATATCATTTAACAAGTTATTGAATTGTATTTTGAACTTATCGTCCACTAGCGTATGAAAAAATATAATATTTGGAGCTTAGCACTCACTAGGTTTAAACAAAAGAAATAAGATATTATTAACTTAGTTGTCGGTGGGTTATGCCAAAACAAAATATTTGGATCTTAATGGTCACTGGGATTTAACAAATTTGAATCAACATAGTTTGAGCTTAGAGGCCACTAGGTAGATAAATAATATATTATTTTGAGCTCAAAAGATAGTATCATTTAAAAAAAAAAGAAATATATTTTGAGCTACGTGGCGGATAGGTTATGCCACAACATGATATATGGAGATTTCATTTCTAGGGTTTAATAATTCATAATTAAGATATTTTACATCATCTAAAAAATTAGAGGAAGATATTTATAACTTTTATGGTGCTAATCCCACAATATAATATTTCGAGCTTAGTTTTCACTAGCACCTAACTAGTAAGAGAATTATATTTTGATATTAGGCAACGGTATGCTATGCCATAACATAATTTTTGGAGCTTAGTGGTCGCTAGGTTTTATCAAAATAAAGTAGGATATTTTGATCTGAGAATCTGCTAGGTTATACCAAGACATAATATTTGGAGCATAACGATCTTAAGGATGTAAGAAAACACATTAAGATATTAGGAGTTTAGTGGTGACTACGATATGTAAAAACATAAAACTATTTGGAATTGGAGTAAAATTGGGTTTTTCCGAATGACCTTCATACTTGAACCAAAAATCCCTTGCGGCTAGATATTACAATGAAACAAGAAGAGAACAATCCTGTATGTAGAAAAAAACAAAAAACAAAAAGTCCCAAACTGGATAAAGACATTAAATTTTATAGATATTCATGCTAGTAGTTGCTTCATCCTTATCCTTAGCAATAGGGCTTCCTTAAACCAACACGTCTACTAACTTAATGTGTTCCATGAAGTATTCGGGATTATTTTCATCCAGTCATAACTATGTGAATTTTCCATTCCATGATATAATATAGTGAGTGTAACCTAATCTTCAATGGCCTCATGTGGGGTAGGCGAGATCATCTCTAAATGCTCAGGGTGTTCAAAAGCTGCAGTGGGGGAGCCCAATTTCTCTGATAGAGGAGAAATATGGTAAATAGAGGAGAGATCCAGTAACACATAAGGAATTTATGAGTCCATGCTAAATTCCATTAAAAAGGAGGGGTGCACCCGCACATTCTTATGTGATTAGGTGAGTTGAGTTGGTTGTAGCCATTACAATGTCCGGGGAGACGAGAGGAGAAACTAGAGAAGCGTCAATAAGAGGTGGAGAAGAAGTATATGTCGTGCCCGATAGCGGTTTAGAGACCTTAGGATAGTGTTCGAGGGGTTTGAATTATTAAGAGATTCTAGGGAAGATGAGGGAGTGACAAGAGAAAAATAATGAGGAGAGACCAAAAAAATTCTTTGGCTAATGATCATGATGTCTGAATAGGATTCATAATGGAGACAAAGGCGACGACGATGACGATAGAAAGAGGGAGCTAGTTGCGGAAGTGGAGGGTGGACACAACGCTGCTTTCCTAGCTTAGAGGGGAAGTGTGAGATTTCTCATTTAGAAGCTGTCATTTTAAAGAGAAAATACAAAAGGCCTTGGTGGAGGAAGGGACCTTCCTCTTCTCTAGCCAATTTAAGGGACTTCTCAAGTGATTGAAATAGAAAAATTGCAAAGTTTACCTTTTGATCATGTCGAAGATGCACAAGAAGAAAAATATGAGGTCCATAGCTCAATTTGTAGCATCACTCTAGTGTGAAGTACCTCCTCAATTTCTCAACAACCCTATCCTAAGGTTGTGGAAGTAAGTCCCATTCATAGCCCGAGTGATACATTCTCATATTTTCACCAAGACACAGGAACTCATCCATCTCCTCCTGAATCTCGCATTTAAAATAAATGCCTCCTTCCATGAGGAGCCATGTTATAACCACAATAGACTCTATCGAAATAAGAAATTTAGTCTTTCCCACTTTGACTCTTCCTTTCTTCCAAGTTGCCAGCACATTGTAGGTCACTCAAACAGAGTGACCAGACAGTCTTTCCATAAATGATGTAACACCACCATCATGTAAAATATTCCATACTATTGGGTCAGCCTTGACCTCTTCACATGAAGAAGGCTTAATGTGTTTGATGGTTCCACCCATAGTGAATAGGGCTATTGTGACAGTGATTGCCAAAGGCCGATATAGATGATGCTTAAATAGAGATTTCAAGCACCTTTATCCCAATATTCAACACGTGTATCCAATATTTCTAATTGAAATCTTTCCTAATTAGTAATATCCATTAATTGATCCCATCCATCACATGAACACAATGTATGAATGTCATAAATACCCAAAAAATCGATAAATTTTGTATCCTCTTGTATCCACCAAAAGAGGTTATGCCTCAACATAACCTAACAAACTTTATTTTAATCATAGTTAATGTTTAGGCAACCATAACATTAATTAGTTAACATTATTACAATTCCTGTGTTTAGTGGAGGTTGTAGGTTTGAATGTTAGCGATATTATATGTATTTAGTTAAGTATATATTATAAACAAAGAATCTTCAAAAAAATGGAGCAAGGTGAAATAAATAACCTGGCTAGACATGATTTGATATTGTATAGATTATCGAGAAAACAAATTAGAACGTATTGTCTTATTGTAATTTATTTATTGACACATCTATTTATTACATTTAGGTTGTCCTAGGTTGTTCATACCGCACATGTAAATAAAGAGGGTAATAAAAAATATGTTACAGGAGCACAAACAACACTTTTGATGCACATTTGTTTTGCGAGATTTGGTGAGGTGATTTCACAAAATACTATTTGATTTGGAATGAGATGGGGACACTTTGTTGTTTTGAAAAAAGCATCCCCACAAGTCTTCTCTATCCCATGGGTTGAAATTATCAAGGAGAGCAACATGTGTAGTTAAGACCAAGATAAACGTAAATGGAGATACAATTACGGGTACATGACAAGAATAATATAATTATTGGGTTTGTGTTATCTTATAGGTACAATTACAGGTACATTTACAAGTACATGACAAGGATAATATGATTTTTCATGTGGACATGGAAAAATATAAATGTATGCCCAATAAGAATCTTGTGATGAACTTCCACCTATCTAGAAAAGCATAAATATACGCCTGTATTAATATTTTAATTAGGCTCATGGATGTTAAAATGTATTATTAGATTGAACCCTTATATGACTTCAAACGGGTGTACGTAAATAGATTAACTTGAATCAAGATTATTTTGTTCCAAGTATAGTCGGAAGTTGGTTGTTTATATTATTTTGAGCTTAGTTGTCACTTTCATTTAACAAGTTATTGAATGATATTTTGAACTTAGCGTCTCGCTAGCTTAGTGAGCCGATGTAATTGAAGAATATAATATTTTGAGCTAAAGAGTCACTATCATTTAACAAGCTAAAGAAATACGTATTGAGTTTAGTTTCCGCTAGTATCTCTAGTGTTAATCTTGTGATGAACTTCCACCTGGTTGGAGGATTGAACTGATATAACAAAAAAAAGTATAGTAGTTTAGGATTGAAGTGAATTTTTTAACTGTTTTTTAAATTTGTTACTACTCAAACAAAAGTGCGACTAGCCTCATGGATGTTAAAAGTTCTTCTTATTAGAAGGATTGAAATATTTTTTAATTACTACAAAATTCCTTTTATGTTGTACTTATAATATGTTGTTGTTTGAATGAAAAATATTGAACATGTTTCTAAAATAGTTTTATGTCTTTTAAACGTCCTAGATCAATTGTTTTTACAAAAACGCTTTTCCTACATGTGTTGATGAATATCAATGACTATAATTCTTAAGTATAACACCTGACATATAATTTATTGGACCAAACAAATTCATTGTTAGAAGATATGTTGTCTTGTAAAGGATTTCTAGAGGAAAATTGGACTAAATATTTACTTCCCAAGGTCAAAAAGTTGAATTTTTCCTACCTTAACCGGCATTGAATTGTAAAGATTGGAGGATGAGAATTTCTATTTATTTGAAATATTTGTTAATTACTACAAAATACCTTTTATGTTATACTTGTTGTCCATTTTTTCACACTTGCAAAAATTGAACAAATTGAAGATCCACTCGTTGGGAATGAAGAATGTAGAGGATTTAAGCATGCCACGAAGATAAAAAAAAATGTGGGTTGAGGGAAAAAATTCCATATATGTTTTGTATGCCATGGAGTGAAGAATAAAACATGAAAATCTGTGGATGCCTAAAGCCATGAAACAAAGTGAATATAAAAGCTACAGGGTGAATTATAGGAATTCCGTGGAAGTCAACATGAGGCTGCATGCCATATCGTGCCACAAAGTAAAGCAAAGAAGTTAGTAGAACCATATAATGGGTAATAAATTTGCAGAGGCATAAAATTGCATGGAACTGAAATAGAAACGCCGAATATAAAAGGAAAATATCAATTTTACATGGATTACTAAAAGGAACATGAATTTCAATCTGATGATTTGATATTTACAAATATGATATTATTTGAAGAAATATTGACCTTCTCCATGTAGCAAAATTGGATTTCACCAATTTAAGTGGGTGAAGTAAAGGAAAACTCCCCAAACACATAAAAGGTCTTCTTAGGGCATCTTAACCACCCGAATTAAATGCAATATGGGTATCATTCCTTCTTCAAAGAGGTAAATGGCGTGCGGAAGTGAAACTACATAGAAATCTGATCTTGTACGAAAATTAAATGAAGGTGGTTGGGGAAAAAATGGGAATTTAAATTTCCCTCTCTTTTCTTCTTCTCTCCTTCTTATTTTCTATATATTGTAAATTTATGCCTTGTTTTAATGTTGGATACTTTGGGAATATGAGGGCATCATTTCATGCTGCACAAGTGTTCTAAGAGTTGCATGCCTTGGGCTATGTCTCTATAAATATTTTTCATCTTCCTCCTGTATTGTGATGATTTGTGCATGATCTCTAAGCAATAAAATATTTAGTTTTGTGGCTCATTTCAGCCTTAGATATTGTTTTGTTGCACTCCCTTGCCTCTAATTTAATTACACATGTGTTGTAGGTTTTATTTCACAAATTTATGTATATTGTGCATCGTAAAGGTGGAACTATGGGTGCGATTTTGATCTGTGTCTTTTATTTTCGCCCTCTTCATCATCATTTTCTTCAATTCTCTCTTAGTTGAATATTCATCCCCTTATTTTTTGGTGCCATCACCTTCTATAGTTTAGGTTTATGTTTTATGCATCTCCTTCTCACCCTGGTCCCTTGGAAAGTTAGATAATAGTTAGATAATGGCATTCCAATTCCTAAGAGTAGTTTAGAATTAGGAATAAGTAGGGAAAGTTGGAATTCTCTCGAAGATCTGTCTCAATTCAAGTCCTAAAATATAGAGACAATACCATGTTGTCTCAAATCCTAAATTGTCTACGATTAGGGCACTAACACATATTTGAGAACCAACAGTTTTGGCACACCCAGTGGGACCTTTGAAATTAATATTTCCAGTTTTATCAAGTTTTGATATGTATCTTTGTGAATCTCTAGCCTTTAGAGGCTCTTCAGTAACACATCTGACGACTCCATTAAAAATATCAACTTGTTTCAGTAGTACTAATGATCTAAGTATCTCTGATTCATGAGAAGGATCCAAACACATTTAAGGAAAATAGAAGTCGTATTTGAATTCTTGCAGTTGCCCCTAGGTAGAGGAAGAAGAGGAAGACAAATTCAAATATCTCCATCTCCTCCAAATCAAACTCTTTCAACACCTCCTACCTGGTAGGCCCTTCTTGCAATCAACAAGATTTCTCAGACCAATTAGAATGGCTCATCTAAAACATATGCCATGTCATAATCCTTTTGTAAACTTCACATGAAGCAGTCTATTTGCTTTGATTGCCCAAAATCCTATTCCAGTAGCAACCTTAAAAATATCCCATATTTTTCTAGAGAAAATCACACTACTCCAGTTTACCACGTTCAAGATATTGCAAAATGTCTGTGCTATCCATGAGATTGTTGAGATGGATGTGGTAGTCAAAATTTTGTCTACACCACTTAAAGGAAAAGGTTTATAATGGTTCAAAATCCTAGGGGCAGGAACAATTCAAAACTAGTACTGGTTGTGCACAACCCTTTATGACTAGTTTGGAGAAAGAGAAGATAACCTATCTCTTCAGGAGAAGTTAACTACACTCAAGAGTGCACATAATGAGAAAATGGTGGATTTCAACTTTAGATTCCAAAGAACTTGGGATATAATTCTAGTTCTTGTGAGACCTACAATGAAGGTGCCTTTATCACCTTTTTAAAATCACTCAATTATGAAATATCTCTGTTATGATACAATCTATTGGAGGGAATACTCTACCAGTAGCCTATGAAATTATAATCAAAGATGAAAATATTTTAATACAAGATGAGAAATTAGCTTCTAGACCACCCATGTCATTATATCCCAAACTACCTCAAGCTACTTAGCCTTTTATTGCTCCAAGTCCTGAACCAAATCCGAAACCTATTACTTCCACATCACAAACAACTTCCCAAAAAAATGAAGATGAGGAAATGAAGGATTTGATTAGAAAATTGACAAATAAAGTTATATCCCTAGAAAAACAACAAGCCCAATCCTATAAGAATTTTTAAAATAAAGGGAAATCTTCTAATTAGTGATATCAGTCATATATAAATAAGCATCCTAATCAAAGATATGAATTGAACTAATAAAATAATGGATGGAAAATTCAAAGTGTTCCTCTTCAATTGGAAATAATTCCTTCCTCACAAGCACTTCCCGCTCCTAGTTCAAGCCAGGACTTTAGCTCATGTGTAAAACAATATGGTAGAAAAGAAAAATGGTGTTTTCCATGTAACCTGCTACATAACCAACTGGGTTGTGAAAGGGCTATGGACCTTCAAGCATATATGGTACAAGGATCTTCCAATCAACATGAACTACTACTAGAGGCACAAAATCCAATTAGGGAAGTTAGTCAAGAGACCAACAATGACATTAACCTAATGTTCTTTGGAGTTGAGGACTTCTTCAGTAACTAACCAAGTGGAAAGAAGTTATAGCAAACCATCGGTCAACATTTATGATAACATGCAAAGTATAAGAAAAAAAGATTATGGAGTCACAATTTTCACCTTCCACTGAATCACATCAAAGCCATGGAAAAGGAAAAATAATCTGTGGTGAACAAAATAAAGCCTCCCGAGCTTCTGGTAAAGCCATGAACAAAGAGGTTGTCACTCAACTTAAGCCACTCAATCAAATGCTGCCATAATAGAGGAAAGAAGGCACCATACCATACATGCAAAATTCTACATGTCTCCCATTCTATATTGTAGAGAAAATGAGGAAAACTAATGTCAACGTTTCAATGTGGGATGCACTTTCTATTCTATCATAGTGGGATATCTTGTGTGGAGCCCTCAAGTGATTTCCTCCGGTGGATCCAGAGTCCAAAAGACTCTTTCCACGGTCCATGTCTATTAAGAAAGGGATGATCAAGTAAGAAAAAATATTAAAATTCAACCCTTCTATATGTAAATAATTGTGGGTAAGTACCTAGTTCATAAATGTATTATTGATTCGGGGGCTAGTACCTTTGTAATGCCCAAGAAAATTGCTAATATCCTAGGTCACAAATACAATCCAGTGTCTAGGGGTGTTTTAGAACTCAATGGAACAATTGTGAATTTATTGGGCATAATAAAATACCTTGATTTGACATTTCATTCCTACCCAGCCTCACCATAACCCATGACATTTCGGTTATCAAAATCCCTCCTATGTTTTCCATTTGTATGTCTAAAGACTTCATGGGTAAGGTAGGCGGCTATTTATCTTTAGATTGGAATCACATGCTTTTGAGAACCAGATATGGTACAAGATTCACAATACAAGATGATCCCATATTTTCTTACCATATTGAGTCATATGACCCTTCTCCTATCCAATCAAATTTCCTAATACAAGAAGAACATGAGTAAGATTAAATTCCGGGTGAACAAATCATTCCGCTTTATATGTCCGACTTGCTGCTAGATGAATGGGATGAGAGAGATCATAAGTTTGATCCTTATGATGAAGAGCTTAAGACCTTTTAGTTTGGTCTATGAAATTACCTGTATTCTCTAGGAGGAATCTATGATACCCGTGGTATTCAAATAATAAAAGGAAAATGTTTCTAGACTATGGTGAATGTTCTTTGATGGGTTTAGAAGTAGAAATGGAGCCGGGGTGGGTGTTTTATTCATTTACCTAGAAAATGAAAAGTTATTATTTTCTCATAGATTGAAATTTTCATGTTAAAATAATGTGGAAGAATATGAAGTATTAGTGTATTTTTTGTTGATCGCGGAAAAGAGGAAAATCAAGGAAATACAAATATTTTGAGACATTGAATTAGTCATTCACCAAGATAGTGGTAGATGTGTGAAAAATAAATTTTTTTTTTGGAAGCTTATAAACGCAAGGTATAGGATTTTCTAGAAATATTTGATTCCATTAACCTACAAGTTGTGCCTAAAAATTTGAACAAAGATGTAGACCAAATGACATCCCTTGGCTCTCAATTCTCACATGCTGACAATTTGATCAAAGGGAATGTACGACATGTGAAAATGGTGGTTAGGAAATCTATTCCAGCATAACCAAACCTACTTGAAGGTATTTTACGGTGATGAAAAAAATTGTGCATTTCATCCAAAATGAGGTAGAGTTATTCTAAAATATGTTATATGATTTGTAGGAAGTATATGGCGATCAAATTATTTAGCTGAAAACAAAAAAATTGCCAAAGGGATTCATCACTTTGGAGAAAATATTCGATCTGGATGATGAGTTCAAAGTAGTAGAGAAGAACATGGTAGGTAAACAAGAATATTTTTAACTAGTTTCAAATGCTCCAGAAAAGAACTTCTACTCGTAAAGGTATGTGATGAAAGTTAAAGTAAGGAATTTGTTTCCTTATGTCGGAAGTTCAAAGATACATTTTTATGGATCTATGAAGATTTAAAGGAATTCACTATAGAAATAGTCCAAAATTAAATTTATGTGCCTAAGGCAGGTGATCTACGTATTTTTATCCTTATTGAGGCTCATCGAGCCCCATACGTAGCACATCCAGGAGTGAAGAAGATGCATGCCGATTTGAGAGAGTTATATTATTGGCCGGGTCTTTGTCGGGACATAGAAAATTTTTTAGCATGTTGCCTTAAGTGTCAGAGGGTCAAGGTAGAGCATTCTCATCCCACAAGACTCTTATACCCTCATGATATTCCCGAGTGGAAATGGGATGTGATCTCCATGGATTTCATAGTAGGACTTCCTATGTCCTCTTATTGTCATGATGCCATTATGGTCATTGTGGATAAGTTGACCAAGGTTGCACATTTCTCGCCAACCAAGGTCACCTATAATGCACAGGCCATCGCCAAAGTGTTTATGGAGGACATTGTTAGATTGCTTGGGATTCCAAAGACGATCATCAATGACAGAGATACCGTCTACACATCAGTTTTCTGGACTTCTTTTCAGGATGCCTTGGGTACACAAATTAATTTCAGCTCAGCATATCATCCAAAGATAGATGGACAGACATAGAGAGTTAATCAGTTTACTAGAGGACATGCTAAGGATGTATGTGATGGACTAGTAGAAGAAGTGGGAAGACTATCTTCATATAGTTGAGTTTTCTTACAACAACAGTTATCATAGCTCCATTGGCATGGCTCCCTATCAGGATTTGTATGGATGACCTTGCGGGACACCTTTGATCCGGGATAGACTTGATGACAGGATTATCCCGGGGCCGGCTTATCTTCGTGGATTTAGAGCAATAGGTTGTTCTAATTCGACTATGTCTTGAGCAAGCTAGAGCACACCGAGAAGGCATATGCGAGACACCAAGAGGATTGACGATCACTTCTCAATGGGTGAAAAAGTCTTCTTGAGAGTTCATCCACATAAGAGTCCAATCCGTTATGAAAAGGGTTCTAAGTCGTCGCCTCATTTTGTGGAGCCTTTTGATATCCTTGAGGTCATCTGTCTAGTTGCCTATCGCCTAGCTTTGCCACCATGCCTTGCACGGGCCCATGATGTTTTATGTTTCTATACTTTGTAGATATGTACCTGATGTCACTCATGTTTTGGATTGGTTAGCATTATAGGTAGAGGATAGAGGATAGTGGAGCTTAGATCCCGTGACGTCTACTAGAGCACCGAAGGTTGGCCCTTCAGGGTTGATATTTGGACCAGGTTAGAGTGCAGTGGGATAGATATGACAAGACATCAGCTACCTAGGAGGATGCTACACCACTAAGGGCTAGATATCCCTATCTCTTCCAGTGACTTCCAAGAGGAAGTCTAATTCTAGGAGAGGGGGATGTAGTGCCCACATTTTTATAGCCCCAGTTATCGGTTGCCTCCTTTATGCATAGACATGTTTTGACTGAGATTTTGATATATTTTGGACATTATGCTATGTTATTTATCCTCATAGACATTATGGTATTTTGGGAGCGTAGCACCAATTGGACTAGATTAGTTTATTGATATATTCTTAATGATGTTGATGATACTAACAAAGTTACATGATAGTGAGATTTATTGGTTAGATGTTGATTTCTTATAGTCGATTTGATCAATGATATAGTTTTCTGGATTTAATAATGGTAACTCATGCTAGCATAGGTGTATGTCATTGTAATTATATATGTGGATGATTCATGGTGGACTATGTGTATAATTATATGTGTTGCACTATCAATTGCATAATGATGTTAGGATATTATAGGTTTGATTAATTTTTCGATGTTTTTGTATTGGACAGAGATGCAGTTAATGTGTGCAATGAGTGTGCAGGTGATAGGTTATAAAAGAACGTGGGTTTCAGGGCGGCTACACAATTGTGCACAAGTGGCCCATGGGCTAAGTCCTAACCATGCTAAATGTTTGAGGCCTTAGAGTAGGTGTATTAATTGGGCACCATGAGTGAACCCTCAATTGTAATGTATTTATGTCTTGTAAAATTAATTATGTTTAGGGTGTGTTTTATTTAAGTAAACTAGTTTAGGGGTTTAAGGGTCTCATTTAATTTAAGTGATGGTTTTGGGTAAGTGTGTGTGTATTGGTAGAAGGGATTGGGGTCACATGTGAACCTTGGGTGGACCCCACACCCTCTACACTTGTGCCCAAGTGTGACAAACCCGAAATTGGGTTATTTGTGGCAATGCAAGTGACTCCTTTTTGTTTTGGGAGTTCACATTGCATGGAAATAGGCCCTTGGACCTTACCTAATAGGTAGGAGGGCTTATTTACAAGGAATTGAGGAGTTTCCCTCCCATTTTTCCCTTCCTTAGTCACCATCTATGTAAGGTGGTTGGTTTGTGTGTATTTGTTAAAAGTTGCTCCACTTTGTTTTATTTACATTTTTAGTATTTTGGGTGATAAGGGATAAAAGGTGAGTTTACTTTTACTTATTTGGTTTTTGGGAATCTTTGACTTGAGGGAGGAGAGGGATGACACATGTCATTTTCCTATTGGTGAGGAAAATTTTGGGTTCCTCTTGATATTCTTCCTCATGGTGAAGGAAGGGGACTTTTTTCCTCATTTTTTTGACTTGGGACTTGGAGAATTTTGGGGAGCTTGAGGATTGCTTGGATCAAGTGGAAAATCTTAGAGTTTTGGGAAGATTATTGAGGTAGGATTCTTAATCTCTCTTTCCTTGTTGTTGTCTTGCTAGCTATGCATTTGTCAATGAAATAAAGTGTGTGAAATTATATGTTGTAAAGCTTGTATGAAGAATGTTGTCTTGTTTGTTGTTTTGTTGTTTTTGTTTTACTCTCCACCATCATATGGCTTGAAGGTTCCTTATCATCCCCTCATATGGTTTGAGGTAGGAGAAAGGTTCATAGGGCTTTAACCTTTCCCCATTCTTGGAGAGGAAACCCATTGGGTTTGAAAATCCTCCCAAGAAGGATTTCATTGACATAAAGGAGAAATAAGGAGGATGAATGGTTAGGAGGAATAAGGAGGCTATAAAATGTGTATTTGGTGTATCCCATGGTTGTATACCTTTGTTTTTGGGCATTCTATTTCTTCTCCTCCCCCTTTTTGTGAGGATGACCTTGTTTCTCCTCATATTGTTATCTCACCATGTGTATTATGTCTAAGTGTTTAAATGTTTCTATGTATTCTAATTGTGTTTATCCCCTTTATACTTCGCACATTGTGGAAGCTAGTTCCTCTCTCCCATGGGCTTGGGGGAGGTTAGCATGATTTCCAATCCATGGAAAGGCATGTGATGATGCCTATTGGTTGGGTGGTAAACAAGCCATGTCTCTTGATTTAGAATTCTTAGAAGAACACTCAAAGTTGGAGACTCAATGATGAAGTTTAGTTGGAGTTGTGACTTGTTGTGTCTTTTATCCTCAAATCATTTGTAAATGTTACTTTTATATGGCTGATTTTGGATAGCCCTTACCTTGTAAATTTATCACATTGTGATTTGGAAGTCTTGTAATACCATATGTCTCTTTCATTGTGTAACTCCTCTCTATTGTTTAAAAAAAAAAAAAGGTTACAATATTGAAATCATGAGCTCTTTATTTTACATGTCTTCATTGGAAAATTTTGTTTTGTTTATAAATATGCAAAATATAGTTATGCATTACATATTAAATCTGAAATATTTAGTTGTGCTTACTTTTAAAAGGAAAAAAATGGCATTACAATACCGGACTAATTAGGAAAAAGTAGAGGTCATCAACCCCAAGATTGAACCCCTCATGAGAAAGGATCTCTCCAAACTCACTTTGAGGTCAAAATAATTTTCCAATCAAGCATTTTGCTTGGGTGGAAAATATGGTCTCGGTAATGAATAAGAATGGTGAAATACAGATCTACGTGGATTTTAGGGATTTAAACATGGATTCCCTTATGAATAATTATCCCTTCCCTTTCATGCAACAAATTTTGTAAACAATAGTAGGAGAAGATATGTTCTTCATGCTCGATGGCTATTCGGTTTTAACTAGATCAAAGTAAAAGAAGAGGATACATATTACTTTTGGCTTATCAAATGCATGATCTACCTTCCAAATAATAATGGATATTACTTTCAAAGGGTATATCAATAAATTCATCTTAGTTTTCCGAGATGATATTACTATTTTCTCCAAGTAGAGTATGTATCACATAAAGCACTTGGAGAAAGTATTTGAAATATGTAAGGGTTTTGTGTATCCCTTAATCCTAAGAAATGAAATTTTGTAGTTCTTAAGAGTAATATATTTGGGCATATTATCTCAAAATAAGACATTCCCACTAATTTAGAAATAATTGCAGCTATCACGACCCTCTCCTTGTTAGCTCATAAGAAGACATTGCATTATTTTCTTGTAAATATCAACTTTGTTAGGTGTTTGATTCCTAACTTTGTGGGTTTGATGAGACCTATTATTCTCATTCTCAAGAAGGATGCATAATTCAAGTACACCGCGGAATGGAAGAAAAACTTTAAAAATATTAAAAAGAGATTGCTCAAGCCCCAACATTGATTAATCCAGATTATACCAAGGATTTCATTCTTTATGCTCATGGGGAAGAATCTAGCATAACCATAGTTTTGACACAATTGAATGATCAAGAAATGGAGTAGCCTATGACATGTTCAGTCAAACACTGAAGAATTATGAGCTCAAGTACAATCACATTGAAAAAGGTGTTTTCTATCATGAGAGCCTTAAATAAATTAAAAAGTATGATTGTTTCTATCCGCGTAAAGGTTTTAGTATCACATTCGAGTGTCGAGAATTCATTATGGGAGAATAAATCAGTGAGAAATGAGATGGATGGGTGACTAAAATCATGGAATATGATGTGACCATTAAAGCTACAAAATTAGTAAGGGGAAGAGCACTTTGCAAATAGTTGGCTCTAGATGCTGTGGAATCTCAAGAGACCGACTTCATGAATCAAGTGCCCTCAAATGATGAGTTGTCACATAGTGTTGAGTGATAACAAGATGAGATAAATTTATTCAATGATCGCAGCTGGATTACTGAGATGTCAAAGTTTTTCTCTACTGGTCCATACCCTCTTGGTTTGAATAAAACAAAGAGAAGACATCTAAGGCTACAATCTATTCCTTATGTATTGATTGATGGCATCCTATTCAAAATGAACATTGATGGAGTGCTACTGAGGTGTATTAAAGGTGGACAATGTGACAAGTTCCTGATTGAGTTCCATGATGGTTTCTCAGGTGGAAATTTCTTGCTAAAGCTATAACCATGAAGATTATAAAAGCAGAGTTACTTCTAGCCTATGTTGTTCATGGATTCTCATAGGTGGGTTAGGAAATGCAAAGAATGTGCACTATTCACTGGAAAAAAATTGGTAGCTCTACCATTTCATCTAATTCAAGCAGATAAATTATTTGCATAATGGGGTCTTTACTTCATTAGAATGATTAATCCTCCATCCAGCGCTGGTCACAAATGGGTTCTTACAGCCACAAACTATTTCACTAGGTGGACTAAGGCCACACCATTGAAGGAAGCCATTGAATCAGTCATCCTGGAATTTCTTGAAGAAATTGTTACAAGGTTTTACGTCCCTCGACCATCCTTTTGATAATGCTAAGGATTTTTGGAATCTAATATTTCGATTGGGCTTTGGAACATGGGATTTATCTGAAAACTTATTCCAATTATTACCCTAAAGGTAATGTATTGGTAGAGTCTAATAACAAGAACTTGATTAGAATAATGAAGAGAATAATGAATATCAATCAAAGAAAATATCACACAAAGGAAAAAATGCTCTTTGGGTGGAAAGGATAAAAAAAGAAGACAATTTACAATCATCCCTAAAAACTGATATATGGTAAAGAGGCAAGATTACCATTGTCACTTGAGTTTCCTTCATTTGTGTTAGCTCAGAATTGTAATTTGAAGGCACGGATCAAAGGGAAATAAGAATGGAAGAACTAGTAGAATTGGAAGAGTCTATGAATTCCACCATGATCGAGAATAGAAAAACATCGGGCATCATCGAAATAAAGGTTTGATAGGAAATCTAGAGATCATACATTCAAGGTTGGAGATCTAGTTTTTAAGTGGGATGCAGATCAAGATAAATTGGGAGACACTCTAAATTTGATGTTATTTATATTAAACCATTAATCATCACCTCCTACAAGGTGGATAACTCATTCGAGTTGTTTGATCTTGATGGGAACATGTTTCAAATCCCAATCAATGGGATTCATCTCAAACCTTCTCATTAATATTTTTCATGCATCTTGTATATAGTAGATTAGAATTTCAATTCCTCCAAGTGCTTTTAGCACATTTCATTGTTAGTAGTGTTTCTTTCCCTAAGTTGTTTACATAGTCCTATTGCTTGGAGAAATTCTTGTGCGGTTTCATCATGTGTTCAAGATGGTTGATAAAAGGAAGAAGGTTAAATAAATAAAGCATTAGCTGTAGTCACCTCGAGAAAATAAAATTAAGATCAACTAAATAAGACTCAAGAAATTTCAAGATGACTTTATGCCCAATGGATGCTAAGGATTCCGACCATCTCATCTAGCAAGAAGATGGCCCCTATGTGTCACCACAAATGTTTTCTTTTTGGAACCTTACAAAAATTGAACAACTTGAAGATCCAAGGGATGGGAATGAATACCGTAGGGGGAGGTTTAAGCATGTTATAGAGATCAAACAAAAGACACGGGGTGAAGGAAATAAGTATGTGGATGTTTTGACTACTATGGAGTGAAGGAAAAAACTTGAAAAGCCATGGAAGCCTAAATCGTGGAACAATGTGAATACAAAAGTTGTGGGGTGAAATATAGTTGGGCCATGGGAGTTAATATGAGGTTGGTCCATATCAATGCCTCATGGTAAAGTAGAGAAGTTAGTAGAACTGTGAAATGGTGAATAAAAACACGGAGGCATAAAATTGCGTGGAATCTGAAACAAAAAATCATGAATCAAACGAAAACAACATTTTTCTTGATTACAAAAATGAAGATGAATTTGAAATTGATTATGTGATCTTTGTAAATCTGATATTATTTGAAGAAATCTTAACCTTCTCCATGAAACAAAATTGGATTTCATAAATCTAGGTGGGTGAAGTAAAGGATAGCTCCCAAACACGTAAAGGTCTACTCAAGGTGGCTCAACCACCTGGAATTAAATACAATATGGGTGTTGTTCCTTCTTCAGCAAGCTAAATGGAATGGGGGAGTGAAACTAAAAAGAAATATGATCTTCTGTGAAAATGAAATGAAGGTGGTTATGGGGAAAAAGGGTAATTTGAATTTACCTCTCTTTTATTCTTCTCTCCTTCTTCTGATTTTCTATATATTGTAAAGTGATGTCTTATTTTAATGTTGGATACTTTGGGAATATGAGGGCATAATTTCATGTTGCAGAAGTGTTCTAAGAGTTGCATGCCCCGGGAAATGTTTCGAAAATATTTTACATCTTCCTTCTGTATCATGATGATCTATGCATGATCTCTAAGCAATAAAAGATTTTGTTTTGTGGCTCATTTTGGCCTTAGCTATTATTTTATTGCACTCCCTTTCCTCTCATTCATTTTTAAGTGTGTTGTAGAGGTTATTTTAGTATTCTATGTCTATTATGAATCATGAATCGTGGAACTATGGGTGTGATTTTTATCAATGGCTTTTGTTTTGGCCCTCTTCATCATCATTTTCTTCCATTTTCTCTCTTGCTTGAGTATTCATCCCCTTATTTTTTTGTGATATCACCTTCTCTAGTTTAGGTTTAGGTTTTATGCATCTCCTTATCACCTTGGTACCTTGGAAATTTATATTAGAGTTACATAGTTGCATTCAAATTCTTAGGAGTAGTTTAGCATTAGAAATATGCAGAGGAAGTCGTCCTTCTCCCAGAGGTCTATCTCGGCTCGAGTCTCACAACTTGGAGACTGTCTCATGTTTTCTAAAATCTTGAATTGTCTATGATTTGGGCATGGGTGCATGTTTGAGAACCAAAAATATTTACAATATGTTGTTGTTTGAATGAAAAATATTGAATATGTTTCTAAAATAGTTTTTGTCTTTTAAATGTCCCATATCAATTTTATTTTACAAAAATGGTTTTCCTACATGTATTGATGGAGATCAATGACTACAATTCTTAAGTATAACACCTAACATATCAGTTATTGGACCAAACATATTCATTTTCAGAACATATGTTGTCTTGCAAAGGATTTCTAGAGGGAAAATTGGATTAAGGATTTACTCCCCAATGTCAACATGTTTTTTTGGTTAGTTGTTCAAAACAATATTTTAACCCTTGAGAATGTGAGAAAGGATATAATTAATAATTGGAACTTAATCAATATCCTTAAAGATACTAAAGAAAATTTTTTGAAAGAGTTTGATAAATGTAATTATTCATACCCCTAGAAAGGGTAATAAATGTGTGGATCATCTTGCCAATTTGGGGGCTAAAGGTAGTAATTTTAAAGTGTGTGAGAGGGGAGATGATATCACCAATGATATTAATCTCATTAATAACATTAAGTATTGATGTTCATGTGGATATTTTCCCTCATTGGAATGTCATCCTTATTCTTATGGTTAGTAGGACCCTTCGCATGTGCAAGATATATGGTGGTATTTGTATTAATTTTTCTTGTACGATTCATTTTGGCCATTGTTTTCTTCCATCAACAATCTCAGTCGACTAATACCATGGGAGGTTTTAGTTTTAGAACTGAGCCCATGAGTTCTAAAGGATAATCCCTCCTTATGGCGCATTCTAACTATTTGTGGACGATATCATTTGGGATGTTTTCCCTTCATGTTTTGTGATTTTTCTTTATATTAATATGTTGGGTGTAGTTTGAGATAAGCTATTCTAGCCCTTTTTATCCTATTTTTCATTCCTTCTTAGTGATGCTCACATGAATTCTATTGTAAGGTTTCTAGGTGCCTTAAACCATGTATAAAGTAGCCAATCATTATGTTCACATATATTTAATAAACCTTGTTGATAGTAATTTTTTTAACGACATTTTGGTTTTCCTACATGTATTAATGGAGATCAATGAATACAATTCTTAAGTATAACACCCGACATATAAGTTCTTGGACCAAACCTATTCATTTTCAAAACATATCTTTGTCTTAAAGGAATTATAGAGGGAAAATTGGATTAAAGATTCACTCCCAATGTCAACATGTTTTTTTGGTAAGCCCCATTCTGGAACCTTTTGATGAAATTACTAAAATGATGGTTTGTTTATATCCCTCGAAGGTCACTACATTCTGTTCCCACCAAATACTTGGTTTTCCTTAATCGCTTGGGAGAAATCTTGCTGTCTTCTTCCTACACTATCTCTTGAATTCTTTAGAATGCTCCATTCTTGATTTTCAAAAACATACTAGGGCCATCCCCTTCACTAGGGGCTCATCTTTCTCCTTCACAAGCATTGCCTCATCAATTTCCCCGCCATTCATATTTCCCCAACGTTCAGCCCACTCCCTCTCACAACACACCCACTCCCAACCCGACCAACTCTTCCAATATCAAGAATGTCAAGGCTAAGAACCTCTGCACCCCACAAAGTGACCCCACCTACCTCTAGCCGTGTCCTTCGGAGTAACAAGGATATGGAAATGGTTCACAATATCTTGCATATCAGTAATGTAGGGAAGGACAAAGCTTCCCATCAGGAGAGGGATAATATTATCCTTAGAATGGAAATCATGGAAAATGAGGTAGAAAATATCAAGAAAGAGATACATCAGCTAAACAAGCAAAAGGGAAAAAGAAAGATAAATGATGATGTGGGTTTTGACACAAATCAGATTGAAGAAATTTACAGAAAATTGAACTCACTGGATAATAGACTGGGGAGAAATAAGGATAGACACGACCAAAATATGGACATCTTCAAAGCAATCAGTGATTTTCTTGAACAACATGTCAGAATCATCACATTATTGAGTGGAGTCCCTGAGGATATTTGGGATACTAAAAAGGAGAGAAATCAGGTCATCTCACAATTGAACATTAATGACCCAACATGTGTCACCACTCGGCACTTTTACCTCCCTGCAGATGATTAAATCAAGGATTGAAAGGGCCTCGAAGAAATAATATCTTCTGGGCAGGCTGGAGGACTTCTAGTTGTTGTTTTGTTTATGATAGTTTGTTGTTTAGTTGTAGTTATGTCCCTATTTTGCTTTTTATTAGTATCTTATTTTTTACTACTGTTGGACTTATCATAATATCTGGATTCAAATCCTATTTTGATGCTTTTTCATGTTGATCTTGGTTGTTGAGCCTTTGTTGTAACAAGGTATAGTCCCTTCAAAACTATTTGCCTTTAATAAAAAAAAAAAAACATGTTTTTCTAAGTTAGCTGTTCAAAACAATATTTTAACACTTGAGAATGCGAGAAAGGATATAATTAATAATTGGAACTTAATAAATATCCTTAAAGATACTCGAGAGAACTTCTTTGAAAGAGCTTGATAAATGTAATTATTCGTACCCTAGAAAGGGTAATACATGTGCAGATCATCTTGCTAATTTCGTGGCTAAAGGTAGTAATTTTAGAGTGTGTGAGGGGAGATGATATCAAAAATGATATTAATCTCATTAATTACATTAACTAATGATGTTTGGTGGATATTTTCCCTCGTTGGGATGCAATACTTATTCTAATGGCTAGTAGTAGGACCCTTCACACGTGTAAGATGTATGGTGGTGTTTGTATTAATTTTTCTCTTACGATTAATTTTTGCCATTATTTTCTTCCATTTTAAATCTCGGTCGACTAACACCATGGGAGGTGGTAGTTTAAGAACCGAGCCCATGAGCCCCGAAGGATAATCCATCCTTATGGTGCATTCTAAATATTTACGGATGATATCATTTGGGATGTTTTCCCTTCATGTTTTTCGATTTTTCCTTATATTAATATGTTGGACCGTAGTTTGGGATAAGCTATTCTAATCCTTTTAATCCTATTTTTCCTTTTGGTGATGCTTAGATGAATTCTATCGTAAGGTTTGTAGGTGTCTTAATCCTGTATAAAGTAGCCAATCGTTATGTTCACGTATATTTAATAAACCTTGTTGATAGTAATGTTTTTAACGACATTTAAAATTCAACAAGACAAAGCAACAAGTTCATGCATTAGGGGTGGGAGATGTGTTAGTTGTGCAATTGTTTTAATTTTTTTTAATAATTTTTTGTAATACGTGCTTTTCATTACTAGGAATAACCACTTTCAATTTTTTCTAGAAAGTAGAATGTACCAATACTTAATGTATATATTATGAACATACAAGTATCTTTGAGAAATATCTAATTTAAATGATGCAAATATTGTAAATGCCCATGTTAAAAATCAGATAGAAGAAAAAACAAATAATTAAATTATGCATCAAATATATAATTCTTTGGAAAAAATAGAGTGATCTAGAATAATATTATGATTGATAATATTGAAAACAATATAGGTGGCATTTTTAAATACATATTATGCTAGATTTTTCAGTGCTAGAAAAAAAAAAACCACCACGATTTTACAAGTTGATAGTCGAAATAAATTAGTTAAAAGATTGATCACCATAGTAATAACTAATAATAGTATTAGTTTTCTTGTCTTTAACACAATATGATCCATATAAAAATGTATTGTTAAAAATTTTAATACAAACATAGAAAACATAGTATTTTATAAAAGTTAAATTACAAATCTATTTTTATTGCAAACAGGATAAAACAAAGATTAAGCTTTTGACGAGTAAAAAAGAGTAAAAATATATAAGGAGTGGGATGGGATTTAATTTAGAAATGTTTATAATGTTATTTGTTAAATAAAGTTTATTAATTTTTATGAATAGTGTACTATTTTGGATGTGCCACTTGTCCAAGCATGTAAATACATCTTCATTTTTGGATAAACATTAAATGCAATGAATATTCTATTAACATTATTTTCTAAATAGCATATCTTATTTATAGATTAGACAAATGTCTCTCTTAGAATTTTGATTTTTATTAAATAGAATAAATCAATGTTGCAACAATGCCTCATATTTGCCATCAATAAAAAAAAAAACAATGCCTCATATTTTTCAAATCACTACTAACTAAAGCACATAAAGAAAAATATAAATAAGTTTTGTAGATTAAAAAATGATTTAAATAAAATATAAACGTTAGAAAGTTGAAAAGTTATAGATTTTTTTATTTTTATTGGTAGATTGAGGAGAAATTAATTTTTTGAACGAAAGGTATAGAATTCTTGCAAGAGAAAGGAGCTAATAAATTAAGATGTTTTGAGCTTAGTGCTGTTAAGGTAACCTAATACTTCCACAATATAATATTGTCATCATATAGTAGTCTTAGGTTATGCCACAATAAAATGTTTCGATGTACAACTACTATGTCCATTTTTTTATAAAAAGATGAATATGGGGGTTTTGAAAGGACCCGCATGCTTTTACAAAAAGGCCATTAAGGCGAATATGACATTGAAGCATAGGCAGAGAGAAATCTCGTAGGCAACAAAAGACAAAATTCCTTAAGGCGAGTAGCATCATTGATGCTTCTGTTAAAGATAATAAGAAAGAAATTAGATCTTCCTTGTTCCTCTAATTCTCCTTTCACAAATATATATTCGTTCTTTTATTCTCCAAAATATGTTATGTTCTCCTACTCTAAGCATCACGATATTTTTTCACAAATAAGTCACCGTAATCCAACACCAACACATTGAATGGAAACTCATCCTTAACATGAATATATTCTAAAGTATTACCATTGAACATATCGACAACGTCGTATCCATTGCATTTGCTAAGTATGTGCGTAAGAGGACTATTTGTAGACAACAATAAGGCCAATAAAATAATATAAATTTTATCTAATACATATGTTAATTGATTCCTGAGCACTACCATAACAATAAATCAATTTCAATATTCACTTTTTTACTGTGCAAATTGATCCACCATCCATACCAAAAATATTATTTTTCAAAACACAATAGAACAAGTTCTCAGCAGTTGTTATGGGTTTTTAAAAATTCTAGAAATTTTCTTCTCATGTTTCTACGGATTAATCTGCGTCGTTTATCTGTCAAGATGTGCTCCATTCCGTCCTTCTTTCACAACTCTAACAAATGCTTACTATATTACAATATTTTTTATTTCATAAATAAAACTACCTTCTACAAAATATTGAATAACATGCTTTCTTCCATTTAATTATCTAAAAATCCCTACATGGATATACATTCTAATTAGCTATGGAAAATTTTACATTAACAAAACTTCGTAATTTTGGAGGGGCTGAAGGTGAGAATGCATGCCTATTTTTGCATGGAGAGGAAATCAAGATATTTTCAGAAATCAAGCACATAATTTTTGACACTTGTCTTGGTGAATTTTTCTATTGATGAATAATCTTACGCATTTGAATAGAATAGAAAGGAAAATGTTAAAAATATAAACTCTAAAGCTGTCTATTTATAGTGACATGTAATCGACAAATCCAACTCACAATTTCATTGACACGTGAATTTAAGAGGGCATGCACAGATTTTACATTGATTTACATTAAATGGATAATTGATGGTGCATTAATATTTACATGCTCTAAAATGCGCACATATTTTGAATGGTGCATGTACTTTTAAATGGATAATTTTACATATCTTTTTTAATGGCTAATTAATGTTGAGGAAACCACAACATTAATTAGTATTTTGTCTTACAAAATGGTTATCATTAATACTACATTTAGTATTATAAATAATTAAAGTAATAATTTAATATTATAATTTTTGTACTATAAATAAAATCCCTTATATATAGCTATTTCGGGCTACTTGTTTGTACTATAATTTTTGTACTATAAATAAAATCCCTTATAAAATCCCTTATATATAGTCTCGTTTGTGTAGCTGTTTCTGGGCTACGTTGAATTTCATTGTAATTCTCGGACTTGGTTAGTTCTGCTATGTTTCTCACTCTTATTCCGGCTTAAAGGCCTTATTTTGTATTCAAGGGTATAGTCCCTTTCAAAAAACTATTTGCCATTATTAAAAAAATCCCTTATATAATTTGGGTAAAATAAAGCCCTTAATTCTTGTGCTTGCACTTCGACGTGCGACTCTTGACGCCCATTTAGACGTTTTTGTTGATTGTAGCCATAAAATACTTGCAAATATTTGTAATAAATGTCACACGTGAATTGCATATTTAATATTTAACCGTCAATTATTAATATAGATTTATATATAAATTATAAAAAATTACATCGATATATTAAAAATAATTAAATTTATACAGAATAATTGGTATAAATAAACATTGTTTTGTATTTTTGAAAGGTAGTGTTGAAAAATTACCATTACCCAAAAATTATTTGACAGGGGCCCGTCCCCATATCTATATATAGGGTGCTCTCCGCCTAGTATCATGCTAATAATAGTTAATATTTCAAAATAATATGCCTTTCATTCAATGAAAAATAAAAATAAAAATTCTAGTAGCTAAAGTCAAGCAACTTATTTTGAAGTATTTTAAACTCTTCAATAATGAATAATAGTTTTAATTCATTTATCTAGTTCGATGTGAAGGACATGTATGTACTTATCAATTATCAATACTGTATAGTTTTTTATGAATAAAATAAACTTTAATTTTTAATAAAGATTTAAGATTTAACTCCCTCAATTCTTTTCAATTGAAATAAGTAATGACTCACTTGAGTTATCACACTTAGTTGTGTGAATCAAGACTCACACTTAGTTGTGTGAATCAAGACTCACACTTAGAATTGTGAGTCAATCTCGACACTTAGAAGTGCGAGTCAAGACTCACACTTTGAAGTGTGAGTAATCGCACTTAAAAGTGTGAGTCGAGAGAAGTGCGAATCGAGGCTCGCACTTAGACATGTGAGAAATCACACTTGTAAGTGTGATCACTCACACTTATACACTACTTAAAAAATTTAGAAATGATAATTCTAGATTTTTTAACTATGCTTAATATATACGAATAATTTTTTTATATAAATGTATATAAAAATTGATAGTCACATTTTAAAAATGCGAGTCACATGTGCCAGTTCTATAAAATATTTGAAAGTATGTTACATCTAAAATCATGAAAAATGTCTAAACAACCATCAAATTTAACACCATTCAAGTCACACGTGCCAGTTCTATGAAATATTTGAAAGTATGTTACGTCTAAAATCATGAAAAATGTCTAAACAATCGTCAAATTTAACACCAATCAAGGATGTTCAGGATAGGATTTTCAACATCAACGTTTATTGTTTTGAATAAGGTATGCATAAATAATCGTATATGTATGATGATATTAAGATTGATATGTGGTATAAGTGATAACAATCACTTACGCACTATCTTGAAGTTAGCGGATGCTTCTTCGCTTATGTAAGTTAGTGGTCGCTTGTCTTATATAAGTTAGAAATCGCTTGGCTTATGTAATTTGGCATCCATGAGGCTTATGTTTGGGAATTAAATAATAACAAAATAAAAACCCAAAATAGAGAAACTGAAATCCAAAAATCAAGATTTAGAAATTGGATTGCATTAGTGGAAAAATTAGAATCCATTGATTACATTATTGGAATCCAATAATACTAAAATTTAAGTCAATAAAAGGGAAATTGGAATCCAATAATAGCAAATTTGGAATCCAATAATAGTAAAATTAGAACTCGAATAAGTCCAATAATGACAATTTTGGAATGTAATATTGTTAGAAATGGAATCGAATAATAGTTATAATGAAATCTAGTATAGCCAAAAATTTAATCCAATATACACAAAAATGGAGATGGATTGTTACAATACTTGTAATCTTTGGAGTCGAGATACACTAGAATATGTCATTTAGTGAAATAAGCATTATTTTAATAACCACTTTTGTTAGAATCTATTAGAATCCCCAAATTCAAACCATATTTTGAACAGAATACGGTCACTATTTATGGAGACATGCATTTCTTGTTTCCTAAATAAAGAAACATCAAACTCCATATCTATAATAACACACTTATTTTTTTCAAAGAAAAAGTGTTCCACCTACGTGTAACCAAATCAATAACTTTTGACTATGGAACAATATGAACTTCCTCATGATTTTCATCTATAAAAACAACCACTTTGGTTGACTATGTAGTTTTCGGGGGATAGATTTCACAAACCATTCCAACAAATACCATTTATAATGAATAGAATGGTTCTTAATAGAGCATGAAAAATGGAAGACATTTTACCTATAATTAGAGTAAAATACATTAATAACTAGGTCATTTCCAAACTTTAAGATAACTTTTCTCACATTATATGATAAGGAATTTAAATACTACAATAGTGGCCACCAACCTCTAGATTTCTTTACTATGTATCATAAGAGATTAATTAACTTAATGGCTAATGAACTTTAGGCTTTGATATGACATATTATGTATCATTCATTTGGTTATAGTAATCCATATTTTGTGGATCAAATCAATAATAATATATTTTTTCTAAAAGTCTTAAATCAAATTATGATGCATTGAAAGTTACAAAACCATTTGCACCTTTTGAAAGGATTACATATGAGTCGACAAGCTATAACATCCCATAGATGACATGATATGAACGTTAAAAATATACACTTTAGTGGCGAGATAGACTTCTATTAAACATATTAAAGAACAACCTAAAACATATTTTTAGCCATTTAAACCTATTCAATGAAAAATCATAGAGGACATTAAGATCAAAAATTTGGTATTTCAAAGAGAGTGTTTAAGAAACAAGTCACAATAACAAAGTTTGCGATAGGTCGCTATTTTTGTTTTTGAAGATGATGTGATTTATGTGTATATCAGTCATAATGTAGTAGTGAGGGTTAAATGCCTATAAAAAGACTAAGGAATATGTTTATTGGATAGCGGTCAGATGATCTAATGTTTGGAATTTCGAGGAGAGTATTTGAGCAACAAATCACATCAATGGAGATAGTGATAGCTCATCATTTTTTATTATATAAGATAATGTGAAATATATGTGTATCAGACATACTTTATTCATTATGTTTAAATGTCTATGAGTAGTCTAAATATGATATTTTAAGTATAGTGCTTGGTGGGAAATTCCAAAACAAGCTATCAAAAACAAACGGGAAGGATTACACTTTTACTAAACGTAAGTATGGCCATCGTCACAATTATCATTTTTCATGGAAACAATGCTCTCTATAAGGTCATGGTGGGTTATACCTATTTGAGAAAATATTTTATTATTAACAATTTTTAATGAGTACCACTAAAACAAGGGTCTATTCTCTCTTACTTTGACTATAAGTTAGATTTACAATACTAATTGAAGAAATTTATTCCAAATTGTTTGAACTTATGTTAACACATTTAGAGTGCTAGTCTTCTTAGGATGTAAACATTTACCATTCGATACATTTTATTGATTTAGGTAAAAAGCACTAAGGATTAAAAAATAGAGATAAACTAAAAAATATGACCTAGCTTAGCAGAAGCTAGTTTCATACCATTTCATCTTATCATTGTAATCACTATCTGTAAAATTTTGGCTCGCTAGTGATTTTAATTGATTACAATTATATCATATTTGATAGAGTATCCATGGTGGAAATAAGTGCTACACTAAAAATACTTGTTAGGGATCAAGCCATACATATTGTCCATAAAATATATTTTTTGTAACTTTTAATTCACAACATTTCATAAGGGAAAAATTGTTTACCTAATTCTTAGTTTTATTACTTATCGAAAGTAACGACACAATAGATTCTAGTTTCAATAGTTTCTTATTTTGAAGATTTTGAAAAAATAATAAATCGTGACCTAGTTGAGCAACCGCGAGGCTCCTACCATTATGCACATCGTAAACAATAGTTGTACATATTTTGATCACTAATGTTTTCCATTGATTATAATTGTATCATGTTGACTGGAATGTACATGATGGAGATAATAGTTGCACTACATATTATCTAGAGGGATCAAGCCTTATGTAGTTCCCATAATGTATATTATTTGAAACACATAATTTACATCAGATCTTATAGGACAAAATTCTTACCACACACTAAGATTTGTTTCGTTATCAAAAGTAATGGCATAGCAGATGCTTTAGGATCAGCTTCATAATTTGAAAATAACGATAATATAAAATATCATGCTATAGTTTAGTAGTCACTATGCTCCCACCATTCTTGTTTGCCATTATAATCACTATATGTACAACTTTGGGTTGCTAATGTGTTTTCATTTATTCTAATTGTAACATATTATTTGTGTCATCCCTTATGGATCCAAGTGTTGCACCGCAAACCCTCAAGAAGGATCATGACTTATGTATTACTCATAAGACTTCTTGTTTGTAACACATAATTCAAATCTTTTATTACAATAGAAAATTCTTAGTGACCGCTAAACTTTAATACATATTGAATGGAATGACCTAACATTCGCTAGGATCAAGCATTTGTTATTTCAACACTATGTGCACGGTTTTTAAATGATAATGTTATCCATTTATTTTAATTGTACCATTTTTATGGGCTATGCGTGGCGAGAGAGAAATTCCTTCATTACATACCCTTGAAATGGATTGAGACGTATTACGTGTTTCCCTTACGCTCAAAAGTTTATTATTTTTGAAAATAGCCATAAAATAACAAATCATGGTATAGCTTAGCATCTACTAGGCTCCTACATTTACTTATTCTCATTATAAACACCATCTTTATAGTTTTGGATCTCTAGCCTTAGTATGTAGTTCCCATAAGATACATGGCTTTGAACTCATATTTCACATTGTTTTCTATCAAATAAAAACTTAGCAATCACTAAGATCCTATAATTATTAATGAAATGGCATGTTATACACTAGCATGAAAAGTTTATTATTTTGAAAATATCCATAAAATAACAAAACATAGAGTAGCTTAGTGGCCGCTAGCTCCTACCACTACCTCTTCTAATTATAAACACTATCTCGTACAATTTTGAATCACTAGCCTTAGTATATAGTTCCCATGAGATACATGCACTTAAAATCATGCTTCACATTATTTCCTATCAAAGCAAATGCTTAGTGAATCCTAAGCTTCTTTGCTTATTATGATTTAAATGAAATATTAAACCCTAGGCTCAAAAGTTTCTTATTTTGAAAATATCCATAAAATAAAAAATCATGGTATACCTTAGCAACCACTAGGCTCCTATCTTTACCTCTTCTCATTATAAACACTATCTATAAAGTAATAGATCACTATCATTAGTATGTAGTTTCCATAAGATACATGGCTTTCAACACATATTTCACATCGTTTCCTAATAAATAAAATGCTTAGCGCCCACTAAGATCCTTTACTTATTGACATAAATGGAATATCAGACCAGAGGCTCAAACGTTTCTTATTTTGAACATAGTCATATAATAACACTATATGCACAGTCTTGGATTGCTAACCTTATTATGTATCCCAAATTGCTTGTTCAAACTTGCCACGTTGCGCACACTATATCTAACAATGTAGAAATCGATTTTGATAAAAATGGAACATAAATGTCTTTATATTATTATAGTAAACTTCAAAACTATGTTTAGGATTTATTTCTTTTATTTTCTTATAATATATTTTTACTTTATTTGTTTTAATATATGTTATATAATATATTTTTAATTATGTTTATATTGTTATAGGCTATATACAATGACAAATTGCATTGTTTTTAATTCTTGTTTAGTTTTAATGTTTTAACCATGGAAAAATAAAAATAACGAAATTTGAATTCCCCACATTTTTGGATATTTGAAATTTCAATAGCCCGTCATTTTACTTTAAGACGAGGAAAATAAAAATTTCAATTTTTGTATCGCACTCTTTTTCTATTCTTGAAATTTCTTTCTTGGAATGTGCTAAATAAATTATTAAATACCTTGGATAAATGTTGATTAGGGTTTCTGATTGTTTTGGTAATCCGAAAGGCATGTCTTCAAAATAAAAAAATGCGCAGTCATAGATTGTAGGGCTGAGTGTTCAAATCCCGATTGTTTTTTTCATGCGATTATAATCTTGTTTATAGAGAAGGCACACAAAAGACACATAGAAAGGATGTACGAAAGGACACAAATGAAGGAGGTAAAAAAGAGGCTACGAATAGAATCACACAAATTATTTGATTGAGGTTGTAAATGGAGGTTTCACTAACAATGAAAAGCATGAAATAATCCTTGATATTACTAAATAAAGAATTTATAGTAACGGTGTACGTTTTGTATAAGAGGCTCTATCGTTACTTTGTAGTCAATTGGTTCCTATTTTTTTGACGACAATCTTATTGTTATCCGCACCCACCTTGTTTTGTCCTATTGAATCGTGATCTGCGCAGTTAAGATTTGCTTTCGGGTGATTTTGATCTCCATGTCAAACTACCTTTTTCTTCATGAAAACACATTTTTTTCTCGTGTTAATTAAATAAAATTTAATCCATTTTCTACTCTAGTATTTACCTCTCGTTTAACACTTTCTGTTTTTCCCATTCTATGTCTCTCTTTGGGTATTTTCATTTGAATTTTTCATTCTTGTTCCTACAATTTTTTTAAGGATAATGATAGCTTGTGGCACGATCACTTTTTTAAAAATTTATCATGGTTGTTATAGAATGGAGTGGGAGCAGGAGCGGGAGCGGGATTTTTCAAAATTTGAAAGTGAGCGGGAATGTCCGGAGCTGAATCTACAGGGAGAACAGGATCAGGACCTGGTGAAGGAGCACGTGATCATGGAGCCCATTAGAAATAGGGAAAAGGATGGGAGACCAAGCACGTGGGTGGAAATTTTGGGGGAAAAATTGGGATCTAGGTGTCTCAAAGAATCTGGAACTAGTTAAAGAAAAAGGTAATCTTTCCCTCAAAATTCCTGACTCTTTTTTGGCTAGAACTAAAGTTTCCATGGAAGGGGCACTCTTTGCAAAATGTATGGGCTCTAGACCAAATATAGATTATTTTAGAGGTTGGGAAAAGAGACCGTTGGGTGGCTAATGGCTCCATTGAAATCTTAGCTTATGCTAATGGGTACTTCTTAGCTATCCTTCCTAGTAAGGATCATGTGGCAAAAAGTTTTGGCGAAGGTCCATGGTTCATTGGAAAATCTCATATAACTGTTCAAAAATGGGAGCCGACTTTCAATCCTTATGGGAATCCTGTTATGGAGTTCCCGATATGGGTTAACCTTTCGGGCTTACCATTGGAATTCTGGGAACCGGAGGTCCTTTTTGGTATAGCAAAAGTCTGGGCAAACCTATTGCCTAGATCCAGTAACTAAAGAAAAAACTAGACTCACTCATGCCAGATTCTATGTGAATATGAGCTAAGAGTCATGTATGGAAAGTAATATTAAGCTTATGATCCCTGAGGGGGATTGGGTGGAGCATTTTGATTATGATTCTACCCCCTTTGCATGTAAAAATTGTAAGTTGGTGGGTCATGACCAATGCTCTTGTCTAGATCTCAAAAAGAAGAAGCCTGAAGCAAAAGCTATGCCTCAAAAGATGGTGAATGAAAAATATGTGAAGGAATGGAAAAGGATTGGGAAGAATGGAAGGGTTATTGAAATCAAGGAATAGGAGGCTCTCCAAATCGAGATCCTCAAGTAGATCCTTTGAACCTACTTATCAAAACCTAGAGAGGAAGGAGTGGGAACTAGCACTCAAGAACAAAGAAGTTCCAATAAAGAAACCAAAGAAAAGGAAGATGAGCCTATTCATCAGGTGTTGGAAGAAGAAATCCAAGATTCAGAGGACAGGGAAAGCATAGATATGGAAGACAACAAACTAGCTCTGATAGTTGCTGATGGACTATCGCTAGACGAAGTATCATCTATAGGGCAGAGCTCTTTTACACAAAGAAGAGAAGAAGATTTAACAATGTCAAATGGGTTCGGGATCCTAACAGATTTTGTAGCTGATACCTATGAGGTGATAGGATCTCCAAAGACACTTGTGAGTAAATCCAAACATGTCACTCATAGTAGCTCAAGAGCTGACTTTGGAAAATATTCCAGTCAAAAGGGTAGGAAAAGTAATAAGGAAGTAAGGGAGACAAGTTCAAGAAAGGAAGTGGATGCAGGTATTCAGAAAACTCTGGGGAATTTGTTTCCCGTAATAAGAAGTGTTAAATGATTCTTCTCTCCTGGAACATTAGGGGGTTGAATAACCCCAACAAACATAGAATAGCGAAGGATCTTAGAGTGAAAAATAAACCGGATATTTTCATGATTCAAGAAACTAAAATGAGTATGGAAAGATTTAGAGAAGTGGGAAGGTCTATTTGGAAAGATAGTTGTTGGGAAGGGTGCAATTCGTTAGGTGCTTCTGGAGGGGTTGTCACACTATGGGATCCCAACATTGTGCATGGTATTCCTATTCTCATGGCTCCAGGGCATGTGGCAATGTGTTTTATGAATTTGACCTCTAAGAAATCCTGGTATGTATCCAACATTTATGCTCCTAACCTAGTTAGTGAGAGAAGAAAATTATGGCAAGATCTCTCTAATTTCAGGAATTTATTCAAAGATAAAGACTGGATTATTGGAGGAGACTTCAACTCCCCCTTTCTCTGGGGGAAAAAAAGGGGGCAACACTTCCTATACTGAGAGTATGGAGGACCTTGTTGATTTCCTTAACAATAATGGTTTGGTGGATTTGGAGTTGGAAGGTTCAAAGTACACCTGGGCTAATAGGAGAGTTGGGACTGAGCTCATCCAAATCAAAATTGATAGGTTTATTGTAAGTCATATTTGTATGATCAATCAAATCTACTCCCTGAAGTATCTCCCCAAAATTGGCTTTGATCATAAACATATCATCCTTAATCTTGGTTTAAATCCAGTCAAGAAAGCAAGACCCTTTAGATTTGAAAAGATTTGGTTAGATCACCCCGACCTTTCAATGGAATCTAAGAGTGGTGGAATATCAGGGTCTTTAGGGTAGCTAGTTACAGACTCAATTACAAATTAAAGTATCTCAAAGGTTGCCTCAAAAAGTGGAACAAAGAGGTCTTTGGTAACATCTTCTAGGAAAAAAGTAGATTGGCTGAAGATTTAAGGAATATTGAGGAACTTATTGATCTTGATGGTCTCAACCCGGTGCTCAAGGAGCAGGAACAAAATATTCTGGTTGAGTATCATGATATTTTGGCAAAGGAAGAAGTCTATTGGAAGCAACAGTCGAGAGTGAAATGGCTTAAGGAGGGGGACAGGAATACCAAATTCTTCCACTTCTCAACCACCTCCTAGACAAACCTCCTCAAGATAAATGAAATTAAGAATGAGAATGGTGAGATCCTCTCAAGAGAAAGGAAATAAACCAAGTCATCATAAACTACTTCAAGGATATTTTTAGCAAGGTCAGGGGATTGAAGAGTAGAATCAAAACAATATCCTGAACTTGTTCCAGAAAGTCATCTCCCTAAAAGAAAATCACAAGCTCTTAAGGATCCCTTCTGAGGAGGAAATCAAATTTGTGGTCTTTGATATGGAACCTAATAAGTCTCTTGGGCCTAATGGTTTTCAAGCTTTCTTTTACCAGAAATTTTGGAAGGCGATTAAGAAAGAATTCACTGAAATGGTCCAATATTTCTTCAATAATGGGAAGCTCCTTAGCCAGCTTAATAATAATTTCTTGGTCCTTATTCCAAAAATTATAGGGGCAATGAAGTTAAAGATTTTAGACTGATCAGTCTTTGTAACATGAGTTATAAAATCCTGACTAAAATCTTAGCTGAGAATCAGATTGGTTCTCGACCATTTTATTTCTAAAAATCAAGGTGCCTTTGTCCGGGAAGGCAGATTACTGACAGTATTGTGGTGATTTAGGAAGCCATCCATTCCATTGTCAATTCTGATAGATCAGCTATGTTCCTTAAGTTAGATATGCACAAGGCCTATGACAAAATTACATGGTCTTTCCTTGGGGCCATCCTGAATAAAGTGGGCTTTGATAATACTCTGGTTAGAATGATTATGACTTGTATATCTACTACTAGTTATTCGGTCTTGGTCAATGGTAGTCCAGAGGGCTTCTTCAAAGCTGGTAGGGGCTTGAGATAAGGTGATCCCCTATCTCCTTTCCTCTATGTTATAATGGCTGAATCTTTGAGTAGAATCTGCAAACAGGCTTTACTTTCTAGGAGTATTCAGGGAATCAAGATTTCTAATGGTCTCCCCCCGATATGCCTTAATAAATTTGTTGATGATAACTTCCTGATGGGAAAGGCCTCTGTACAAGAAGCCACCAACTTCAAATCTGTTCTCATGGACTATGAGTTGGTCTCGGGGTAGATGGTTAATTTTCTCAAAAGTGCGGTTTTCTTTATTAATGTGGAGAAACAAGTCCAATTAAGGCTCACTCACATTCTAGGTTATAAAATCAAGTGTTTTCCAGATTATTATTTAGGAATGCCTAACATCCTTATTTGGAATGCCCTATTAGAAAGATTTATTAAGAAATTATCCTCCTGTAAAGGCCTCCTCCTCTCTCAGGCGGGTCATATCCAAATCCTTATGAGCTCTCTTCAAGGAGTCCCCATTTTCATTATGTTTCTCTTCAAGCTCCCGGATAAAATAATTGATGCTCTGGAAAAAGTTCAGAAGAGGTTTCTCTGGGTTGGGGCCTTGGAAAAATTTAAATTCCCTTTGGTGTCCTGGGAGAAGGTCACTAGGCCAAAGATGTGTGGCGGTCTAGGTTTGAAAAGTATACCTATCATGAACAAAGCTTTGGTTGCTAAAGTTGGCTAGAGAATTGCTAGAGAGGAAGGATTATGGATTGATATAATAAAAAAGAAATATCTGTGGAATTTAGGTAGAATTGACTCTTTCTTCTCTCATGAAAATCTCCTAGAGGATCCTTCTTCTGGAATTCTTTGTTGGATTCAAAATATATCCTCTCAAAGGGATCCCTATGGGAGATTGGTAAGGGGAACATGATCAAATTTTGGTGGGATAATTAGATAGAAGAATCCCCTTTAGCTGATCAGGAAATTTGGAAGGAGGTGGCTCAATTCTATGAGGAGAATGGTAAAACCTAGATAAGATATTTCTGGAGTCATGATGATGAGGTCCAATGGGAAACCATAGTTCCCCCTAGTTATGATGGTGATATCAAACCCTTTCAATATCTTAATAAGAAACTCAAGGAATTCCACATCCCCATATTCCAAACTAAGGAGGATTCCATCATTTGGAAAGAGGAAGACTCAGAAATTATTCTGTTAAATTAGCCTATAGCTTACATTTCAAGAAATATTTTCAAAAAGAGTATTGGGGTAAGTTATGGATCAAGGAATTGATCCCTAAGATCAATATTTTTTATTGGTTGGCTGCTCAAAATAGAATCCTGACTGTTGAAAATCTTATAAAAAGAGGAATGTAGATCCCTAATAGGTGCACACTTTGTTGGAGAGGGGAAGAGAATGTGAATCATCTTTTTTTACATTGTCCTTTCTCTAAAGGTGTCTTCTCACTGATTTCAGAACTTTTCAACATGCAATGGATTATGCCTTCGAATATGGAGGATTGTTGCACTCAATGGGAGAGCCCATTTAGGTTTCCTTATCTGGCCTAGGCCTAGAAGATTTCTCTGCCTCATCTCTTATGGGGTCTGTGGAAAATAAGGAATGATAGTGTTTTTAGAGATCAAAACCTCTGATTGTGGTGGCTAAAAGGAAAATCCTTGTAGCCATTAAGGAAAATCTCAAACTGTTTAAAGGTAAAACAAAAAATCCCTATCCGAAATGGGAGCAGGAAGTCCTAGATAATTTCACCTATAGTCAGGTCAAGAAAAAAGCCCTGGTAAGAATGTAAATCTGGATTAGACCTATGGGAAATACGATCAAGATCAATTTTGATGGGGCCTCAAAGGGGAACCCTGGTCAAGCTGGGGGTGGGGGTATCTTAAGGAATAGTGAGGGTGATTGGTTGTTCATCTATGCTGGTACCCCTGGGAAAGCAGACTAATAACATGGCTGAAGCTAGAGCCCTCCTTTGGGGTATTTTGGTCGCTAAGGAAAAAGGCCTTAAGGACATTCAGATTGAAGGTGATTCCTTAATTGTTATAAATGCTCTTCTCAATAGGAGTAAGATCAATTGGTCGTTAAAAATATCATTCAAGATATCAAGGAATTGCTAAAGTTTTTTGACAAGATATCTATCAATCATATTTTGAGGTAGGGAAATAAATGTGCGGACAAGATGGCCAATGTGGGAGTCCTTAGTAATGAGTACAAAATTTGGTGCAAAGGGGAGAGATTACCCTCTAATATTAATGATGAAATTATTAAGGATAGAAGGTGCTAGGATTAATGATGCCAGCACGAGCGGGGAAAGTATTTCAGGTACTAAGATAGCTTATACAAAAATCATTGTTCCAGGTCGAACTCTGATAGGGAGAACAGTTTGTGGATTGTGAATTTTTTTGCTAGAACAACAACCTTGACAAAGTACAGATGGTTGGCGACAGGATTTGCTTGGAACCCACCAGTCAGAACATGGAAGAGAGCAACAAGGATCTATGGAACAAGCTTAAAGTTGGTGGATTTAGTAATTTTATTGCTAAATTACATGGCCATGACCCTTCTCTGTCCAAGGACTTTGGCCAAGTTGGGAAAGAGGGGTTTTTACCTGTCTCGGGGTGGAGGTTGAGGTCTTGGAGTCCAATATGTCCGGGGTGACTGATATGAAGATGGATGGGTTAAAAATCTACAAGGAAAGAACTCATAGAGACCTCGAGATTGAGAAATTTTTGTTGGCAAGGATACTTGTTTCTTCTTCACTGATGGTATTACACATTCGTGTATTCCTGGAGTCTAGAAGGATGTTTTCCTTCAAGTTATGAAATATATTACACTGGAGGGTAAGTATAGAAAAATCTATACCCATCACATGAAATTCCTCAACATGTTCCGTCACAAGTTTATTGTGAGTATCCCCTTTTACTAGCTACCTCTCTTTCGAATTCATTGATGGCTTTCCAGAATAAGAAAGCTGAGCTGCCCCTTCATGAGGGCCTGATTCTTCTTCTGGTTGAGAATGGCAAGCTGGTTCTGGATCATCCTTTGATTACAACCCTGGAGGAGCAAGATGAGGAAGATGACATTACTTTGGCGAAGTGTCTTACTAAAATGAAAGAGGGTAAAGGTACCCCAGGGGGGATGAAAAAGATAGAGACAAAAATGAGGGAGGTGGTGGGGAAGCCAGTGCTTCCAGGAAAAATGAATGTGTGGGTGACCCCATTATTTTTGAAGAATGGAGTAGGAAGATGGTGTATTTAGAGGGGGTCCTTAAAGCTATGGAGGACATGAATGAGGGGCAAAGGGAGTCCATCTTGAACATCATCAACATTTCGAAGAAGATGGTCGCAGATTAGGTCCAGATAAAACACAGAATGAAGGAGCTGGAGACCCAGGTCAAAGTGCTACTTGACAGAGTGGAGGAGATCGAAGGGGAAAATAAAAGGAGGAGATTCAACCTTCGTATTAGCATCTCAGAGGAGGAGTAGGTGGTGGTTGGTTTTGGACTCCTAGTCGGCTATTGCTGGTATGGGGCCTTTGGTGGTTTTTTGATTGTCGTGGAGGCTTTTTTGGTCTCTGAACTTTGTGTGAACTTCGGGTGAACTGTGGTGCCCTATTTTTTCTAGGTATTTTTTTCCCTTTTTGGGGTCTAGATCCTACATTGTAAGAGTTAAGCATGTTTAACTCATTTTTCTAGGACCCCTATCTAGGTTTTTCTTTCTGTTTTGTTTCTGGTAGTGTTCCTCTCTTTTGTTTTGGCCCCTAGGATCCGATCCTTTTTTTTGCCTTATCTAATAAAAATATATATTTTTTTAAATTTTATTTTGGTTGGGAGAACCAAAATAGTTTAAGGTTTTTCATTAAGATGATGAAAAGAAATGTCTCTAATTAATTCATATTACATTTTTTACATGGTTTCCTCTTAGAAATTTTAGGAAAACATATGAGGTTAAAATATTACTTTAAAACTATAAAACCTTTTTAAGAATTCAATTGTATGATAATTATTTCCAATTATATACGCGTTTCCATGTAGAATTAACAAAATGTAATGTCTTCAGCAATTTTATGTTATGTACATTGAAATTTAAACACATTATATATGCATTAATATTATTATATATAATTTGAATCCCTATGCATTTAATAATTAATATTGTGCCTACTAATCTATTCTAAAAATTCACATAGATTTGGGAAGCCACGATATAATTCTTTGTTTCGACAACCTATTTACTAAACCCAAATTTTATTTTAAATTACATACATGATTCTACACGTATATTTATATATCCATTATATAAATTACGGATTTATTTGTTATCATTTATTTCTTTTCAAGATGATTTCTCTTATATGAATAAAATATACCATGGGAAAATTTGTCTACCCTAGTGCCTGCTAGGCTATAATTATTATTTGAAAAAAACATTCGTTTACCTTGGCCCCTCGTGGATTTGTTGTTTTTATATAGGCAATACAATGTTTTTGTCCTAGCAACCGCTTTTGTTCTTTGTCTGCTGTTATATTTACAAATATTAACAATTTAGATTTATAAAATAACTTCATTTTTAACATGTTATATTTACCTTTAACAATAGATTAGCGTCTGCTAAGATGAAACAAGTAGATGGCTTCGTATGTAAAAATTATTTTATAACTTCTCACTTGCAATTCTGAATTTCTATAATTTTCATAAATGTAAAATAATTATGCCAAAATATCATAAGAAATAGAGAAATATATACGTATACCTATATAACACATTAAATATATGATTTTACACGTATATTTATGTATCCATTATATAAACGCTAGATTTATTTGTTATCATTTATAACTTTTCAATATGATTTCTCTGTATGAATACACTCTACATGAAAAAACTTGCGTATCATTGGCGCTTCGCTAGCTATAATTCTAATTTAGAGAAACCATTTATTTACGTTTTACGGCCTTGTGGAGTAGTTTTTTTATATAGGCAACATACTCTTATTTGGTGCTAGCAATCAATTTTTTTGTCTCCTATTATATATGCAAAGATTAAAAATTTAGATTTATAACATAGCTTCATTATGAACATGATATATTTACCTTTAGGAATAGCTTAGCAGCTGCTCGGGTGCAACAAGTAGATCACGTCATATTTAAAAACTTGTTCTATAACTTCTAGTCACTAGTCCAAGTTTATTTTCTTGTCATTAATGTAAAAATATTCTACCAAAATTTGGATAAGAAATAGATAAATCTATATGTATATCTATGTAACACACGAAATACATGATTCTAATTATGTATCCATTATATAAAATCCATATTTATTTGTTATCACTTACAACTTTTCAATATGATTTCTCCTGTATGAATACACTCTACATGAAAAAACTTACATACACTAGCATCCGCTAGGAAATAATTATTATTTGGAGAAAACATTCATTTAACTTTGGTAGCCTCATGGAGAAAGTTTTTTTTATAATAGGCAACCCTTGTATTGATGCTAGCAATAAATTTTGTTATTTTTCTCCTATTATATATGCCAATATTAAAAATTTAGATTTATAACATAGCTTCATTATGAACATGATATATTTAACTTTAAGAATAGCTTAGCGATTGCTAGGGTACAATGAGTAGATCACATCGTATTTAAAATATGGTTATATAACTTCTCGGTCACTAGTCCAAGTGAATACATACACCCATATATCTCATAAAATACATGATCCTACACGTATATTTATTTAACCATTATATAAATTATAGATTTATTTTTTACCATTTATATAAACTCCTTTATGAATACACTCTACATGAAAAATGTTTCCTACTCTAGTGACCACCAGGTTATAATTCTTATTTGGAGAAAGTCTTCGTTTACCTTGGTAGACTCATGGATAGGTGGATTTTATCAGAAAGGCAACACAAATTTTTTTTGGGTCAAGCAATCACTTTGTTATTTGTCTTGCGTTAAATACGTAAAGATTAACAATTAAATTCATAACACAACTTCATTATAAAAATAGTATATTTACTTTTAAGAATATCTTAGTAGTCACTAGGCTTCATCAAGTATATCACGTCATATCTAAAAACTTGTTGTAAATCTTCGCGGTCTCTCATCCACTAGGTTAGCCCAAGACATAATATTAACATCTTTCGATTGGTTGGATTAAATAAATTAAATAAAAATAGTTTGAGATAAGTGAGTTCTAGGTATTTCCACAATATAATATTTCTAGCTTAGTGGGCACTATAATTTATCAAGTTACTGAATGATGTTTTTAGTTTAGCGTGTGCTAGCTTATGACACAACATAACATTTGGATCTTAGCAGTCTCTAGGTTTCAGTAAAATAAAGTAAGATATTATAATATTAGCAGCCGATAGGTTATGCCAAAACATAATAATACGATCTTAGTGAATACTAAGATTTAACAAATTAAAATCAACATAGTTAGAGCTTAGTGGCTAGGTATTTAAACAATATAGTATTTTGAAAGAAAGAGTCTAACATTTAACAAACTAAAGAAAGACCTATTGAGTTTAGTTTCCATCGGGTTTTGTTTTATTAAAACTTCAATAAATGATAGTGCAATCTTCGAAGATGCATACAAGATATTTATTAATTAGTTGAATTTATCATATGATTTTAAGATTTTAATTTAAGATATACTTGAACACAACCCCCATTAGGTTATGCTACCACATAATCATTGGAGCCACAAAATTAATAAACTAAATAACCTAAATTAAGGTAATATGAGCTTACGATTGCTAGGTAATGCCACAAAATATTATTTGGGTATTCTATTCGCTATGGTTTAATAAATTCAATTATGATATTTTACAATATTTAGTGGCCGATGGATTATGCAAAAACATAATATTTGGATCTTAGTGGTCATGCGATTGCATAAATTAAATCAACAAATTTTGAGCTTAGCGGTCGCTAGGTATTTAAATAATATATTATTTCGACCTAAAGAGTCACTAACATTTCATCAACTAAAGAAAGCCATAATGAGTTTAGTTTCCACTAGTATATCAAGATACTAAATGATATTTTAAACTTAACATCCGCTGGCTTATGACAAAACATAATATTTGGATCTTAGTGGTCTCTAGGTTTTAACAAAAGAAAGTAATATTTGGATCATATTGAATACCGGGATTTAACGAATTATATCAACATAGTTTGGGCATAGCGATCACAATAGATATTAAAACAATATAATATTTCAAGAGGAAAAGTAACTACTATTTATTTATGTAAATAAAGACATATTAAGTTTAGTTTTGACTAGTATATAATGTTCTTGAATGATATTTTGAACTTAGTGTCCACTAACTTGAGTTTAGAATCTACTAGGTTGTGTATTGCAAACATGATATGTATCCCAAAAAGATATATATAAATTAGTTGAATTCATTCTATGATTTTAAGATTTTAAACTAATATATTTTGATGATAATTCTTTAAAAAATAGTACATGAGGAACCATTCCATGTTAAGTCTTCTAGAAGTGGACTCCCATGATGATTATGATGTGAATCCAAATGCATGAGACGATGAAATACCTCCAAAACACACATAAAAAAATTTACAAATAAAAGATAAAAAGTTTTAAAATAGATTTCTTCTCATTCTGGAATCCACACTAATCTTTTACATCATTACAATCCTCCTTTTATTTCACGTCTACTCTAAAACCCTAAAATACCAAAAACCCTAAAATGCCAAAAATTACCTACTAGAAAAACAACTCAGATGGGCCCCAAAATTTGTGTGCCAAATATACCTTCATAAATTAAGGCTCACACAAAATTTTGAATTATTCTAACAAGTACAACAAAAGTTATTAAAGTTCTAAGACTTAGTCAAAAAAAAAAAAACTTTCGTGAGCCAATTTTAGGCAACTAGATGAAGGAATCGGGCCCAAAAATGTGCTAAATTTGTAAACTTACAAAGAATTTGTCCCTAGTATATTACTAATGTATATCTACCACCCTGTAAAATTTCAAGACGATCGAATGGTTGGATGAAAAGTTATGGTCTCCATAAATTATGCTCCTGCATCATTCTCCCCTGGTTGAAATGAATTCAGCTCCTGTGAATTCAATTAATGGAATTCATCTAATTTTTCACTGTCAATCTTCTTCAACTCCCACTTAGGAATCCAAGTATTTTATTCTTCTGCAAACCTTCCCACCTTGTACTAAATATATGTTGTATCTCCCATGTCTAGTAATGACTATCTTTTGGTCCAAGACACACATTGCCCTTTCCATTTTCTTCTTTGACATCTACAGGTCCTAGTTCATTTCTTCCTCCACAACATTTTCATTATGAACAACAAAATTATTTAAGTTAGAAACATTAAAAACTTTTGAGATAGCAAAGTTATTTGCAGTAACTCCACCTTGTAGGCATTATCACTCATTTTCTTGAGAATCATACATGGCCCAAACTTCTTATACCTAAATTTATTATATGTCCCTTTTGGAAACCTATCCTTTCCAAGATGAGCCATCACCATATATTCTTATTTGAATACAATTACTCTCTTACCGACATCTGTGAACTTCCTTATATTGTGCATTACTCACTTTCAAATTTCCCTCACTTCATCCCGCATTTGTAGAATGTGTGTTGCAAATGATTTTGCATCATCACTAGTTTTATCTTCATCGGGTAGCACAATCAGATCTAGGACCCCCTTGGGATTCCTACCATATACAATCTAGAAAGGAGACCTCCTGTTGACCTATTTACCAAGCTAATATAGGAAAAATCAGCTTGTGGTAAAGTTAAGTCCCATTCTTTTCAATGTAGGAGATTTCCCAAGATTCATTCACTACTTCCATCTACCCATCAGTTTTGGGATGATATTATCTATTGAATTATAGTTGTGTCCCAGTTTCCTCCACAGAGTCTTCCTAAAGTGACTCAAAAACTTCTGTCCGATCTGAAGTGATCATTCTTGGAACTCCATTCAATCTAATCACTTCTAAGAAAAAAAAATCTGCAACTCTAGAAGCATCATTAGTTGTTTTACAAGAAATTAAATGAACCATCTTAGAGAATCTATCAACAATAACAAAGATATAATCATTCCCTCACTATGTGTTAGGAATTCCTACCATGAAATCCATACTCAAATATACCCATGGCCCTCTAGGGACATGTAATGGAATATATAACCCAATACTTTGTGCATGGTAATTAGCCATTTGGCACACTCTCCATCTTTGCTACAATCCTACTTATGACCCTCTTTACCTTTGACAAATAATACTTTTCTATAACAAGAGAAATTGTATTACTTATAGAAAAGAGTCTAGCCAACCCCCAACTATGTAGTTTTCTTATAATATATTCTCTCATTGAACCAACAGGGATGCACAATTGTTTCCCCATAAACAAATAACCATCCTGCATCAAATAATCTAGAAGAACTACTACCTACTATAGGGTCCTTAATTTTTCTCACAACATCACCAAAAACTGAATCACCTTCAAACAATTCCTTAACTGCCTCAAATCCTACTACTTCATTTTCCATTGTTGTCAAAAGTGTTACATGCCTACTCAAGGCATCATCAAATTGATTCTTCTTACCTGACTTATGCTTTAAGACAAAAGTATATTCTTGCAAAAATGAATCCCATTTTAGATGCCTACAATTTAGTTTGTTTTATGTGTTTACATACTTCAAGGCTTCATGGTCAGTGAAGAGTACAAATTCCTTTTCTACCAAGTAATGTTTCTAGTGCCTTATATCCTAAACAATAGCATAAAATTCCACATCATAAGTATAATATTTCCTCCTAAATTCATTTATATTTTCACTAAAGAATGCCACGAGTCATCCTTCGACTCAAGACTGCTCCAATCTTGACATATGTGGCATCACAGTCAACCTCAAAGACCTTGCTAAAATGTGGTAATACCAAAACAAGTTCTTCAAACGCTTTCTTCTTCAATAATTCAAAACTATCTATTGCTTCCTTGGTCCATAAAAACTCCCTCCCTTTTGTACACTATGTTATGGGTGCAACAATGCTACTAAAATTCTTGATGAACTTCCTATAAAATCTTGCCAATCCATGAAAACTACAAACCTCGCCACATTCCTCGGAAAATGCCATTCTAAAATTACCTTTAATTTTTCCTCATCCATCCTCACTCCATCCTCTGATATGACAAACCCAAAAAAATAAGACTCTTCGAAGAAATCTACACTTATTTAAGTTTGCATATAGACTCTCTTTATGTAACAAGTCTAACACCAATTTCATATGTAATAAGTGTTCTTCCATTGTCTTACTGAATATCAAAATATCTTCAAAATACACAACAACAAACTTACCATTGTATTCTCAGAGTACTCTATTCAGCAACCTCATGAATGTACTGGGTGCATTAATTATCCCAAATGACATCACCATCCACTCATACAATCCTTATTTTTTTTGCAAGTTGTTTTCCATTCATCCCCTTCACGGATCCGGATTTGGTAGTACCCACTCCGTAGGTCAATCTTACTAAAATATCATGCTCCCGCTAGCACATCCATCATATCATCCAATCTTTGAATTGGGAACCGATACTTAATTTTGATCTTATTTATGGCCCTTTTGTCTACACATATTCTCCAGTATCCATCTTTTTTAGAGTCAATAGCGTTGGAGTTGCATATGGACTCATGCTTTCTCTCACTAACCATTTCTGGATTATATCTCTCACTTGTTTGTTCAACTTTTCACTCTATATCATACTCATCCGATATACTTCACGGTTCGAGAAGGGCCGATCACGGGATCAAATAAATATGGTGTTGAATATATCACTTCTGAGGTAACCCATCTAGTATCTCATTTGGTATGACATATTTTTATTCTTTTAGTACCTTTTCTGCAGCAACAAGTATATTAAAGTCCTCTATTTCCACCTTCTTTGACATTAGTGCATAACACCAACCAACTTCTTCCATTTCGTAACAAACTCTTTTGTATCCAATAATCCCTCACTATTTTGTTCTTCCTTAAAGGGTAACAAGACCACATTTACACCATCCTTCCAAAAAGTATATGTATTTTTCCCTTCATCATGTGTAACCTTTCTATCATATTGCCAAGGCATCCCTAGTAATATATGGCATGCATCCATTGGGATAACATCACACCACACCTCATCCTTGTAGGTATTCACAATCAAATACTTTATAAGGCATATTTTATCTATGGTTACCTCATTCCCTTTCTTGGACCATGATATACGATAGGAATATGGGTGCTTCACACATTTCAAATTTATTTTATCAACCACCATAATCGAAACCATATTTTCACAACTACCACCTTAATAATAATTTTACATACCTTTCCTCCATAGGTGCATTTTGTTCGAAATATATTTTTTCGCTGCCACGAATTAGTACCACCAATATCCTATTCTTCCTCCTTCCTTTGGAAAATCATCCTCCTCCTTATCATGAGGGTTTCACCTAATTCTGCAACAACCTCTATTTATTCTTCCTCTTCAACTTCAACTAGATTTAATCGTGGTTGTTCTCCTTGCCATATATCTTGTGTAGGATAGTGCGATCACTCAAAATATTTGTGCCCCTCTTCACCACATCTATAAAATGTATTTGGAATTTGGGGGTTATTCCATCCCCCTCTATTATGACCTCTTCCCCTATGAAACCCCTACCTCTTTGGTATTTACCACGGATTTGACTAGAATCTTCATGCCCTTATGCATTAGAGGATTCACCTTTTGTAGATTCAAATCTACCCCTGCCTCTCATTGGAGATGATGATGGCCCTCTCTTCACACCTCTTCTAAAATTATTCCTCTTTTTATTTTCTTTTTCTTTTAATGTGAGTTGATAAACATCATCTAGGTTATGGATCCAAAGCATACTCAACTCATCTTGTATGGTGTAACTCAACCCATTTATATACCGTGTAGCCTTATGTTCTTTAGACTCTCCTTGTTCCACCCTGATTGATAACTTGTAAAATTCATTGGTATACTCATCAATGCTAAGATACTTTGTTTTAGGTTTTGGAACCTTTGAAAGAGTGTCTGAGAATAATCTACAGGAAGAAAATTTTCTTTCAGCTTCTTTACCATTTTATTCTAGTTTTGGATCTTTCCCTTTCCATTCCTTTGTCTTTCATTTTGTAGGTGATCCAAATAGATCAATACATGTCTCGACCAAATTACTAAATGAAAAATTAACATTCTTCTCCTCTGAAAGGGTTTTCAACTCAAAGAAATTTTCCATGTAATTAAACAAGTCAATCAAATCTTAAGTCGTAACTCTCCACCATAATTAGGAACATTAATCTTGATGCCGTCATTCTTTCCCTCTAAATCCTGAATAAATATCTCCTTAAATGATCTCTCATTCACAATTTCTTCATCTCTCTCATTTTATTCTTCATTTCCTCCTTCATTCATTAATGGAGGTACTTCTTTAGTATCACTATTTGGGTCTACATCCCCATTTTCATGTCTCCTTCTAAGGTATTCATAATATAAAGAAGATGCACTAGGGTTTACACCCATGAATAATGTATATTTAGAACAAAACCATATATTCCTATTGATCTTAGTTCAGTAACCACATTACATTCCTTAAGGCCATAACAGACCAATGTATCAATGCTAGATAAGACTCATGCATCAGAAATCCTAACTATGCTTCCCATATTACAAAATGATCATAGACCCATCCCTCTAGATATGCCATCTCTCCTATCATCCTCCTAATGAGAGTCCATAGAACCCATTACTATTTTATGCAGAGCTTCGCCTCTTCAATCTATGTGATGCTAGTGACCACACACTTTTCTCAAAAAGTCGTCCCTTCCTTCTACCCAAGCATCTCTATATATAGCTTTAACATCCACCGCCATGCCTTCTTGAAGTAATAGATCGGTTTCCAAGTGTCCATGTGGTCCTTCAATGGAGCATGCTTCTTCCCATCTAAGCTCTCCACTTTCTGCAATGATGTCTTTCTGGATCCTTCCATCACATGGAATATTCCTTCCTTGACCACCGAGTTTCAGGATGGCACCTTATCCACTCGCATGCTCAGTCGGGTCATGCTTTTCTCATGTGCTTGCTAGGAATGCCAAATATGGCTAAGTCCTAAAACCCTTTTCTTTTCCTAGTGCATGTGTGCTATGGGTTTTACTAAACCCTCCTAAAACCCTTGTCTATGTGCACCTTCACCCCCATGCCCCTTCTTCATATAGGTCCCACGTGCCCACACACCTTCTTGTACTTAGCCAATATTTGAGGCCCAACATCACCCCACACTAAGCTCTATTCTTCATCCATGGAACACCTTCCTTAATGAATAAAGAATGGAAGACTCTAAATAGTTGGAATAAAGAATGAAGGAATGAAGAATGAGGAAAGAATGAATTAAAGAATGGGGGAATGAGAATTTTTTTATTGTTGAAGGAGGAGTGGGAAATCCTTTCCAATATCTACCTCGAGCTTCTCCCAGGCATCTACCTCACTTTGCGCTTGTTGATAGAGGTCACCTACTAGGGCACTCACCTCCTCAAAACTTAGCTCCTCCCCTTGGCACTCATCATATTGACAATACCCTCCAGTTGTTTTCCAAGGTCATCGAGTGCGTCCATTTATGGGTGATCTGGGGATATAACTCCTTCAATAGCTGGTTTTTGATCGAGCCCCACAAGGTCTCGATAGCTTTTGATTTATTTTCCACTTCGGCTAGGATCTTATCCCTCTCGATCTATTTCCCTTATTCTTCTCTTGAAATTCCTTGAGCTCTCACTTCATGTGTAGAAACTAAAATGCTTTCTACCCTATCCCTATCAATGCAATTATCATAAGTGGCCTCAAAACTTGTGTGATGGCCTTTACATTGGTGAGGAGTTTGGTATACCAAGAAATGATCTCTACCACCTTCATCTTCTCCTCCCTTTCTTGGGCATGTCAGCACCTCTTCTATGGATTCTAAGGTGAGTGGCCACCTCTCCATTGTGAGGATGTGAGTCAAATCCTCAGTAATTACAAGGTTGATTCATATTTTTTCTAGGTGGTGCTAGGTCGGGATGCTTTAAAATAATAACATCGTAATCATTTCAATTTTCTTATATACTTCATGCACCCTTTCCTTCTCCTCTTTTAGTTTGCACCTTAGTTGTGTGTTGATTAGTTCTTCTTGTTTTAGGTCCTTTCTTTTCTTGAGAAGTTCCTCCTCCTCCTTCTCAATTCCACCTCTAGGAATCTCACCCTATCATTCCTTCCAAAAATTTTGGCCTCAACCTCAACTAAAACCTTGTTGAGTGCATTATAGACTTCTCATCTAAAAACTGTTGAGCATTAACCAAGGGGTTTATCCCTTTTTTCTTTGGCATCTTCATTAACACCCCTTGGCTTACCTCAAACTCAGGTTCATCGACATGGGATTCAAATGCCCAAGATAACATTTTCTGGTTCATGGGTATGCACCTTCTATGTCAAATGAGGGCATGGCCAGGATTTTTTTTATTGGCATGGTGCTCTAGAAGCATGTGCATGTGTAGCACCTTTCTTGGATCATTGATGTAACCCATTCCTTTCCCTTGTGCTACCACTATGCTCTTCCCACCTATTTTCACACATGACCTTTGGAAAGCTTACTGCTAGGCTGGGGTCTCCACCCATGCTGCCATACTCTTTTCCAATGCTCTCCTCTTCTATCTCCTTGAGGATTTCATCCGTGTTTGCACTCTACCTCTTGTTCCACTAACTTTTTGATAATCCTGCCACTTCTCTCTCCATGGCCTCTTCTATTTGTTCCTTGGTGAGGCTTGGGGTCCTCTGATCTCTTGTGTTCACTTCTTCACTCACCCCTTTTCCTTGAGCATTCTTCCTCCTTTCCATTCTTCTCTTCCTTCCTTCTTCTTGAATCATGTGTATATCATACATAGGATGATTCTTGAACTTCTTCATCCTCATCATCATCCTTCTCACCCCTGTAGGCCTCCAAGCCCTCCATTTCCTCTGAGTCTTCCCTCTCCACCACCTTTTGTTTCTTCCTAACTGGTGATTCTAGTATAGGAGACTCTTCCCTCTCTCTCTCTCTCTCTCAATGGGTGACTCCTTCCTTGGTGACTCTTCTTGTGTGGGAGGCTCCTCTTGCTCTGTGCACCTCTTCTTCTAGGGTCTTCTCCTTAACTAGGGACTTCTTCCTACATGTGTAAGTGCTTGGCTTAGTGCTTTGCTTCCAGTGTGCCCATAGATTGTGTTGTTTGCACACTTGGTGCCTTCTTCTCCTGCACTTCTCTCTCCCTTTTCGGTGCAACCTTCTTCCTTCTATGGGGTCCTCAAGAATGGAGACATCATTTTCAAGTAGGCACCCTTTTCAAACTTTGGCCTGATGCACAAGTATACCCTTGTTGTAGTCCTCCCGGATGATTGGTAGTGTCAATGGCTTCATCATCTGCACTTCGTGGGAGACATACTTCTCCACATATGTGCACTTCTTTAGATATATGAGATTTTGATGCATAGCTTGCGGTGGTCTTGGTCTACCTCACTAAGGTTGAACCTTAGTCTTTTGGCCTCCTTAAAATGGTTGACCCCACTTGGAAGTATTGTGTGGTGAAGGAAAATGGAAACTTGCACCATGGACTCTTAGTCCCATCCGTCAAAGTGAATCTTCGATGCAGAAGTGTTGATATACAAAAAACTCAACCTCTTTATCTATAAGTGTGGGAAGTTGCTCAGGTATCCTCCACTCTACCCTGAATGTGTCACACATTCACTTGTACCATTTCTCCAAGTGTGCCTTGTGAGTGGTCATCATGGTATCACAGGTATATTTCTCAAATCTCTTTGTGGGTGAGGGATCCTCTTCTAGGTATTCCCATACAAACTTCTCGGCCCATCGGGCACTCGATCTTCGAGAAGATGATGGTGAGGAGAATGTTTCCAAACATTATCTTTTCTCCCTCTCTGTGCATTGCTAATGATTTCATCTGCAATGAAGGAAGATAAGTTGTAGATGGTTTCTTTGAGATCTTCAGCATACGTTCAACCATGCCTTGTTCACTTGGGTCCATCTTTCTTGACCATTCAGCTTTGTAACCAAGTGCATGGCCATCCTCATTATAGGGTTGGGGATATCTATGATATCAAAGTAGCATGAACCCTTCTTGTAGTCATAGGCCTCCACTGTCTCCTTTATGGCCTCCTTATCCTCCAAGTCATCATCTATGGAGTCTCCTTCACAAATCAGGCTAGTGAAATTTGATATGAGTTGAGGAGTTATGTGCATTTTGTGGCCTAAAAATAGAAGTGGTCTTCATGCATGCGTGACATCAACCATTGGTATAACCACTCGGGCTTTCCAAAATAGGGAAACTCATATAGTTAGCAAACAACCTTGACCTTACCCAACTTTACCTTCACCTCATCATTGTAGATCGAACATACCTTCTGGTGTCCTCGTATCAGTTAGACGAACCAGTTCCAATGCCATTTCCTTTTCTGTGGTACTCGTGTGATGGTTGTAGTCACTCATGGCCATCTTCCTGATGTGTGATACCCATTCTTTCCCAACAATACTCCATCTAGGTACTTGCATCTCTACATACCACTCCTCATTAAAAACTTGTTATGGTAGTTTTCTTTCCCTTTCCCTTCTTCTTTGGTGAAATGGTCACCTTCTTTGGTGCCATTTTTACTTGTCAGCCAAACCCTAAACTTGTCTTCCTTTCTCTACTTCCTAACTCTCCCAATCCTGTGGCTCAACTCTCATGAAAGAATCCTTTTATCTTTGTGCCCTAGCTATAGAAACCCTAACTTGGAAAAAATCTTCCACAAGACAACGTATTCCATTGAAACTTCCTCCCTACGCCCATGTACTCCTTCCACTCTGGTTTGTAGATCAACCCTAGTCACGCACTCAAGATCTCTATGATTCCTTCTTCACACAAATATCTCTTTGTGGATGCCCTAGTTTCACAAGAGCTCTTCAATTTCATAATCATGCAAGGTAAATAATAATGTGCTTGACTTCATACTTATAGATTTTTCCTCCTTTCCAACAATAAATGCTACACCACCTACCAATGTACTTAGCATTAAATGTGGATTTTTCCACTAAATATGACCTTAAGCACCCTTACCCCATGCCCAAACCTACATGAAAATATTTTACAACCTTCTGGCATGCAAAAAAAATCCTAATTGACCAAAGACTCTTCTTACATGTGTGCTCTGCGTGCCTTGAAAGGCACTTTTATCCTTGACCTGATTTTTCCCTTTCCTACCTCATGTTGTTCTTGCACTTTTCCTTCTGTACATGGTTTTTGTAAAGCCTTATCTGACACCAAAATTATTATCCACCATTTCCATGCATTCTTCTATTTTTTTGTGCCTTTAATCCTTTTCATCGGGCCTTACAACTTTCACTACCAAATCTTGTATCACACTTCACACTACTCGCATTACTCCACCCCACACTAAATTAGATGTGTGGTCCTCTGTGCATACACAATATTTTGGAAGTAATAAGTGGTTACCGGCACACAAGGGCACAAAATAAAACAAAAAGAAAGGAACAAAAATGAGAAAGGGAAACACAAGAAAAGAAAATGCATAAAGGGAAATCCTAAGCTAATTGGAAATACTTGCCTTATTTACAAACACAAGGAAGGCTTATTTATAGTAGGGCTTCAACCTACTCCCATTGAAATGGCTAGGTAACTTCATCCCATCCAACACTTGTAACTGACATGCACTGAATCAAGGATGTATGAGATGATGTAAGGGCCCAACCAATGGAATTTTCAACTTCCAGGATGGTGTAGAAACTTGGAATCATACAACAAACCATCTTCCCAACCTCAAACTACTTGTTCTTGATATGATGATCATGCCATGCCTTTTTCTGGCCTTTTTAGTCTTCTGACTCCATCTAGCAAGTGATCATCTCTCATCTAACTACATCAACTTATCGATCCTTTCCTCGAGCACTTGTTCATCATCCAATCCTCCTGCATGCATGCTATATGTATGATGGTAACATGAATTCAACTGGAAAAATAACCTCCACACCAAACACCAATTGAAATGGTGTGGCCTTATTCAACCTCTTGTAGGTTGTCCTGTATGCCCATAGAATGACTGATACTTTGTCATCCTAGTCTTGTCTTCCAACATCACAAATCTTGGTCAATGTGTGACTCAATATCTTGTTAAATGCTTCAATAGTTCCATTCACTTGAGGGTGATAAGGGGTAGTCTTGTGATGGGCCACCATAAATTTTGCTAATAGAATCTGACCATTTCATTCAAGAAATGTGTACCCCTATCACTTGTCAAGCTCAAAGGACATCCATACATGTTGATTATGTTTTCCCATAAGAATCTATAGTAGTTTTTGTTGTAGTGTAATCCTTTGTAGGCTTGCCTCTTACCCATCTTGTCAAGTAATCAGTGCAAGTAATGATATACCATGAACCAGTCCTTTGCGCATGGTGGAAAAATTGGTCCTACAAAGTTGATTTCCCACTTTTCAAATGGCTCTGTGTTGGCTATCGGCCTTAATGGCATCTCATCCCTCTTTCCAGGTTTTCCAAGTGTTGACAATGGTCACAGCCTTGCAAAATTCAATACAATCTGGTAGATGGTTTCCCACTAGATCCCCTATGAGTAGAATATTTCACATGGTTGCATTTCCTACATAGTTCCCTCCTACAATCCCACCATGCTTCCTCCATAATCACTTACATGCTCATGTTCTAATACACATGGTGTAGAACCTCATCATGACCTAACTTATACAGATCTCCACTAATCAACATGTAGGGTGTGGTGTGTATTGCTAACTATTTTCTCTCCAAAGCCTTCATCCCATCTGGTGCCACACCTATTTTAAGGAATACCACAATATCTTCTAAGTATGAGGGCATGCACCATAACCTAAATAGTTGTGCATCTAGCATGGTATCCTCAATACTCTGCGCATCCTCTCCTGAGTCAATCCTTGATAAGTGGTCAGGTCTGAATTACTTTTTCCTAGTTTTACAACCACCGTGAACTCAAACTCTTGAAATAATAGGACCCAATGACATATGCACCCTTGCAAAATGGCTTGTTTACCAAGTACTTCAGTGCCATGTGATCTATGTAGAATATAAAGGTGTTCTAGAGATACTTACTTGAACTTATATAGCAGCATGTAGATCATTGATAGTGCCTCGCTGCTTAGTAGTGGTGTAATTTTTTCTGTTGGTGTCAACTTCCTACTTGCAAAACACAAGGGGTGATCAACAATCCCCTCACTGTTGTGCTAGTACTACTCCAATGGTTGTTCTGAGGCATCAACATGCACATGGAAAGGCTTATCCCAAGAAGGAAAGTGTAGTATGGGTGTAGTGACAAGTCTATCCTTCAAAGTGTCAAATGCCTTTTCTTTGTGCCTCTCCCCAATGAAAGGCACTCTTGTGCTTTAGAAATTCTTCCAAGGGCATGGTGATCTTGGCATATCCTTTGATGAACTTCTGTAGTACCTGTATGCCCAAGAAATCCACGCACTATGCTCTAACTAGTAGGCTCTCCCAATCCCACAATAACAACAAACTTTTGTGGGATCCACTAACAAGCCCTCCTTACATATAATATGTCCCAATAGGGTTCCAAATGGAGTAGAAAAGACACATTTCTTAATGTTGAGGGATATCCTCAACTATCGACATCTCTCAAACATCAGCCTCAAATTGTCACAATGGTCTTTCACTAGCCCATACACCATCTAGTCATCTAGGTAGACTTGAAGAAACTTATGGATAAAGTCCTAAAATGCTTGTACCATGATGCGTGAGAACACAATAGGTGCATTCTTCAATCCAAAAGGCATGACCAGTGTAGGAAAATATTCCCCACTCAGTGGAAAATTTTCTTTCTCTGGTCTTCCTTTGCAATCTGACTTGGTGATACCTTGAGAACCCATCCGTGAAAGGAATAGACCTCATGCCTAGCTACTCCTTCCAGAATTTCTTAGTGAATGGGGTTGGAAAAGGGTCAATGACACACACTGCATTCAAGTCCTGTAGTCAACACAGATCCTTATCCTTCCATCCTTCTTAATGCTTATCACCATTGGGCTTACCCATTCTGATTCTTCCACAACCTCAATGATACCAGATGTTATCATCTTGTCTATCTCCTCCTTGACTCTTACGTGTAAGTTTGGATTCATCGATAGGGTCTCTTCGAATTCGGGTGTGCACCTTCCTTCAACTTGATCCTCATCTCCCCAAGGAATGGTGAATGCCTTTGAGCTCATGGTACCCATGTGGGAATAGATCCTGAAACTCATCGCAAATAGATCAATGATTTTTGAAACCTCTTCTCTTGACCAATAATCCCCAATGATAGCTTCCTTAGGTTTTGTCTCTGTCCCAATGTTAACCTTATTTGTTTTCAAGGGCTCATGGTAGGTGTGTGCTCACTCATCAGCACTATCTATGACTTTCATGTGTACCTTTAGAATGGTTAACATCCAAACTTTCCATTTCTTCACCATCTACTACATAGACCATTTTTCCTTTTCCTTTTCAATGCATGCATGTGCTCAAGTTGTATCTCTTCTGATTCTTCTTCATTGAAACATGCATCTCCAAACTAGGTTCACCCAAAAACTCTAGTAACCTATCTTCTGCCATAACACTATCTCCCATTGTAAGGCACTTGACAACTTGCAACGCCTTATCCACTTGATGGCTTGGTACTTTGATACTCAAACACTTGAATGAGATCAACCGTTAATTCCTTACCAATTCCCTATCTGATGGTGTGTCTCGAGTGAATATACCATGCATGTGCACAACCCTGTAAGGTGGAATATAACTTATGCACCCATAATGAAGGTGGTAAAGCTTTTGTGCCCTTCCATCTAGCCTTCTCACATGCTTGGATATGGGAAGAGGTGGGTTCTTTTGCCATGGTAGTCTTGGATAATAGTGGGCACATTGCTTCTATAGAACCTTATAGAAAATGTGACTCTTACCTCATGCCATTCTAGGAGACTCTCATGATGTGTTTCCCACCAATGCACTTTGTAGTCTGAGCAAGTTATAACTAAGCATACTTCTTCTTTTGTCCTCATTTTTCCATTGAGCCTCCATTTCTCATAAGAAATCATTCAGCTTTGCTCCTCGGAGTAACTTGGTAGCTTCTTCCTTCCTAGTGCACTTGACTAAGTGCACCTTCATCACCCTTATTATAGATCCTCTCAATTGTCACCCAATTAACTCATAAGTCCCATGCCCAATTGTCACATGTTATGCTAGTTGTATCACTCATCGATTGAGCATCTTCAAATTGGATAACTCCTTTATGTAGGATGAATTATTCTTAGGATCTCGATGGAGCACACATAGATTCTATCGAGGACTTCCTCTCCTAAGGGCTCAGTATAGGGTGTTGACTTCCCATCTATTAAAGGGATGATCACCCTTTCTTCCTTGTTCTCAAAACTGATATACCCCTTGTTAAACCATAGGTTGGACATTGTTTTATAACACCAAGGGCCCAAGTAATGCTGGAAAATTATCCACCTTGGTGAGTGCCAAGACTTCAAAGTCCCCAGTGAACTTGGCCCCTTGAATAGTGATAACCACATCTTTCAAGACTCCAATGGGCATTGCCTTTGTCTTGTTTTCCATATACAACACATTGAAGATGGTTGTAATGTAGGCCTTCCCATTTGATGCCATGCATCAAGGTGAGAACATTGACCTCCTCTCCTGTGTCAATGAGGATATTTCTCAAAAGCCACCCATCAACAACTACATTCAATGTGATCTCTTTATCATAGTCAAGGTTGTGAGGAGGAAGGTTGGCATGTAGAACCTACCTTTGTGCTCTCTCTCTAGTGCATGGTACCTTCTCCCATAACCATTCTCCTAGAAAGGGAATGATATTCTCTTGCCTTAACATTTTACACACTTCCTTGACCTCATCCAGATCCTTTTGCGGAGCCTCAACATTCTTCCTTTTCTCCAACTACCTTGACTGCTCCTTTAGACACTGGATCTCTCCTTGTAATCCCCAAATCACATCCATAGTCTCTTGATATACCTCTTTTTGATGAGCAGGGTCTGGATACTTCCCATGTACCACTTCTTCCCTAATAACTAGTTTTTGTCTTGGCATCTCCCTTGCACATGCATGCCTCTCTGCATTGTCACTAGTACAGTTCTAATCCTGACTCACATACCACTCTTGGCATCCACTGTGGGTCGACCTTCTTTATACTTACCATCCCAGTGCCTTTATCCTTTTGGTGTTGTTGGCTCATGTGTTCAAACAACTCAGGACACTCCTCGTACTTATTTTTTTCACACCACGAGCATTACAATAGATCAAGACACTCATGTTTATAATGCTCTGTCGATCCATGCAATTATAATAGGTTCTACATGGGAACTCACTTCTTCCTCCATGTAGTTACTGTGACCACAAAATCTTCCATGAAAACCTCTTCTCACATGCTCCTCCCTCTTATGTGCCCCCTTCATAGTGGTGATCATCATCCTTGGAACTACTTGCAAGGCTAGTCTAGCAGCACACCAAGATCAATAACATCATGAATCTGGTCAATCAATCAACTGTAATCCTTGGTATCATGGGTCGTAGAGGTACAAATCTTATAATAGCAAGAAACATTCTTTGGATTGCGTGTTGTAGTAGAGGACATCTATTTGCATCATGATCCCCATGGAAAATCTCATCAGTCTACCACCATGCGTGTACCTGAATTTCGAGGGAAACTATCCTTTGTATGCCCCTCCACTTCACAGTATGTGCACCAAAGACCACTATGAACCTCATGCATTGAATTTGTAGACAACTTCTCCAACTACTTGGCCATTGCAACAATTTGAGCCTCTAAAAAGGGCTCACACTAGTATCAATGCTCCCAATAGCCTCAGCATGTGCAGGGAAGCTTCCAAGGCCTCACGTGGGGTCTGTGAAAGTCTTGTGTGATAGTTCCCTTCTAAATGGTGTTATCAATCCCCAAAAAACCATTGAGCATGTTGAGAGGGGTGTATGTCATAGGATAGTTTTGATAAGAGAGTTTTGAACCATGCATCATCATACTCACACACTCTCTTCCATTCCTTGTTGGATCTCCTTCAGGGCACTGATGCTTTTTTTCTCAAACTCAAGGATATGGAACTCTGCTAGGAAGGTGTTCTTCAATGTAGTGTAATCCATGACCATCTGAGTGGGGGTCATACTTGTGGTACCAGCTATGCGTGCCCTATAATGTTGTTGCAAACTGACTTTCCTTTCACTTTGGGGTAGTGATCCCCTTCACACACCATAGTAATTCACACTTGTGCACATGCTCTGTAACATCCTCAATACCTCTGTAGTCTGGTAGGTGTAAATACATCTCAAAAAATACTTGTGGGGGTGGTTGAGGCCCTTGTCCACCTGACCCAGAACCTTGGTTTCCTCCCATGTTTCCTCCACCACTAGATCCACTAGATCCACCAGGTCTTATCCCTCTGACCCACTAGATCCTCTAGATCCACTAGGTCCACTAGGTCCTCTAGCCCCTACACCACCAGATCCACCTCATGTAGCTGGAAAAATGGCCTAAAGTGGTCATGCCTAGTGTCCCCAATGTCCCACTAAACTACACGTGATGGTTTGTGATATTTCCACTTGCCAGTTGTGTGTCTGCACCACTCCCAGATGTGATACCCAAACTTTGTGTATTTGCACCTTGTCCAAAAATTCCTCAAATACGGGAATGGTTTGTGTAGCCATAGATGTCCCAAATGAGAAATTATATCTCTAGGCATAGATCGGTTACTTCCATCGATACCAACTAGATTAACAATACTTCTCCTTGATCTGGAAAACCAAGTGCTAGGGGTTGGTCACTAGGTGGGTTTAGATGTGCTGATGACTCTCCTTTCTCCATGTGATGAACTCTCATCAAAAGATGAAGGGGATTCTCTCCCATGCTTTGCCAAGATGGGGTAGCACAGACTTGCTCAAGTTCCATGTCCTCTACGTGAACCTCAACTCCTTCCCACAATGTCTTCCTCCATAGATCCATCACACCTACAACCTCACATTGTCTAGCCATCTCCCTTTCATGAGCTTCACTATACTTGAGTCGTCTCTCTTCCCTCTCCTTTTCAGCCACAATGTCCGCCATCTTCCTCCACCCTAGCTTCCTCACCCAATGCTTAGAGAAGCTTATCCAGCCATAGGAAATGCCTCTAAACTTAGGGTAATGATCAATATCTTCATAGCCAAAGGGAAAACATGTAAAAATGATCCTTTGGGTTCCCTTAGGAATTCAAATTCAAGCAACCTCTGGACAAGAATACGTAGAAATGGTGTATTCTAGAGTATAACTTGTCAAGCACTCCTTTCCACTAGTGATCGACAACATGTGTCTAAGTCAGATCCACATCCTGTAAGCTTCGGTAATCATCTTGGGTCCATATGTGCATGATCTATAGTACCAACTTGATCTAGATGCATATGTTAAAATCCATTCATATAATTCTACTAGAAAGCAATAGAAGAAAGTTTCATACAACTCATGGTACATGTGCTCTTCTACCCATCTATGTGCATCAAACTTAGGTCCAACACTAAATCTTTGAGAAAACTCATCCTCTCGTGCTCCTAAACCATGCTTCAACACTCTCCAAGGTCAGTGCACTTAGTCATCACACATAAATGGAACCAAGATGTAGATGTATCCATTTCTCACAACAAATTTGAAAAAGAGGTCCCGACAATGGAACCAAGATGTAGTCATTTTTATACCCTTAGAAAAAGTCTAATCCCATGTGCACGTCGGCCTATCACCGAGTGGGTGTTGGGAACTCACCGAGGCATGCGTGGGTGCCGAGCCCCTCCTTTATGTGAGTCTTGTGAGAATACATTGATCAATGATAGAAACTTAGAAAAAAAGGTAAAGAGCCATGCATTCATTTTGAGAGCTTAAGATGAGGCATTATATTAATGCATACCCATTAAGATAACAAGAGAAATATCAAATAGATAACAAATCTGATTCATAATATAAAGATGCACTAGGGTTTACACCCATGAACAATGTATATTTAGAATAGAACCATATATTCCTTATTGATCTTAGTTCAGTAACCACATTACATTCCTTAAGGCCATAACAACCAATGTATCAATGCAGATAAGACTCATGCATCAGAAATCCTAACTATGCTTCCCATATTACAAAAATGATCATAGACCCATCCCTCTAGATATGCATCATCTCTATATCCCTCCTAATGAGAGTCCATAGAACCCATTACTATTTCTAGAGCTTCACCTCTTCAATCACTATGTGATTTTAGTGACCACACACTTTTCTCAAAAATTCGTCCCTTCCTTCTACCCGAGCATCTCTATATATAGCTTTAGCATCCACCGCCATGCCTTCCTAAAGTAATAGATGGTTGCCAAGTGTCCATGTGGTCCTTCAATGGAGCATGCTTCTTCCCATATGAGCTCTCCACTTTTTGCAATGATGTCTTTCTAGATCCTTCCGTGATAAATTAATGTGATTTATCCCTATAAAATAGAGGTCGGAAAAATGTAATATGTTACCTTAACTATTTCCGCAAGATCAAAATCAGTTGTGATACCAATTAATGTGAATCCAACTATGAGAGGTTGAAATAACTCCAAAACACACATAAAAAACTTTGAAAATTAAAAAATTGGAGTTTCAAAATAGTTTTTTTTATCATTCGGAATCCACACCGATATTTTACATCATTACAATCCTCCTTTTATTTCATGTCTACTCTGAAACCCTAAAATGCCAAAAAACGCTAACATGCTAAAAATTACCTACTTGAAAAACAACTCGAATGGAACCCAAACTTTGCGTGCCAAATATGACTTCATAAATTAAGTCTCTCACAAAATTTAGACTTATTCTAACAAGCACAATTTTTATATTAAAGTTCTAACAAGTACAAAAAAATGTTTACTTAAAGCTAATTTTAGGCAACTAGATGAAGGAATCAAGGCCCAAAAATGTACCAAAATGGCCACCATTGCGTAAAATTTCAAGACCATCCAACATTCGGATCAAAATTTACGGTCTCTACAAGTTATGCTCCCACATATGATTACAAGTAACTTATTATACTAAATATATGCCAAAATGAATGGGGAAGAGCTTCAATTAGCTTTACTTCACCCAAAAATACTTCCTATATCTATACACTTCACTATACATACAACCATTCCAACTCTTAGTAAAAAAATAAAGGAAAATGCATCCATGAAAGATTTGTCCTTTCTATACTCCCCTTTACTCTGATAAGAGGAGGATGAATCCACACAACATTATGACATTTTCACTTTAGCGCCAACAAGGAGTTCTATACCCCGATTTATCACAAACACCTCTAGAGCACACACATTCACCCACATTCCCCATGTCAAAGCATGGACATGATAATGAAGGATGACTAGATGCTCTTCCAACTTCTCATGCTCCTTATGCAATATAAACTTCCCAGAGAGTTAGACTGGTTCGGGTCAAGCATCATATTACACATGCTCTCACAAATATCACCATCCTCTTCTTTTTAAAAATGCTCCATGACCAACCAATCCTTCTCGAGCACATTTCACATAGTTTCATTCTAGATTTCCCCATCCATCTAAGAAGTAAATGATTCCCCAATATCTTTGCTTGTCATATCTCTCTACCTCTTCTTGCTAGGACCACACTCCATGCTACCCAAGAAACCACTAGCACCCCTGTAACCATCGCAGAGAGACATGAAGCAAAAAGACCAATAACAAAAAGAGGAAGGGTTAGTTAAATGTTTAACCAGATTGGAGTTATAAAGCCACCATCGTGCACAACAAAAATGGAGGCAATCGTGAGGGAACCAAAGATCATCGATTATATATCCTAATCATAAATACCATTCTTCCCATTAAAAATCTTAAATTTCCGATGTCATATTACATCCGGCGTGCATATAACCATTAATCGATCTCGCCTATCATTGCACGAATGCAATTTATTGATTTCATAAATTCCTATTAAATATGTGCATGCCAGATCCTTTTCTCACCACTAAAAAAGGTTACATGTCATAATAACCTAATAGTTTTTATTAAAATCTTAAAATTTGCTACGTTTTGACAAATTAACGTAAGTTTTTTTGATCTTATCGATCTCTAAGTTAATCAAGAACATTAACTTTGGAGAACTATATAACAATACAAATTTTTATAAATTAGTGAACTTTATTGTATGATTTTAAAATTTTAAATTAATATATTTCAAGCCTAGTGCCCGCTAGGTTATACCACCACAAAATATTTTTAGCCTATCATTGGTTAGGATTTAATAAATTAAATTAAGATATTATTAACTTAGTGTCCACTAGGTTATGCAACAAAATAATATTTTGATCTTAGCAGTCTCTAGGTTTCAATGAAAGAAAGTAAAAAATAATAAGCTTAGTGGCCGTAGGTTATGCCAAAACATAATATTTGAATCTTCATGATCACTAGATTTAGCAAATTTTAATCAAAATAGTTCGAGCTTAGAATTTATGTACTTAATAATATAATACATTGAGATAAAAATTCACTAGTATTTAACAAACAAAATAATGACATTTTGAGACCAATGTCCTCTAGGTTATGCATAAACATAACCTAACAAATTATATTGTAAACTTAGAAGTTGTTAGGTTTTAAAAAATTGAATTACGTTGTTTTGAGCTTTCGCAACCTATAAGTTTATCAATGATATAAACTTTGGAGATCTTTATAGCAATCAAGACCATTATAAATGAGTTGAATTATTTGTATGAATTTAAGATTTGGAATTCAAATATTTTGATCTTAACACCCTCTAGGTTATGCCACAAGAAAATATTTGGACACTACCGGTGGTTTAAGGTATCTTGAGCTAAATAGCCACTAGATTATACCACAACATATTATTTGGAGATTGTATTCACAAGGGTTCTATAATTCATAGTTAATATATTTTACAACAGCTTAACAAATTACATGAAGATAATTTAAACTTATCCGATTCTAGTTTAAAGAAACGACATAATATATAGATCTTACGGTCGATAGGATTAAACAAATTAAATTAACATATTTTGAACTAAGTGGAGACTAGGTACTTCCATAGTATATTATTTCGATCTTAGTAATTTTTGTGGAAACAAATCTCTCTATAAGGTCATGGTGGGTTATACCTATTTGATAAAATATTTTATTATTAACAATGTTTAATGAGTACTACTAGACCAAGGGTCTATTCTCTCTTACTCTGACTATAAGTTAGATTTACAATACTAATTGAATAAATTTATTCCAAATTTTTCAAACTTATGTTAACACATTTAGAGTGCTAGTCTACTTAGGATGCAAACATTTACTATCCAATACGTTGTATCGATTGAGGGTAAAAAGCACTAAGAATTTTAAAAAACCGATAAACTAATAAATCGACCTAGCTTATCGAAAGCTAAGGTCCTGCCATTTCATTTTGTCATTGGAATTAGTATCTGCAAACTTTTGGCTTGCTAGTGATTTTCATTGATTATAATTATATCATATTTGATAGACTATCCATGGCGGAAACAAGTGATACACTAAAATCCTTGATAGGGATCAAGCCATATGTATTGTCCATAAAATATATTATTTGTAACATATAATTCACAACATTTCATATGGGAAAAATTATTTACCTAACACTTAGTTTCATTACTTATTGAAAGTAACAGCACAACGGATGCTAGTTTCAACAGTTTCTTATTATGAAAATTGTGATAAAATAATAAATCATGACCTAGCTGAGCGACGACCACGAGGCTCCTACCATTATGGTCATTGTAAACACTAGTTGTAAATATTTAGATTGCTAGTGTTTTCCATTGATTATAAGTGTATCATGTTGGTTAGAATGTACCTAATGGAGACAATAGTTGCACTACATACCATCTAGAGGGATAAATCCTTAAGTAGTTCCAATAACGTATATTGTTTGAAACCTAATTCACATAAAATATTATTAGAGAAAATGCATACCAATCACTAAGATTTGTTTCATTATCCAAAGTAACGACATAAAGGATGCTAGGATCAATAGTTTCATAATTTGAAAATAGTGATAAAATAAAATATCATGCTCTAGTTTAGCGGTCGCTAGGATCCTACCATTACTGCTAGTCATTATAAACACTATATGTATAGCTTTGGGTTGATAATGTTTTTTCATTTATTCTAATTGTAACATATTTTTGTGTCATCCTTGTGGATCCAAGTGTTGCATTGCAAACCCTCAAGAAGGATCATGACTTATGTAGTACTCACAAGACATTATTTTTGTAACATATAATTCACATATTTTCGTATAATATAAAATTCTTAGCAGCAGCTAAGCTTCTATACGCATCTTAAGCAGAACGACCTAACGACCGCTAGGATCAACCGTTTTTTATTTCAACACTATGTGCATAGTTTTTGAATGATAGTGTTATCCAATTATTTTAATTATACCATATTTTCTAGGCTATATGTGGAGGAGAGAAATTCCTCAATTACATACCCTCGAAATGGATCAAGATGTATTATGTATTTCCCTTAGGCTCTAAAATTTCTTATTTTTGGATATATCCATAAAATAAAAAATCATTGTATAACTTAGTAGCTGCTAGGATCCTACCTTTACCTCTTCTCATTATAAAAATTATCTTTATAGTTTTTTTATCATTAGCCTTAGTATTTAGTTCCCATAAGATACATGGTTTTCAACTCAAATTTCACATCGTTTCCTACCAAATAAATTGCTTAATACTACTAAGCTCCTATAATTATTGACAAAAATGGCATATTAGACCCTAGGATTAAAATTTTCTTATTTTTAAAATAGCCATAAAATAACAAATCATAGTATAGCTTAGCAATTGTTAGGCTCGTACCTTTACCTCTTCTCATTAGAAACACTATATGTAAAGTTTTGGATCGCTAGCCTTAGTATATAGTTCCCATGAGATACATGAACTTAAAATCATACTTCACACCATTTCCTTTCAAAGAAAATGCTTAATGACTATTAAGATCCTTTATTTATTGACTGAAATAGAATATCGACCCTAGGCTCAATTTTTTTATTTTGAAAATAGCCATTAAATAATAAATCATGGTATAGCTTAACAATCACTAGGCTCCTACCTTTACCTCTTCTCATTATAAACACTATTTGTAAAGTTTTGGATCGCTAGCCTTAGTATGTAGTTTCCATAAGATACATGGTTTTAAACACATATTTCACATTGTTTCATAAAAATAAAATGCTTAGCTCTTCTTTAAGGTCCTTTACTTATTGACAAAAATGGCATATCAGACCCTAGGCTCAAACATTTCTTATTTTGAAAATAGCCATATAATAACACTATATGTACAGTCTTGGATTGCTAGCCTTATTATGTATCCCAAATAGCTTGTTCAAACTTGCCACATGGAAAATTTTAATTGGAGAATTAATTTAAATTAGCGCACACTATATCTAACAATGTAGAAATTGATTTTGATAAAAATGGACTATAAGTGTCGTATATTATTCTATTAAACTTCAAAACTATGTTTAGGATTTTTTTCTTCTATTTTCTTATAATATATTTTTACTATGCTTGTTTTAATATATGTTATATAATATATTTGCTATTATGTTTATATTATTATAGGTTATATACAATGAAAAATTGCATTATTTTTAATTCATGTTTAGTTTTAATTTTTTAACCATGGAAAAATAAAAATAGCAAAATTCAAATTCACCCACATTTTTAGATATTTGAAATTTCAATAGCCCGTCATTTTGATTTAAGAGGGGGAAAGTAAAAATTTCAAATTTTTGTATCCCGCTCTTTTACTATTCTTGAAATTTCTTTCGTTGAATGTGCTTGATAAAATATTAAATACCTTGGATAAATGTTAATTAGGGTTTTGATTTTTTTGGTCATACAGAAAGTCATGTCTTCAAAATAAAAAGATATGCGCAGTCGTAGATTGTAGGGCCAAGTGTTCGAATCCCGATTATTTTTTGCATGCGATTATAATCCTATTTACATATAAGACACACAAAAGACGTATATAAAGGATGGATAGAAAGGAAATGAGGGAGGAAAAAAATAAAGGTTGCAAATAGAATCATGTAGATTGTTTGATTGAGGTAGAAAATGGAGGTTTCACCGACAAAAAAAGCACGAAATAATCCTAGATATTATTGAATCAAGTATTTATAGTAATGGTGTACCTTTTTTAATAGTAGGCTCTATTAGTTACTATGTAGTTGACTGGTTCCTATGTTTTTCACGAAAATCTAATCATGATCCACACCATCCTTATTTTGTCTTACTAAATTGTGCTCCATAGTCAAGCCTTACTTTCCAGTTGCTTTTGATCTCCATGCCAAACTTCCTTGTTCTTCATGAAAACACATTTTTTTGTGTGTTAATGAAAGAAAATTTAATCCCTTTTCTACTCTAGTATTTATCTCTATTTAACACTTTCCCATTTCTACCATTCTATGTCTCTCTTTGGGTATTTTCATTTTGAATTTTTCATTCTCGTTCCTGTGATTATTTTTAAGGATAATGATAGCTTGTGGCACAATAATTTTTTTAAATTTTATTTTGGTTGGGAGAACCAAAATAGTTTAATGTTGTTTATTAAGATGATGAAAATAAATTTCACAACCAAAGAATTGGATCAACATATCATAAAGAATTGGAATTTAATTTGTGACCCTCAACCAAAGAAGATCAACCCTAGAGTAGGGATTAAGTGGACTCCTCCTAGGGTTGGTGTTATTAAACTCAACTTTGATGGAGCTGCTAAAGGGAATCCTGGGAAAGCAGGAGGAGGAGGTGTTTTTCATGATGCTGAAGGTAGGTTTATTCTTTCCTATTTCTTTAATTTGGGCCTCCAATTAAACAATGTTGCAGCAGATGTTCTGCTGCTATGTTCTGGGGAGTGAAGTTAGCATAAGAGAAAGGCTTCAAACACCTAGTAGTGGAAGGGGAATCTTTGTATATTATTTCTTGTTTGAAGGGAAATTCTCAAGCCTCCATTTCTATAGTTAACTTCATCAATAAAACCAAGCTTAAATTTCCCACCTTTGACGTTATATCCTTTCAACATGTGTTTCGTGAAGGAAACAAACTTGCTGATATTTTGGCTAACATGGGGGTGGATGCAAAGGAACTAAAGGTGGTCAAGGATCTTAACAAGATGGAAGCTAACTTCACAAAAAATTTGAATAGGGAAAGGATCCCTATTAGCACACCTTTTAAAGAGGACATAATAAATCCTCTTGTATGATGCATCATGATTTCATGAATCCTATACTCATACAAACCTTCATTTCATATAATGGCAAGGGCGGGGTCGATCTTCTTATTTTTGGAATCTTATCAACATGACTAGTAAAGGTACCCATTCTCGGGAAAGAAATAAGAATACCATTAGTAGAATGAGAGGGGATTCAAAGTGCGTATTAAGCCTAGCATGGTACCGGTGATGTCAAAAGAGGTTGAGGTTTTTCTTGAAAAGGTGGGATTGTTACAGTTCTTCAACATATTTGATGGGCATGACAAAAAGTTGAGTGAAGCAGTTGGTGAAAACTTGGAAGGAAGGTCACATTTGGGTTGGAAATTTCTCTTTCACCATTTCTCCCAAGCTTATTGCTAAAGTTTTTGGATTGTCTCTAAAAGGAAGAAGCATATACAAACCCAAGTTAGACTACAGTCAGGAGATCCATTATTTCATGCAAGGTAAGGGTGTGCCTGTCTCTCTCCATAATGGTTATGCTTAAGGTAATTTTCCCCATCCTTATGAGGAAATTGATCAGTTAATTATGGATTACATTACCCTTGAAGGGCGTTACAAAGTGATCTATGGGTACCACTTTCCTGTGTTGAACCATGTTAGAAATAACATGCCATATAATTTCCCATATTTTTTGTTCATCTCCTTGACCAAATCTATAGCCAGTCGAGAAAGGTATTTTCTCCTCATTTGTTACATAAAGGTATCATAAAATCTATGCTTAGGTTGGGAACTCCCCTTATTGGTAAAAATGAAAAATTTGGGGCTTCTATGAACCTAAAGAACGTTTATTTAGAAAGGAATTCAAAGCCTAGACGCCATGGAAGTAACTTATAGTGGGGACCCGCCTGGTAGGTATGTGGCAAAAAGAAATATATCCCATCAGGATAAATAAGGAGTCAAGAAGTAGTGCAGAGAGGATAAGACTCCGGTTTTGGCTAAGAAGATGGAATTTATCTTGGATTCAAGGGAGAATCAGGAAGGAAAATTTGATCACTCTGCTCCCAGTAAAAATCAGGATGAAGAATCCTTGGAAGGGGAAATTAGTTAGGAGATGGCTAGCAGGAAATTCCCTAAAGCATATAATAGCAAGAGATAAAAGAACTCAGAGGAGGCTATTGAAATCCTGCATGCTCTCAAAACAACCCAAAAAAAAACCTTTTAATGCTCAACATTCTCGCGGTCAAGTCCAACATTTTTATGAGGGAATTTGAGAATTACAGGTTAGAAACTGACATTAATAGAAATAAGATCAACATGGTATCTACTGAATTGAGGGAATTGAAAGAAAAAGTGGAGAAGTTGTCTTCTATTGTTCTTAGTGAACAATTAAAAAATGCTAATGAAAGAAGTTTGGCTATGGAAAATGAAATGCTGAAGATGAAGGAAATAATTCTACAGATAAGAGATGTTCACATTCTCAATGTTAAAAGTACCATCCACCATCTTAAACTCATAGCGGAGATGATCCATTTAATGGAATTAGCTAAGGAGAAAGAAAAAGAAGGAAATGGTCCTAAAGTGTAGATAGTTGAGCTGAACTACAAGTTCTGGAAATCTACTATAGCTAGCTTAGTCAAAGAATGGAATGGATGCATGAATACTATGGGGGAACTGATAAAATAAGGACGAAGTGGTCTGGTTCTTGTTTTATGCTCTTCTTCTTGGTTTTTAATATGTTTGTTATTCATACTTTTATCTTTGTTAGATACTTGGACTCTTCTTTGTTAGTTACTCTACTTTGGGATATCTATGTATGTTCTTTTTTTTGATGGTCTCAGTAGTGAAGATTAATGGTTATGTATGGGATTTAATGGTTAATCCCTTGGCCTTTATGTAAATATTTTGTAAACCTTCAGACGGGGTAGGTTCCCTCAACCATCTTTTATCTCTAATAAAAAAATGTCGCTAATTAATTCATATTACATTTTTACATGGTTTCTGCTTAGAAATTTTAGGAAAATATATGAGGTTAAAATATTAATTTAGAACCATAAAACCATTTTAAGAATTCAATTGTATGATAATTATTTCCAATTATATACATGTTTCCATGTATAATTAACAATATGTAATGTATTAAGTAATTTTATGTTTTGTACATTAGAAGTTAAACACATTATATATGCGTTAATATTATTAAATATAATTTTAATCACTATGTATTTAATAATTAATTTTGTGCCCACTAATCTATGCCAAAAATCACATAGCTTTGGGAAGCCACGATATAATTCTTTGTTTGAAAACTTATTTACTAAACCCAAATTTTATTTTAAATTACATAAAGGATTCTACAAGTATATTTATATATCCATTATATAAATTCCAAATGTATTTGTCATCATTTATATATTTTCAAGATGATTTTACTTCTATGAATAAAATCTACCATGGGAAAAATTGTCTACCCTAGCGTCTGCTAGGCTATAATTCTTATTTGAAAAAAATATTCGTTTACCTTGGCCCCTCACGGATTAGTTGTTTTTATATAGGAAACATAATGTTTTTGGTCCTAGTGATCACTTTTGTTCTTTGTCTATTGTTATATTCACAAAGATTAACAATTTAGATTTATAAAACAACTTCATTATGAACATGATATATTTACCTTTAAGAATAGATTAGCGTCTGCTAGGTCGAAACGACTAGATGGATTCATATGTAAAAACTTATTTTATAACTTCTCAGTCGCAATTATGAGTTTATATAATTTTCATAAATGTAAAATAATTCTACCAAAATCTCATAAGAAATAGAGAAATATATATATGTATACTTATATAACACATTAAATATATTTGTTTACACGTATATTTATGTATCCATTATATAAACGCCAAATTTATTTGTTACCATTTATATCTTTTAATATGATTTCTCCTATATGAATACACTCTACATGAAAAAGTTACATACATTGGCGACCACTAGGCTATAATTATTATTTAGGAAAACCATTTATTTACCTTTTCATGCCTCTGAAGCAATGTTTTTTTATATAGAAACACACTCTTATTTGGTGCTAAAAATCACTTTTGTTGTTTGTCGCTATCAGTATATGCAAATATGAAAAATTTAGATTTATAACATACCTTTATTATGAACATGATGTATTTACCTATAGGAATAACTTAGTAGTCACTAGGGTGCAACGAGTAGATCATGTCGTATTTAAAAACTAGTTATATAACTTCAAGGTCATTAGTCCAAGTTTCTATTCTTGTCATAAATGTAAAAATATTCAGCCAAAATTTGGACAATAAATAGAGAAATCTATACGTATACCTGTGTAACACATGAAATACACGATTCTAATTATGTATCCATTATATAAAATCCAAATTTATTTGTTATCACTTACAACTTTTCAAAATGATTTCTCCTTTGTGAATACACTCTACATGAAAAAATTGCGATCATGTAGTGTCCGCTAGGAAATAATTATTATTCAGAGAAAAGATTCATTTACCTTTGGCGGCCTCACGGAGTAGGTTTTTTTATAATAGGCAACACACTATTATTCGGTGCTAGAAATCACTTTTGTTATTTATCTCCTATTATATACACAAATATTAACAATTTAGATTTATAACACAACTTCATTATGAACATGATATATTTACCTTTAATAATATCTTAGCGGCTGTTAGGGTACAACAAGTAAATCACATCATATATAAAATATGGTTATATAACTTCTCGGTCACTAGTCCAATTCTATACGTATACTGTATATCACATAAAATACATGATTCTACACGTATATTTATGTATCCATGATATAAATTCTAGATTTATTTTTTACCATTTATATAAAATCGTGTATGAATACACTCTATGTGAAAAATTTTTCTTGCTCTAACAATCATTTGTCAAAGCTATAATTCTTATTTGGAGGAAGTCTTTGTTTACCTTGGCGGACTCACGGATAGGTGAATTTTGCTATAAGCAACACAATTTTTTTGGGTCAAGCGATCACTTTGTTATTTTTCTTGTGTTAAATATGTAATGATTAACAGTTAAATTCATAACACAACTTCATTATAGAAATAATATATTTAATTTTAAGAATAGCTTAATGAGTCACTAGGATTCATCGAGTATATCACGTCATATCTAAAAACTTGTTGCAAATCTTCATTGTCTCGGTCCACTAGGTTATCCCAAGAAAAATATTAAGACCTTACGATTGGTTGGATTAAACAAATTAAATTAAAATAGTTTGAGCTAAGCAAGTGCTAGGTACTTCCACAATATAATATTTCTAACTTAGTGGGTGCTATAATTTATCAAGTTATTGAATGATATTTTGATTTTAGCATCTCTAGATTATGACATAACATAATATTTTTATATTAGCGAGTCTCTAGGTTTGAGTAAAATAAACTAATATATTATAAGCTTAATGGCGGTAGGTTATGCCAAAACATAATAATACGATCTTAGTGAATATTGGGATTTAACAAATTAAATCAACATAGTTGGAAATTAGCGGCTACTAGGTATTTAAACAATATAGTATTTTGACAGAAAGAATCACTAACATTTAACAAACTAAAGAAAAACATATTGAGTTTAGTTTCCATTAGGTTTTGTTTCAACAAAACTTCAACAATTGATAGTGTAATTCTCAAAGAGGCATACAAGATATGTATAAATTAGTTGAATTTATCATATGATTTTAATATTTTAAATTAATATATATCAAACAAAGCCCCATCTAGGCTATGCTTTACCACATAATCCTTAGAGCCACAACATTAATAAACTAAATAAACTAAATTAAGGTAATATGAGCTTGTGGCCGCTAGCTTAAGCCACGACATATTATTTGGGTATTCCATTCGCATTTATGGTTTAATGACTACAATTATGATATTTTACAATATTTAACAATATTTAATAGCCGGTGGGTTACGCCAAAACATAATATTTAGATCTTAGTGGTTACCTTGTGTTTTCACAAATTAAATCAACATATTTTGAGCTTGGTGGTTACTAGGTATTTAAACAATATATTATTTTGACCTAAAGAGTCACTAACATTTAATAAAATAAATAAAGACATAATGAGTTTAGTTTCCAGTAGTATATCAAGATATTGAATGATATTTTAAACTTAACGTCCGTTGGCTTATGACCAAGCATAATATTTGGATCTTAGTGGTCTCTAGGTTTCAACAAAAGAGAGTAATATTTGGATCTTAGTGAATACTAGGATTTAACAAATTATATCAACATAGTTTGGGATTAGTGGTCACATTAGGTATTTAAACAATATAATATTTCGAGCTAAAAAGTAAATACTATTTAACTAAGTAAAGAAAGACATATTGAGTTTAGTTTCGACTAGTATATCAAGTTACTAAATGATATTTTGAACTTAGCATCCACTAGCTTGAGTTTAGTTTCTGCTAGGTTATGTATCACAAACAAGATATGTATCCTAAAGAAGATATATATAAATTAGTTGAATTCATTATATGATTTTAAACTAATATATTTTGATGACAAGTATTCAAAAAATAGTACACGAGGAACCAATCCATGATAATTCTTCTAGCAGTGGACTCCCATGATGATTACAAACAACTTATCATACTAAATATATGCCAAAATGAATGGGGAAGAGTTGTAATTATCTTTAATTTACCCACAAATACTTCCTATATCTATACATTTCACTATACGATAACCATTCGGCCCTTAATAAAAAACTAAAGGTAAATGCATCTAGGAAATATTTGACCTATCTCGCTTCTTGGCTCCACCCTGCCGATGAAATTAACATCTAACTCCCCTTTACCGTGATCGAGAGGAGGATGAAGAATCCAAGCAAAGATTTTGACATTTTAACTTTAGCACCAAGAGGGGGTTCCATAACTTGATTTCCTGTAACCACCTCTAGAGCACGTGTAGTCATCTACATCCCCATGTCAAAGAAGTGACATGATATCGAAGGATGACTAGACACTCTTCCAACTTCTCATGCTACTTATGAAAGATAAACCTCCTCGAAGAGTTATAAAATATTTTTCCCACTCTCAAGCCTTGCGCTTATGTCAAAAACGTTCCTCCCCCTTTGGACTAGTTTAGGTCAAGCATAATCTTACACATGCTCTCACAAATACGATCATCCTCTTCTTTTTCAAAACATTCCACAAACAACTAGACCTTCTTGAGCCAATTTCACATAATCGTGTTTTGGATTTTCCCGCCCATCCAAGAAGTAAATGATTCCCCACCATATTTTCTTGTCATAGCTCTCTGCCTCTTCCTGCTAGGACCACACTCTATGCTACCAAAGAAACCACTAGCCCCCTATAGTCGCCAGTAGAGAGACATGAAGCAAAATGACCAAAAACGAAAAAGAGGAAAGGGTTAGTGAAATGTTTAACCATCTTGGAGATATAAAGCCACCATCATGCAACACACAAATGGAGGCAAGTGTGAGGGAACCAAAGATAATTGATTGGATATCCTAATCATAAATATAATTCTTCCCTTTAAAACTCTTTAATTCCCGATGTCATATTACATCTCGCGAGCATATAACCATTAATCTATTCCATCTATCAAATGAATGCAATCTATCGATGTCATAAATGCCAATTAAGTCCATGCATGCCATATCCTCTTGTCGCCACCAAAAAGGTTATGTGTCATAATAACCTAATAATTTTGATTAAAATATTATAAGTTGATACATTTTGAAAAATTAAACTAAGTTTTTTTGAGCTTATCGACCTCTAAGTTAATCACTCACATTAACTTTGGAGAACCGTATATCAATCAAGATCTCGTATAAATTAGTGACTTTATTGTAGGATTTTAAGATTTTAAATTAAGATACTTGAGCCTCGTTCCCACTATGTTATTCCACCAAATAATATATTTATCCTATCGATGGTTAAGATTTAATCAATTAAATTAAGATATTTTGAACTTAGCGGCCACTTAGGTTATGCCACAAAATAATATTTGGATCTTAACAGTTTCTAGGTTTCAACAAATGAAAGTAAGAAATTATAAGCTTAGTGGTCAAAAGGTTACGCCCAAAACATAATATTTGAATCTTAATGGTCACTTTGGGATTTAGCAAATTTTAATCAACATAGTTCAAGCTTAGTAGCCACTAGGTCTTGAATAATATAATACTTGAGCTAAAAAGTCACTAGTATTTAACAAACAAAAGAATGTCATTTTGAGACTAATTTCCTCTAGGTGATGCTTAAACATAACCTAACAAATTATATTGTAAACTTAGAAGTCGTTAAGTTTAAAAAAATTAAATTACATTGTTTTGTGCTTAGCAAACTCTAAGTTTATCAATGATATTAACTTTGAAGATCATTAATGCAATCAATACTAGTATAAATTAGTTGAATTTATTGTATGAATTTTAGATTTGGAATTCAAATATTTCAAGATTAGCACTCTAGGTTATGCCACCACAAAATATTTGGACACTACCGATTATTTAAGGTATTTTGAGCTTAAGTTATTAGATTATGCCAAAACATATTATTTGGAGATTGTATTCGCAAGGGTTCAATAATTCATAGTTATAATATTTTACAAGTAGTTAACAAATTATAGGAAGATATTTTGAACTTAGTTGATGCTAGTTTAAACAATGACATAATATATGGATCTTACGATCGATAGGATTAAACAAATTAAATTAACATATTTTGAACTAAGCGGAGACCGTGTACTTTCATAATATATTATTTCGATCTTAGTGGTTGCTTTATCATTTAACAAGTTACTCAATGATATTATGAGCTTATCATCCACTAGATTATGACACAAGATAATATTTAGAGCTTAGATCCCACTAGATTTAAGAAAAAGAACTAATATAGTATTTGCTTAGTTGTCGGTGGGTTATGCTAAAACATAGTATTTGGATCTTAATGGGCATTGGGATTTAGCAAATTTGAATCACCATAGTTTGAGCTTAGTAGTCGTTAGGTACTTAATAATGTAATATTTCAAGCTAAAAAGTCACTAGTATTTAACAAACAAAAAGAAAGGCATTTTGAGTATGATGACCTCTTTGTTATGCTTAAACATAACCTAACAAATTATATTATAAAGTTATAAGTTGCTAGGTTTTAACATATTAAATTATCTTTGTTTTGAGATTAACCACCTCTAAGTTTATCAACGACATTAACTTTGGATATTTTTATAGTAATCAAGACTGGTATAAATTAGCTGAATTTTTTTGTATAAATTTAAGTTTTGGAAGTAAGATATTTGAGCTTAGCATCGGGTAGGTTATACCACCACATAATATTTGGAGACTACCAATGGTTTAAGATATTTTGAGCTTAGCAACCGCTAGCTTATGCCACATCATATTATTTAGAGATTGTATTCACTAGGGTTCAATAATTCATAGTTACGATATTTTATAGCAGTTAAAAAATTACATGAAGATGTTTTAAACTTATTTGGTGCTATTTTAAACAATGACATAATACATGGAGCTTACAATCAATAGGATTAAAAAATTAAACTAACATATTTTGAACTAAGCAGAGACTATGTACTTCTATAATATATTACTTAGAGCTTAGTGGTTACTATCATTTAACAAGTTACTGAATGATATTTTGAGCTTAGCATCCACAATCTTATGACACTACATAATATTTGGAGCTTAGTGCTCATTAGGTTTAAACAAAATAAATAATATATTATTAGCTTAGCTTTCAGCGGGTTATGCCAAAACATAATATTTAGATCTTAGTGGTTATTAGGAGTTAACAAATTTGAATAAACATAGTTTGAGCTTAGCGTTTACTAGGTACATAAAAATATATTATTTCGAGCTCAAAAGATAGTAGCATTTAATAAAAAAATAAATATATTTTGAGCTACATAGAAACTAGGTTACGCCACAACACGTTATTTAGAGATTTCATTCACTAGGGTTTAATAATTCATAATTATGATATTTTACAACATTTAACATATGCAAGGAAGAATCAATATTCAATTTTAGGAAGCAACGCTGAACCGACGCTGAACCGATGCTGCTCTTACTTGACGCATCCATGGTCGCTAATACCCGACGATGCCCTAATCGCATCCATGGCGGCGGCTCTGCTCCTGAAGGGGAAAAGGCTTCCAATGCGGCTGCTACAGGCTCTGAAGTGGGTAAGGGTTTCACGGGCCACACCAAGGCTAGGGTGGGCAGCGGATCTCCTTCCTCCCCTGGCGATGGACAAACACTTGGAGGTGGCAAGGATTTGGAGGCTAATCACGAGGACTCGGCCCTATCTTGGATTAATCTCACTTTTACATCCTCTGAGGATGGTGGCACAATCACCGGTCAGGCTCCCTCTGGTGGAGATGGGGCACCTGTACTGGGAGTTCACCATGCTCTTGACGGGACTGGCCAAGGTGCATCTATTCACGGCCCCACTATAACCTCATTCAAGGATGCATTAAGGGGCAAGGATTCTCCTATGAAGCCTGCAGACAAGACCCCATGCATAACATTTGGGGAGGAGGTCATTACAACTGAAAAATACTATCAGGAACATGCTCTGATCTACAGATTTGGAGGACTCTGGCCCAACCTTCCTGACCTTCACGCATGGATCTCCAAGCACTGGACTCCATTGCTCACTGGAAGGATAGACTTATACCCATGTGCTAAAGGTATCTTCATTGTGACTTTTTCTTCAATAGCTGATAAAAACTCCATTGCTTCCAAGATTTGGGTTTTCCAATCTAAGTACCTGGTCATTAAACCCTGGTTCCCCTCTTTTAACCCGCTCACTGAGTCTTTTTCATGCAAACCTGTTTGGATCGACTACCCCATTTACCCCTCCAATTCTGGAGTGGTGAATGTTTGAAATCTATTGGAAACACCTTGGGAACTACACTTTTTATAGATTCTCAAACTTCTGATTACACCCACACTACCTATGCTTGGATCTTGGTGGAACTTGACATGGCTAAAAACCTCCCTGCAACCATTGATCTTAGAGTGCAAAATAGAACTTGGTCACAACCTTTAGATTACGAAGGTCTTCCATTTCGATGCAGAAGGTGTTTCTGTTTAGGTCACACCTCTATTGATTGTGGGATGGCAAAGCGCCAACATGAGAAACACAGTTGGTGGAAAGATGCCCTTAGGAACATTTGGTTTTCGATGCAAAAGAGGACCTTGAATCAAATTCAAATGCTGAGGTTGAATCTGAATTTGTCCCAGAAACCCCTTTGTCGGAAAATCCTATTGCTGACAGCAAAGAAAATGCAATAGATTTATCTCATTTAGTTGTTGACAGCAAGGAAATTTCAGTTGGAATTATTGCAACTAAGGAAAATTCTCCTTTTCTATCCCTCCATTGGTGGAGGCATCATCAGGCTGGGTAACGGTCCGTAAAAAGAAAAAGTGTATTTTAAAGAATGCCACTTCTCCACCTAGATGATTTGATTCTCTTCTGTTGTTGGTTGTTATACATTGTTCCTTGTCTTTGCCAGGCAACAGTTTTTGGCTCTGCAATGATGCTCCGGTGTTGTTGCAGACTGGTTGCTATTCGTCAGCTATTTTTCAGTGGGATTGTTGCTGGATGTTGGTACTTTTCTGAGTAGAATGTTTTCTGTTGTTGGGATTTCATGTTCTATCCTAGCTATTGAGCCTTTCTGTACAAGGGTATAGTCCCTTTTAAAAAAACTATTTACCCATAGTAAAAAAAAAAAAACATATGCGAGGAAGATATTTATAACTTTTCTGGTGTTAATCCCACAATATAATATTCGAGCTTAGTTTTCACTAGCACCTAACTAGTAAGAGAATTATATTTTGATATTAGGAAATGGTACGTTATGCCACACCATAAATTTTTGGAGCTTAGTGGTCACCAGGTTTTATCAAAATAAAGTAGGATATTGTGATATGAGAAGCCACTAGGTTATACCAAGACATAATATTTGGAGCATAGCAATCTTAAGGATGTAAGAAAAAAAATTAAGATATTAGGAGCTTAGTCATGGCTATGATATGCCAAAACATAAAACTATTTGAAATTAGAGTAAAAGTGGGTTTTTCCAAATGACCCGCATACTTGAACAAAAATCCCTCATGACCAAATATTACAATGAAACAAGAAGAGAACAATCCCATATACAAAAATAAATTAAAAAAACAAAAAGTCCCAAACTGGAAAAATCCAAATTACATTTTATGGATATTCATGAGAGTAGTTGCTTCATCCTTAGCATCAACAATAAGGCTTCCTTTAACTAGCACGTCCACTAACTTAATCTGTTCCAGGAAGTCTTCGTTGATTTTCATCTAGGTCATGTCCATGTGATTTTTCCATTCCTTGATAACATATACTTGAATGCAACATAATCTTCAATGGCCTTATGCGGGTCAGGTGAGATATTCTCTAAGTGTTCATGGTGTTCCGAGTTGTAATGGGGATCCCATTTTCTCCGATAGAGGAGAAACAAGGTAAAGTAAGGAGAGATCCTATAACACATAAGGAATTTCGAGTCCGTGCTAACTTTTATGCAAAACTTAGGGAGGAAGCTGCACATGATTCCATTATCAAGTGAGGTTATCTAGTTGTAGCCATTACAATGTTTGTGGAGATGAGAGGAGAAGCTAGAGAAGCATTTGTAAGAGGTGGAGAGGAAGTAGATGTCAATTATGAAAATGGTTCAGAGACCATAGGACAAAGAGTGCTCAAGGATCCAAAGGGTTAAGAGACACTAGAGAAGATAAGGGAGATACAAGAGAAAAATAATGTAGGGAGACCACTAGGCCAATTTGGATAATGATCATGATGTCTAAATCAGAGTCAGATGGGAGACGAAGGTGGTGGCAACGGTGATGGAAAGAGGGAGTTGGTTGTGAAGGAGGAGGGTGGAAACGATGCTGCTTTCTTGGATTAGAGGGGAAGCACATGATTTATTTTTGGGAAGCTTCCATTTTAAAGATAAAATACAAAAGGCCTTGGTGGAGGAAAGGACCTTACTCTTATTTGCTTGGATTTAAGGGACTTCTCAAGTGATTGAAAAAAAAATATGAAAAGTTTACCTTACGATCATGTCAAAGATTATCAAGAAGAAAAAGATAAGGTTCATAGATCAATTTGTAGCATCACTCCAACATGAATTACCTCCTTAATTACTTAAAGCAACCCTATCGCAAGGTTATGGAAGAGAGTCCCATTTATAGCCCGAGTGATACAATCTCATATTTTCATTGGGACACAAGAACTCATCCATCTCCTCTTGAAGTGATCATTCAAAATAAATGTCTCCCTCCGTAGGGATCCCTGTTGCATCCGTAGTGGACTATGTCAAGATAAGAAATATAGTCTTGCCCACTTTGAATCTTCCTTTCTTCCAGGTCTCCAACACATTGTTGGTCACTCCAACAAAGTGACTAGACAATCTTTTCAGAAACGACGTAACACCACGATCATGAAAAATATTCCATACTTATGAGTCAGCCTTGACCTCTTTACAAGTAGAAGGATTAATGCATTTGATGGTGTCACCCATAGTAAACAGGGCTAATCGATGGTGATTGCCAAAGGCCCGATATAGATGATGCTTAAAAAGAGATTTCGAGTACCTTCATTCCAATCTTCAACATGTGTATCAAAGATTTCTAATTGAAAATTTTCCTAATTAGTAATAGTCATTAATTGATCCCATACATCACATGAACACAATCTATTAATGTCATAAATTCCCAAAAAATACACAAATTTCATATCATCTTGCCACCGCCAAAAGAGGTTATGCCTCAATAGAACCTAGCAAATTTAATTATAATATTAGTTTATGTTTAGGAAACTGCAACATTAATTATTTAATGCTCTTGCAATTAATGCATTTAGTGGAGGTTAAAGGTTTGAATGTTAGTGATATTAGATGTATTTAGTTAAATATATATTATAAAGGAAGAATCATGCAAACAAAATGCAACAAGTTGAAATAACTAACATTGCTAGACATGTTTTGATATTGTATAAATTATCGGACAACAAATCGTAAAGCAATATCTTATTAGAATTTCTTTATTGGCACATATTTTTGTTACACTTAGGTTATTTAAGGCTGTTCATACTACACATGGAAATGAATAGGGTAAGAAAATAGATGTTTCAGAGAGAGAAAACAACACTTATGATGGGAATTTGTTTTGCGATATTTTGTTAGGTGATTTCAAAAATTATATTTGATTTGGAATGACACGGGGACAGTGTTGTTTCAAAAAAATCATCCCCATGAGTCCTCTCTATCTTGGGGTCTGAATTTCTCAATGGAGAGAAACATGTGTAGTTCAGACCAAGATAAACTTAAATGTAGATACAATTACAGGTACATGACAAGAATAATATGCTTATTGGGTTTGTGTTCTCTTTAAATTCTTTTCTTGTGAGATCCTAGGTCATGTTGACATGGAAAATCATAAATGTAGGCCCAATATTAATCTTGTGATGAACTTCCACCTATTTAGAAAAGCATAAATATAGGCCCAATATTAATCTATTACCTAACATCATGGATGTTAAATGTTCTTCTTTAATTAAACCCTTACGTGACTTCAAACTGTTGTGGGTATATATATTAACTTGAATTAAGATTGTTTTTTTCTAGGTATAATTAACATTTTGTTATTTATATTATTTCGAGATTAGTGGTTGATATCATTTAAAAAGTTACTGAATGATATTTTGAACTTAGCATCTCGCTAGCTTATGACACAACATAATATTTGGATCTTCGTGGTCTCTAGGTTTCAACAAAATAAAGTAAGATATTATTTGGATCTTAGTGGTCATTGGGATTTAAAAAATTAAATCAACATAGTTTGAGTTTAGCGGCCACTATGTATTTGAGGAATATAATATTTTAAGCTAAAGAGTCACTATCATTAAACAAGATAAAGAAAGACATATTGAGTTTAGTTTCTAATAGTATCTACAATGTTAATATTGTGATGAAATTCCACCTAGTTTGAGGATTATAATGATATAACTAAAAACGTATAATAGTTTGGGATTGTAGTGAAATTTGTAACCTAGTTTTTAAATTTATTACTAATCAAACATAAGTGCGATTAGCCTCGTGGATGTTAAAAGTTATTCTTATTAGAAGGATTGAAAGATTTGTTAATTAATACAAAATTCCTTTTATGTTGTACTTATAATATGTTGTTGCTTGAATGAAAAATATTGAACATGTTTCTAAAATAGTTTGGTCTCTTTCAAACATCCTAGATTAATTATTTTCACAAAAACACTTTTCTTACATGCATTGATGGAGATAAATGACTACAATGATTAAGTATAACACTTGACATATCAGTTATTGGACCAAACATATTCATTTTCAGAACATATGTTGTCTTGCAAAGGATTTTTGGAGGAAAATTTGGACTAAGGATTTACTCCCCAAGGTCAACAAGTTGAAGTCTTCCTACCTTAACTGGAATTAAATTGTAAAGATTGGAGGATGAAAATTGTATTTATTTGAAATATTAATTAATTACTAAAAATACCTTTTATGTTGTTTTAAATGGAAAATAGTAAACATGTTTCCAAAATATTATGATGTCTTTTAAGCGTCCTAGATCAATTGTTTTCACAAAATACTTTTCCTATATGCATTGATGGAGATCAATGACTACAATGCTTAAGTATAACACCTAACATATAAGTTATTGGACCAAACATATTCATTTTCAGAACATATGTTGTCTTGTAAAATATTTCTAGAGGATAGATTAGATTAAGGATTTACTTCCCAAGGTCAAAATATTTTTCTGGTTAGTTGTTCAAAAAAATAATTTAACCATTGATAATGTGAGAAAGGATATAATTAATAATTGGAATTTAAGAAATATCCTTAAAGATAATAAAGCAATTTTTTTCGAAAGAGTTTGATAAATGTAATTATTCATACCCCTAGAAAGGTAATAAAAGTGTAAATCATCTTGCCAATTTGGGGGCTAAAGGAAGTAATTTTAAAGTGTGTGAGAGGGAAGATGATATCACCGATGTTATTAATAACATTACTAATATCAAGTACTAATGTGTTGATGGATATTTTCCCTCATTGGGATACCATCCTTGTTCTTATGGTTAGCAGGACCCTTTGCACGTGCAGGATATATGGTGGGATTTTATCAATTTTTCTCTTATAGTTCATTTTGGCCATTATTTCTTCCATTTTCAATCTCAGTCGACTAAAACCATGGGATGTGGTCATTTGAGAACTGATCCCATGAGATATGGTGCCTTAAAGGACAACCCCTCCATGTGGAACATTCTAAAAATTGGGGGTTATTAATTTCATCTCAAAAATCATGGGTTCTGATCCTTATCTTGCATTGTAGTTTGGTCGAACATGGAACAATGACATCATGGTGATTTGTGACATGGAAATTTAGGTTTTAGAGGATTCAATAGCATAGTAAAATAGAATGGAGATGGAGGGCTTAAATATATTCAAAGACCACACCAGATATACAAGCACAAAATTGAGACTTTCTTCCATGGTAAAGAAATGGTTTACCTACTGGTAGATGGTATAGCTAGATTCTACATCCTTGATATTTGGAATATGGTCTTCCTCCACCTTATGAGGTACATTACTCTTGAAGTGAATTATAGAAATATATTTACTCACCATATTACTATGCTTAATATGTTTAGGCATAAGATTGCTATGAGCCTTCCCTTTTTCTTATTTATGTTTCTCTTTGCATCGGTGAATGATTTTCAATAGGGAAATATTGATACCATGATACACCATGGTCTAATTATTTTAATTTTTAAGAATGGTAAATTGGTGATGGGAAAGTAATTAAAGCCCAAATCTTGGGGTTCGGATGACAATTGTACTCTTGCTAACCGTATGAAAAAATTTGAGAAAGAAAAGTATGACATCTAAGGGGAAGTGAAATGTTGTTCATCGAGGCTTTAGGTTCTCGATTGATACAAAAGGGGTGTTGTGTAAAGGTAAATAGAGAGCAAAGCTAGGTTGTAGTGTGGATTTTGATAAAATTTCTCTCGGGGTGAGTCGGGTTAAAAGGGATATCGAGGCCTTAGGTAAAGTTGGAATGGATGTGTGAAAAAGTGTCATGTATTGCGTTGATGCCTCTAAGAAAATTTACATCACCTAAAACTCTATCAAGGCAGATATGGTAGAGATCAAATGTTTTGTTTTGGAGTTACAAGGGCGTGTGGTCAAGCTAGAGCGGGGACAAAAATTCGCAGTATGATCTCCACATGAGTAGTTGTGATGAGGAAGATCAAGTTGAAGATGACACACCTATCATGAATGAGTAGGATAATTAGATGAAAGGATAGGAAGAGCATAAACTGAAGAAGTACAAACATTTTAAGAGTAACTAGTCCCTTGGCTCTTGGAGATTTTGTTTGAATGTTTGCAAACTATATCTTTCGGGATGTTTTCCCCTTCATGTTTTATAATTTTTCCTTGTATTAATCTATTGGAATATAATTTGGAATAATTTTTTATCCCTTTTTTCATGTTTTTTTGTTACTTATTAGTGATTCTCACAATGCATTCTATTGTAAGGTTTCTAGGTTCCTTAATCCTTTTATAAAGTATAAAATCATTATGTTCACGTATATAAATTATGGTGAAATGTGTGTGTGGAATGGAGGATGAGTGAGATCGGGAGCGAGGATGTTTTCAAAATCCAAATGGGTGGGAACTATCACAGGACATAGACAACCCTCGGATGGAGGCTCTAAAGATTGGGGACCAAATGCTTTTCCATGGAGGAGTAAGGTGTCTTTTTCCCCTTCTTGGGATGACAAGATTTTGGGTCGTAACAAGGACATTTTGACCCAATATTTAGATTTGAATATTAATACTGTTGATAAGAATGGACTCCTAAGTCTTGCTATTCTGGATGGACTGGATAAGAAAGCTAGATCTCGAATGGAGTTTTCTCTAGTTGGTAAGTTTTATGGTTCTAGACCTAATGTTGAGTGGTTTTGTGAATGGGCTCATAGGAAGTGGAGGCTGAAAGGCTCATTAGAAATTGCTTCATATGTGAATGGGTTTTTTATAATCAATCTATCTAATGCTGAGGATTGTAGAAACATACTCCTTGGTGGTCCTGGTTTTGGGTAGATCTAGTTTGTTGGTTCAACAATGGAGCCCAGGTTTTGATCCTTATAATGAGACACCTAGATAATTTGTTAGCATGGTTTAAACTTCGGCCTTCCTATGGAGTTTTGGGAGGAGGAAATATTAACAACTATTGCTAACGTGATAGGTTCTTTGGTGGTTTTTGATCTAGTTACTAGAGCTCGAATGAGGCTAATGTATGCTCGTTTTTGTGTCAATGTCCCTATTGGGAACTTGCTTCAAAAATAAATAGAAATCAACTCGAAGTTTGGGGTTTGGACCCAGAAAATTGAGTATGAAGTATCACCTCTTTTTTCTAGAAATGTTGGCAGATGGGGCATGATCAGAGACAATGTAAAGAAGCCAAGAAAGGAAAACAACAAGTTCAGAAAGCTTGGGAGAAGAAAGAAAATGAGAAGGAGAAACATCAGGTTTCCCAAGAAAATTTTCCTCAGTAAATTTTGATTTCAATATGTTAGAGATTGAAGATCTTGTTATAGAGCAAATTATTCGGATCAACCAAATAATTAACCTATCATTGTGTAAGTTATTGGGATCAATTCAAGAAAGAACAAGAAAGTTAGGTTAAGATTCATGATCAAGAGAGTCCTGAGGAGGAGATTCAGATCAACAAGGAAGTTTTGAAGGAGGAGGATTCCAAACAAATTTATCAAGAGAAGGTTCAAGCCAAAGAGGAATCTTCAAAAACAGAGGTGGCTCTAGCCAACTCGAGGTTGTGCCTTGTTCTTTGAATTTGGAAAATATTTTTGCAGAAAATAAGATTAATACTAGGAGTTCTTAGAAACAAGAAAAATATAAAGCAGATTATGGGAAGCCCTTTGCAAAAAGAGGTAATATGTCAATTAGGGACAAAAGGGAAAAAACAACGGCTAAAGAAATTGATTCAGGTAAGCAACACTCTATTGAACAGAGCATCTCTCCAAATAATTTTAAATGAAGCTCATTTCTTGGAATATAAGGGGTTTAAATAACCCTAATAAACAAAGTATATTGTCAAATTTTAGGAAAAATCATAAGCCTGATATTCTTCTGATTCAAGAAACCAAGATGAAAAAGAAAAAATGATTGATGTTAAAAATAAGTTGTGGTTTGGCTCAGATATGCAATGTGTGTCTTCTATAGGTGCCTCTGGAGGCATTGCTACTTTTTGGCTCCAAAATATAGAGAGGGAGTGGTTATTAGTAAATCATCTCATCATCTTGCCATTTTTTTTAGAGACAAGGAAAATGGTTTTGCATGGATATGTTCAAATATTTATGCTCCTAATTCTATGATTGAGAGAAGAAAGCTTTGGGCTGAAATTGTATAGTTTTGTTCTCAGTTTAAGGATTTGGATTGGATGATTGGAGGGTATTTTAATACTCCTTTAAGTTTAGAGGATAAAAAGGGTGGTTCAAATATTTATAGTGATAGTATGGGAGATTTTACTAATTTTATTGTTGACTGTAATCTGGTGGATATTGATTTGAGGGGTGGGAAATTTACTTGGTCAAACAGGCATATGGGAGATGATCTTATCCAAATTAAGTTGGATAGATTCCTAATCAATCCAAGTTGGTTCTCGGCTCTTGGTGGGTTTTTGTCTGTTTTCCCCAGAATTGGGTCGGATCATAGTCCTATTTGTTTTCAAACTGGTAATAGTCTTGGGTTGAGAGGAAGACCTTTTAGATATTTAAAAACATGGTTGTTACATCCTTCCTTAAAAGAGGAGATTCAATCTTTTTGGAAAATTAATGTTAAATGTAAACTTATGTTCAAATTGGTGTTTAAGTTGAAAAATGTCAAATCTAGAATGAAAATTTGGAATAAGGAATCTTTTGGTAACATTTTTTCCCAAAAAGAAAAATTTGCAGAGGATTTAAAAAGGATTGAGGAAGTCTTGGAAGGTGGGGGTATTGATCAGGAGCTTAGGAACAAGGAGAAATCTCTTTTGGTGGAGTATCATAACCTGGAGGAAAAAGAGGAAGCGTATTGGAAACAAAATTCAAGGTCTTTATGGTTAAAAGAGGGTGATAGGAACACAATTTTTTTTTCATTTGACTGCTTCTATTCATAAACAGAGTAATACTATTTTAGAAATTGAGGATAGTAGAGGAGTGAGGTTGAAAAATCAGTCTGAGATTTCAAATGAATTTATAAGTTTTTTCTCTAATTTGTTGTTTGTTGGAGAAGATCCTGACTTAGTCAAGGAGAGCATAATTTCTGATTTCTTCCAACCTATTATCACTCATCAGGAGAATGTTGAGTTGGTCAAAATTCCTTCTCCTCAGGAAATAAAAGCTGTTGTTTTTGATTTAGAAGGGGAGAAGTCTCCTAGGCCAAATGGTTTCCCCCTTTTTTCTTTCAGGAATTTCGAGACATTGCCCATAATGATGTTGAGGAAGATGTCTAAGATTTATTTATAAATGGTAGGTTATTGAAAAATGTTAACACTACTATTATAACTCTTATTCCTAAGATTCTAGGTGCCCATAAAGTTATTGAATTTAGACCTATTAGTCTATATAACATTGTCTATACAATTATTACAAAGATAATTTAATTTAGGATCAAATTTCTGTTGGAAGGTTTTATATCTCCAAATCAGGGAGCTTTTGTTGAAGGTAGACAAATTCTTGACAATGTTATCACTATTCATGAAACTATCCATTCTGTGGATGTTTCAAAGTGGGAGGCAATGTTGGTTAAACTTGATATGAATAAGGCATATGATAGGGTGTCATGGAGATTTCTAAGAATTATTTTGGAAAGGTTGGGATTTCATGATCATTTTATAAATTTGATTATGGAATGCATTACTACTCCTAAATATTCTATTCTTATCAATGGTAAGTCATAGGGGTTCTTTTCTTTGGGGAGGGGTTTGAGACAAGGGGATCCTTTGTCTCCTTTTCTATATATTATAGTGGCAGAAACCTTAAGTAGACTCTATGTTGACTGAAGGAAAAGAGGATTCTTAATGGCTTAATTATTTCAAATGGTTTGGATCCTATTGCTTTACAACAGTTTGTGGATGATACTTTTCTCTTGGGAAAGGAAACTATTTTAGAAGCTATGGATTTCAAGGATATTCTTTAAGACTTTGAGGAAGTCACAGGTCAGCTTATTAATTTTTGAAAAAGTTATATTATCTTTTTGAATGTGGATGAGGAAATTTAGAATAGAATTGTTGTTGTTTTGGAGTTCCCTATCATTTCTTTTCCCTCTTCCTATCTAGGTATGCCCATGTTTAAGGGGAGAATGATTTTAGATAACTGGAATGCACTTGTCAGCAGATTTCAAAAAATGTTAGAAACACGGAAAGGAATTTACATCCTAGGATGACAAATTACGATTCTTCATGATTCATTCTAGAGTCTTCCAGTTTATCTAATGTCAGTTTTTCAAATTCCTATAAAGATAAGAACTATTATTACCCGCATTCAACGTAGATTTCTTTTTCGGGTAATGAATCAAAGGATATACTCCCTCTTGTGGCCTAGGATAGAGTCACTCTTCCTAAGAGTGCGGGAGGGTTGGGTTTACTGAGGTTTAAAAAGTATGAATTTGTATTTAATATATAAAGTTGGATGGAAGCTTAAGCGGGATGATGGATTGTGGGCTAAGATTCTTAAAGCAAACTATATGTATGATGAGAAGATCTCTTTTATTTCAAATGAAATCATTCTTAAAGGGTCATGCTTTTAGAATGGTCTAGGTAAGTGTAGGGGTCTACTGATGAAAGGAAGTAAATGGGAAATTGGTGATGGCAATCAAATTAATTTTTGGCAGGATTGGTGGATCTCTGAAGAACCTCTTATTAACCAAGTTCTGTGGAGAAATGTTGCAAACCACTTCATTTCCACTATAGGCAGCCTTTTAAGAGACTATTGGATTAGAATTGATTGGGGTTGGTCTTGGAGACCTCTTCAATGGGAAGGTGAAGATGAGGGTATCAAGGAGGCAATTCAAAATATTAATACAAATCTGGGTGGGGTGTATATCCCATCAAGACCTAAAATGGATGCTCTTATTTGGGTAGGGACTAAGGATGGTGAGTACTCTATGAGAATTGGTTCTTTGTATCATTCGTAATTTTATACATTGAATTCCTTTGTGGAATTATCATTGGGATAATGCTCTTATCCCAAAGGTGAATTTATTTTGTGGCATGCTATTCAAAATAAAATTCTTACTATTGATAATTTACAGGCTAAAGGTATGATGATACCAAATAGGTGCATTTTGTGTAAGTTTGATAGTGAAACTTTTCAACATTTGTTCCTTCAATGTCCCTTCTCTCAAAAATTATTCTCAATTTTTCTGAGATTATTTCAGGTCTCTTGGGTCTTTCCAGAGACTTTTGTTGACTAGTATGAACAATGGAATTGTTCCTTTTCTTCTTGGTGTTTGTCAAAATCTTGGAAGTTTGTATTACCCCATTTTCTGTGGGGAATATGGCTGGAAAGAAATCATAGAATTTTTGGGAAAAACAAAAAAGTTTATTTGGGGTGGGGAATATGATTATGGGAGATTTTATTAGTAACCTTTCTATTATTATATTCAAGGAAGAAATAAGTATTCCTTAGTGTGAAAATGAAATCATTCAAGCTTTGGGCATTGGGAAGAGTACTCGGTAGGGATCTTAATTGAAGAAGAATATTAGGGTTAATGTGAAGTGGGAATAGTCTATGATTGGATTGATGAAGGTTAATTTTTATGGTGCATTGAAAATCAGTCTAGGATTATTTGGTGTGGGTGCTATTATTAGGAATGACAATGGTTCCTTCTATTTTTCCTATGCTATGCATATTGGCAATAAAACTAATAATTATGATGAGGCCTATGCGGTGTTGTATGGTTTAAAGTGGGCTAATCATTATCAATTAAGGAAACTTTATGTGGAAGGGGACTCTTTATAAATTATAATGCTGTAAAGGGAAAATCAAAACATCAAGCTAATATAATTTCCATTATGGAAGATATAAGGGAATTTTTATCAAATTTTGAGGAGATTCAAATTGAACATGTGTATCACAAAGTGAATGCTTTTATGGACACGTTTGCCAATTACAAATATTGGCTCATCATAATCATATATGGAAAGATGAGGTGGAACTGCCACCATCTACTAGGGTTGTCCTTCATGCTGAAAAGTGAATTTAATGTCAAGTGTGGGATTTGGATGCGAGAAATCCTTATTTTCATTATTGCTTGTGTGGGTCGGTAAATCCATTATTTTACTCCCATTTTGGATTTATGAGGGTGGCATATTGTTTTTTCAATTTTTTTGCAGGTTTTGAATATTTCTTCTATCATGGGTGGTAAGTCTTGTTCGGATTTGGAAAGGGATTCGACCATTTGGGATATCTTTAAAAATGGGGGTGTTACCCATTTTTTCCAAAGGCTTAAGGGATATGATGAGAATTTATAGGAGTTTACACAAGTTTTTGATAAAGGGGTTATTAATATATACGAGTGAGTCTTCTAGTTTTAGAGGAATTAATTGGAAATGTTATGACATTGAATGCACTTTGGGTGTGAGGTTTTAGAGATAGAAAGAGGTTTCAAGAGGAAGTCTTAAATTTCTTGGATATTGATGAGAATATTTTCCACATGGAAGATGATATAGCTTGCATCTCTCTCCCGTGGCATTGTCCGAGGTTTGTTTTATTATCATGAAGTATTTTAATATTGATGGGAAGTATAGAAAGCTCCATACCTAACACTTCATGTTATTAAAACACTTTAGAAGAAATAGAAATATGAGCATTCATTTCTACCTTTTCAATTCGCTTCAAGGGTTAGTGATTGATTTCAAAGATAAGAGGTTAGAGGTTCCTTTGCATTAAGGATTAATCCTTTTGTTGTTCAAATCTGGCACTCGATACCTGAAACTAAAAGTTTTGGGATTAGGTATGGTGAATATTGGGAAGAACACTTCACTTTGGATGATAGGTGCATGTTTTCTTGTTTTTAAGGAGAAGGCTAATAAGGAACAAGATGTGGTAGAGACTCTTCAATTTTTAGCTGGGAAAAATCTAGAGATGAGCACTTCAGAGGGGTTGAATGAGGGAAATACCTTGATAAATTTTCTTGTCAAGTAAAATTGAAGCTCTTGAGGATGTGGTTACTCAGGTGAAAGTTGAGAATAGGAGTTTAATTTGAGGAGTTTAATATGGTTGATGCACTTCAAGAGATGGTTGCGGTTGAGAAAGGAAAGAAAAGGATTCTAGATATTAGTAATTTTGATGAGGAGTTTGAATCTATAAGCCGAGGATGTGGCCGCGGGACCAAGATCGAGGACATGAGCCAAAAGTTTCTTAGGGGTTTTTGTGGACTTGTCGGTGACCACTTCTTGTGGTTTTTGTTCGATCCTTGGTATGATTGGGAATTTTTTTAGTTTGGGTTTATTTATGTATGGTCATGTTTCTGCTCTGGGTGAGTCAAACCCTTTTTGACTCGAGTTGGTTCCTATTTTGGCTGGTTTTTTTGATAGATGTTTTTGTTAGATGTGAGCTATCATTGTAATATGTCTTTATATATGGCCCTTAGAGCCTTTTCAAAATTTTATCTATAAAAATAATTATGTTCACGTATATATAATAAACCTTGTTACTATTAATTTTGTTAACGAAATTTTAAATAAAACAAGACAGACTAGCAAGTTCATGCCTCAAGGGTTGGGAGATGTGCTAGTTGTGCGATTGTTTTAAAAAATTCTATAATTTTTACATTAGGTGCTTTATATTGCTAAGAATAACCATTTTCAAATTTTACTAGAAAGTATAATGTACAAATACTTAATGTATAAAATATGCACATACGTTATTCCGACATCCAAACAATGCCCCTATGTAATGATTTTGAATGCATAAAATATGTATATACTATAAGTATCCAATTTAAATGTTGCACATAATGTAAATACCCATGTTAAAATTCAGATAGAAGAAAAAATAAAAAATAAAATTATGCAACAAATATATAATTCTTTGGAAAAACATAGAGTGATCTAGAATCATATTATGCTTGAAAATATTGCAACAATATAGGTGACATTTTGAAATACATAATATGCTATATTTTTCAGGTGCATAAAAAAACCACCACGATTTTACAAGTTGAACATGCCTACATAAAGATAAAAGTTTGTTATTAAATGGAATAGCCAAAATAAATCAATTAAAATATTTATCACAATAGCAATAACTAATAATAGTATTATTTTTCTTGTCTTTAACACAATATAATCCATATATAAAAAATTATTGTTAAAAAATTTAATACAAACATAGAAAAAAATGTATTTTATAAAATTTAACTTACAAATCTAATTTTTATTGCAAACATGGATAAAGCAAAGATCAAACTTTTGAATAGAAAAAACAATAGTAAAAATATATAAGGAGTGGGATGAGATTTAATTTAGAAATTTTTATAATGTGGTTTGTGAAGTAAAGTTTATTAATTTTTATGAATGGTGTACTATTTTTATCTACCACTTGTCAACACATGCAAATAAATCTTCCTTTTTGGATAAAAATTAAATGCATTGAATATTTTATTATTTTTTTCTAAATCCCATATCTTATTCAAAGATTGGAAAAATGTCTTTCTTACAATTTTGATTTTTATTAAATAGAATAAATCAATGTTGTAACAATGCCTCATATTCGCAGCTGGACACTTCGGACCTAATGCACACTACCACTTTGGCGTTGTTTACCTCACTGCAGATGATCAAGTCTAGAATAGAAAGATCATTAAAGAAATAGATTCATTTGGGTTGGCAGGATTTGGTTTTGAAGCTATTCCTTTGCGATCTTTTTGTTGTGACGTTGCTACTTTTTTGTGGTTTTGTTGCGGTCTATGTCCTTTTTTGCTTCTAGTTGTAACCTGCTCTTGGTTACTTTTGGATACAATGTTATATCTAGATTTTGATCCTTTTTTGCTGAATCTTCATAGTCATATCAGGTTGGTGAGCCCTTTATGTAACAGGGTATAGTCCCTTCAAAACTATTTACCAATAATAAAAAAATAATGCCTCATATTTTTCAAATTTGTCTCGTTAGAAAATAAAGAAAAATATAAATAAGTTTTGTAGATTAAAAATGTATTTAAATAAAATATAAACATTAGAAAGTTTAAAAGTTATAGAATTTTGTTACTTTTATTGGTGGAATGAGGAGAAATTATTTGTTTGAATGAAATGTATAGAATTCCTGCAAGAGGGAGGAGCTAATAAATTAAGATGTTTTGAGCTTAGCATCCATTAAGGTAACCTAATAATTTCATAATATAATATTTTGAGCTTATGGATTGCTGTCATTTAACAAGTCAAAGAATAATTTTTTTAGCTTAGCATCCACTAACTTATGCGACACCATAATAATTAGATATTATCAATAGATATGATTTGAAGAAATAAAGTAACATATTATCATCATAGAGTCTGCTAGGTTATGCCACAAAACCATATTTCAATGTGAAACTACTATGTCCATTTTTTTGTAAAAGGGTGAAAATGGGGTTTTGAAAGGATCCATGTCATTTAAAAAAAGGCCAATAAGGAACAATATGACATTGAAGCAAAAGAGAGAAATATCATAGGAAGAAAAAGACAAAAAGTCACATAGGCATGACCCAAATATATCAAATTTTCATTTTGTGAATATTTTTGAGGATAGCTTCTACTTCCACAATAGTAGTAGTAGGTTTTTTACTAAAGATAATAATCAACATCTTAGAGTTTCCTTGTTCCTTGAATTCTCCTTTCAGAAATTTGTATTTGTTCTTCTATTCTCCAAAACATGTTTGGTTCTCTTACTCTTGCATTACCATATTTTCCACAAATAGCTCAGTGTAATCCAACACCAACACATTGAATGAAAACTCATTATTAACATGAATATGTTATAAAATATCGTCATTGATAATGTGAATGACGTCACAAACATTGTATTTTACTAAGTACGTGAAATAGAGGACTATTTTTGAATAAGGCCAACAAAATAATATCAACTTTATCAAATACATCTCCTCATTGATTCTTTCCCACCATCATGACCATAAATTGATTTCGATATTCACTTTTTTAATTATGGGTTTGTAAAAATTATGTAAATTTTCCTCTTATGTTATTATGGATTAATTTGTGTCATTTATATGTTAAGATGTGCTCCATTCCATCCTCTTTCACTTCTCTTAAAAATGTTTACTATATTACGATTTAAAAAAACTACCTTCTACAAAATATCAAATAACAAACTTACTTCGGTTTAATTATCTACAAAATCCCTCTATGGATATAAGCCCTAATTAGCTATGGAAAATTTTACATTAACAAATTTTTGTAATTTTGGAGGGGCTGAAGATGAGAACGCATAACAATTTTTTGCACATAAAGGAAATCAAAATGTTTCTAGAAATCAAGCACAAAATTTTTTGACACTTTCCCTGGTGAGATTTTTCTATTGATGGATAAAGTGTCTTGCTTATGCATTGATGAAGAGAATAAAAAGGAAAATGCTAAAAATATAAACTCAAAACATTTCTATTTATAGTGATATGTAACTAAAAAATCGAACTACTAATTTCATTGGCATGTGAATTTAAGAGGGCATGTGTATGAGTTTACATTGTTTTACATTAAATGACAAATTAATTGCTAACAATATTTACATGTTCCAAAAGGTGCACATATTTCAAATGGCGCGTATACTTTAAAATGAAAAATTTTACATAGTGAATTTTAATGGCTAATTAATGTTGAGGTAACCACAACATTAATTAACATTTTCCTTTATAAAATGGTTATCATTAATACTATATTTGTTATTGTAAAAAAATAATTTAAGAATTTAATATTATAATTTTTTGTCATTGTAAATAAAATCCCTTATATAACTCGAGTAAAATAAAGCCCTTAATTATTGTGTTTGCACTTTGACATGTGACTCTTGATGCCCATTTATATGCTTTTGTTGATTGTAGCTGTAAAATACTTACAAATATTTGTAGTAAATGCCAAACGTGACTTGCATTTTTAATATTTGATTATCAATTTTAATATAGATTTATATAAAAATTATATAAATTTACATACATATATATATATATATTAAAATAATGAAATTTATACATAGTACTTGGTATAAATAAACATTGTTTTATATATTTTAAGGGAAGTGTTGAAAAATTACGGCTACCCAAAAATTGTTTGACAAGTGAGTTATCACACTTAGCTATGCGAATCAATAATCCCATTCAGTGTGTGCGAATGAAGACTAACACTTAGAAGTGCAAGTTGATATCGACACTTAAAAGTGCGAGTCAATACTTACACTTAGTAGTGCAAGTAGTCTCACTTAAAAGTGTGAATCGAGATAAGTGCGGCTTGAGGATTTCACTTAGACATGTGACTAGTCGCACTTGTAAGTGTGATCACTCGCACTTATACACTACTTACAAAATTTATAAATGATAATCACCAATTTTTTTAACTATGCTTAATATATACGAATAATTTTTTTATATAAATGTATATAAAAATTGATGGTCACCTTTTAAACATATGAGTCACACATGTCAGTTCTATAAAATATTTAAAAGTATGTTATGTCTAAAATCATGAAAAACGTCTAAACATCCATCAAATTTAACACCATTAAAGGATGTTAAGTTCTAAAATAGATGATGTTTATCTTAGAGTATAATTTGGATAGGATTTTCAACGTCAACTTCTATTGATTTGAATAAGGTATGCATAAGTAGTCATATATGTATGATGATATTAAGATTTATATGTGTCATAAATGACAACAATCACTTACACACTATCTTGAATGCTACCCAAATTCTACATTTGTTCAAGATTTATATTGAAGGATGTGTAAGGATGTTCAAATGAGATGTTTATTTTTATTTTTTCATTTTTATTTCAATCATTTGATTTAACCTTGGAATTATTATTGATGTTTCTCATTTTCAAATTCTCTATACTAGGTTTAAGATTTAAGTGGCCACACTACTAATTTTATCTTTTTATGTATGGATATAGTTGAAAATGAAATCTATATATGAAGGATGAGCATATGTGGATTTACCCTCCAATGGTGTGTGATAGTTGTAGAGGGACTAGTATATCCATCCAGAACTACACTCCATTGCACAGAGAAATGGAGTCTAGATTATTTGCTATCACAATAAGTATTGTATTCAATGGAAGATTGAGACTTCCATACACAATTAATGGTTGTGAATCTTTGGAATAAAGTGAAACAAGGGATAATTATCGATGTCATGGAATATCGAAGAGCACCCATTATGGATGCAAACAATTTTGGATGAATGGTGAGAGGAGGGAAGTGAATGGAAATACATGAAAACACAAAGGGCACTAAATGGAAATACAATAAAATAGAAACAACGTTGAAGTTGTGCCATAAATATTGTATTGATATCAATAATGGTGGAGAGAAATTATGATATATCACCACACATGTCTCGTTAAGTGGGACATTTGTCCCATGTTTTAATCACCAAGAACAACTTATTCATCAAATGTGACGAGTGCACAAAGCTTAAGAATAATTCTTTGTGACACATATTCTATTCTCAATTGTAACAATAAATCTATTAAATTGTTAAAAATGTTGTTCAAGAGAAGTTTTAAAATGTTGTTTATAAATTAGTTACAATTAGTTTCAATGTTTGAAGTCTTTAATAATATATAAATATATATCAAAGTGGGAAATTGTAATTCACAATATTAATAAAATTAAAATGTAATAAAGTTATGATAAATGATTTAGAAAAATATTGAGTGTGACATGCTTGATAAGCAAAAAATAAAATATAATGACATCATGCATTCTTGAATAGGTGGCATGTACTTATTAATATTTTATTTTGAAAATGAACAACAATTCATTTGTACACTTAAAAATGTTGATGTTAAAGATGTCATAATTGTTGTGTCACTTGTTAATTAAATATTTTTCCTTCAAATATAATGTGTTATCATGAAAAAGTAGCCAATAGAAAATTAAGTAAATTAATTTTATTGTTTTTTTCAAATTACGAAATTGTTTAATTTATATTCTAACATTTGAAATATAGACACTAAAATAAATGAATGTCTTTGATTGGAGGATATGGAAAGAACTAATAAGTTGTGGTGAAAGGTATAGTAACCTGCCATGGGTAGGAACAAATAAACCATGAAATCCATGTTTCAAAACAATGTGTTTAACATAATTCTTAACTCTTTGTTGTTCTATATGATTTATAGAATAGAAAAGCATAAAATTAGTTCACATTATCTGGATTATCTTCTATTTTTAAATCCCTAGCGACCACTAATTTCTGTCTCAATGATTTCCATTTTACAAACTGATCAAATAAGTGTTGAAAATATGTATCTTAGCAGTTGTTATGCTTATGTGTCGTATCGACTAAAATGATTTTGTATCTTATTGGTCTCTTATGTAACTTAGCGGCTGTAAGGCTTATGTAACTTAGTGAATTCTAAGGTTTTGTAACTTAGTGGCCGCTTGCAGATGTAACTTAGTGGCGGAGGTCAAATGTAACTTTGACAACTGCTAGGCATATTTCACCTAGTATGCACTTTCATCATGTAAGATAAACCACTTAACTTATGTATGATAACAACCACTTTTCTTATATAAGTTGGCGTTTGAGAGGCTTATGTGGTGGGATAAAATAATAACAAAATATAAATCTTAAAATAGTGAAACTGAAATCCAAAAATCAGGATTTAGAAATTAGATTCCATTAGTGGCAAAATAGGAATCTATTAATTACGTTATTGGAATTGAGTAATATAAAAATAGGAGTCCAATTAAAGGGAAATATGAATCCAATAATAAAAAAATTGGAATCCAATAATAGCAAAATTAGAACTCAAATAAGTCCAATAATCACAATATTGGAATCCAATATTATTACTTACATAATCCACTAATAGTAATAATGGAATCCAAAGTATGGCCAAAAATTGAATCCAATATACTTAAAAAAGGAGATGGATTTCTTCCAATTCTTGTAATAGTTGAGTCCAAATTCAATGGAATAAGTCCATATTTAGTGAAATAATCATTATAGAGAGAAGGTTTGAATATATATCCCAAAACTTATGACCCTTTATATGACTACATGACTGCTCAATATTCCTTTCCAGAATAATACTCTTTTCCTTATTTTAAGAAAAGTGATTTTATGAAAGTGGATTATATGATTTTGTGAATAAGTGATTTTCCCAATGAAGAATTAGAAACTTTTAAGTATAGACACAAAATCTATGTAATTGGGTACATTTCTAGGTCCTAAAGCATACTAATTTATACATGATTCTTAAGAAAGAAAAATAGTGGTTGAGAACTTATTTTGCACCTTTTATTTTATCTCTTTCACTTTTATTAGCCTTAAACACCTTAAAACTTTGTCGGTATTTGGTGATTTATCATTTATGATGTTGAAAACTAGTGCCCACTAGGACAAAAGTTCCTAGATACTCCTCTCCCTTTTTGTGTTCATGCCCTTATTTTCCTTATTCTAACTCTTTTGGGTCCTTTTAACCTCTTGGATATATTTTTACACTCTAGTTCAGCCTTTTAGTTGTCAATTATAAAATTTAAACAAGGGAATAATATATATAATTAGTTATTTGTCTCAACTAAGGGGCTAGGCATCATAATCATTATCTATCATCACTTAAGCTTGCATTCAAAGGAAAAATAAAATTACAAGGCATTCATCTAGCACACTCATACAAGGGACAATTGTATCAATTTATGTACATAACACGGGGGGAAGTTTATTTTATTTTATCTTACACATTTCCTTACTTGTAGCAATCTAAGGCATCATTACACACATAAAAAAATTAACTACATGGATTATGAAATATAGACAAGTTCTTAGTACTAATTTCTCTCATCTGGTGTATTGGTCCTCAAATCGCACCTGGTGGATTGATAATAATTGTCTTCAAGGAAAGGGGTAAATTCTTGGAATGGTGGTAAATGGGATGGTGATGTGTCATTTTGTATCCGGGGAGGGGTATATCACTTTCCTTAGGATCAAGCCTCAAGATGGTTGGATGACACGTCAAAGGAGACAAACATTTCCTGCTACTTTTGGTCCTGCCTTGAACAAGGGTGAGAGGACCCGAGGTGTAACTTGAATGCGAGAGGAGAGATGGGATATGTGTTCCCTCTATTTCGTAAATGATGGGTTAGTCAGGGGATAAATATGGCCATGGACACAAAACTTGTTAGCATAATTTAGCATAGGCATATTTATTGCATTTTATTGCATTGTCTTTTATTTAATAATGTGCAACATGTGCACTCTAGTCTAGTGACTTGCATTCAATATTGTTATGTTGGATAACATTCAATATTGGTATTAGTAGTAATTACATGTGCATGTGAGATGGGTCTTATCATCTCATAGTTGGTGTCTGCTAGGGTGTCATGTCTATCCATATGAGGTTGTCTAATATCTATAAATATTACAGCTCTTGCATTGTAATGTAATCTGATTTCATGATCAATAATATTTGTGAGGCTTCCGTCCCTCTTTGGTCATTGCAATCTTATTCTATTCTATCATTTGGTATCTAAGCTATACCATTATTATCAAAACTTCACTCCCAAGAGGTGTTACACAAAATGTTACATATGCTTACCTCACTAGACACATGTTGCTATAGACAATAGAATTTGGTTTCTCATGCATTCTTTGGATAAAAGATAAAGGACACTTTTAATGATAGTTAGAGACATATGCAGAAAAAGAAATGAATTGATGGATGGGGTGGGATTAATTATTTTGTTTTAATGGAAATTTGGAAGGGAGAGGGAAATTACTTTTATGATCTTGGTACATTAATGTTCCGATAGAATGAATCCATACTTAATTGTAATGCTTGAAAGGAACAATCAATTTATCACAGTCTTTGAAATAATATTTGCATTCATTTCTACTCAATTTTCACAAATTCCATCTATAGTATTAAGAATCTTAACAACAAATAATGGAGTTAGAGATATGATAAATCACTTTCTATATTTATCTTATACACCCAAAAGACCCTTAAGGGATTACAAAATCTATTCAAAAGTGATGTTGCATTTAGGATTTTACAATTGAGTTGAACCACTACAAAATATACACTATTATATAATACTCACAAAAACCATAAGAATACAACAACTAATGAATACCCTTGCATACTTAACAAGTAAATCCAATGCAAGATAGTAACAGAACTATATTGCCTCATTCATTCATTCAAAACAAGAGAAATGGGAAAGTATAACTTTATCAAAACAATCATAATCTTATTCATGTAAGTTTTGGCTAGGGGACACAAACAAAATCCCTCAAAACCTACTAATGGTTGTACAACACAACCACCTTATCTCTTCCTCATAGAACTCAACACATACAAATGTTTTGCAAGAAACTAGAAACTAGAACATAAAAACTTTAATAAAAAATTCTACAACCACCCCCAATCCACTTCTCACACAAAATGGTAGACTGTTACAATATACAACATATGATAGAGATAGAAAGAAGAAAAATATTATTTCCCTCTCCACCCACCAAAAAGATGCATTAATCTTGTTAAAAACATCATGGGAATCTCACAAACTCGTCCATTAATGTATTTTTGCTTATAGAAGAAGGAAAGAAGCTAAATTAGATCAGATTTTTAGTGGTTGAGATATTAAAATTTGCACATTCATGGCTAAGATAGTTCTTCCCCATTTTATTATAATAAATGCAATCAAAATATGATTTTTATGAAGCCCAAATGAAGGGCTCAAGAATACCTTTCCATTGATATAATTTGTTTGAGATTTGCAGATTGGAATCAAAATATATGGTTCTCGAAGTTTTAATTATAGGGATGAATAAGAAAATAATACATGACATCCTTTGATTAGCTTGGTGATTGCCTCTGTCGACGTGTACATTTATTTTCCTTCTACCATGTGTTTGCCTTTGGTTTTCTTACAAGCATTGGGATTTTGTTATTTTCATTTCCTCTTATTCCTTTCCTTTTTAGGAGGGTATATTCTTTAATGAAATACACGCCAATAAAAAAACACCATGATCCTCCTTCACCTTGTCGGACTCTTCTTAGTCCTTACGAAGTGTAATCCAATAGAAATTCTCCACACTACTTTGCATATCAATCTATTTTATAGTACCATTTGACAATTGTGAAGTGTGATCCAATGAGAAAGCTCCACACACCGTGCAATGTCAATATTTCTTTTATATTCTTTTATCCGTTGTGAAACATTGACTAATAAGGATGCCCCATGCCTTTCGTAATATCAGACCTTTTGAAGCTCTTTCTTGAAAACTATGAAGTGTGTGCCAATAAGAAAGCTCCATGGAATTCATGTTTTTAGAACTTGTTAGAATTTCCTTAGCGTGTCAAATTTATTAGGCTGTGAAAAGAGGGGCATTTAAATAACTCCACGTAGCTTTGGGTTATCAGTTGTAAGAAATTCCCCGTGTGTCATAACTTTTAACTTAGGTGGACTTGGAAACTTCTTAGATTTTAATTTATGTTGCCACGTATTTGTGTTTTAATTTCCCTTGACCTTCCAAACACGAGTCCTTACTTAACATGGTTTTTTCCATAAACTTGAGGTCCATGAAATGCATATGCCTTGAAATTTTCTAGAATGGTGACATGTGTCCACCTTTGGTCATTGATATTCATACACGTGTCTATTCCTTCACCAGTCACGTGTTCTTTAACCTATGTTAACTTTGTTTTTAACACTAACCTGAAATGCTTTGAAACATGGTTGATTCCCTGCATTGAGATATGTTAGAGCCCATCCGCTTTGAAAGTTACAAAATGTCGACATGTGCTATTTATTTGATGCTTAATATTGTGCCATGTGTCATCCTTTGATTTCACCATGTTTCATTAATCCTCACCGACCCAAACATGGACCCAAAAGATTTATGAATTATAGCTCATCACGGGGCTTGACTTCTACTTGAGCTCATAAGTAATAATGATCCCTAGAACTGCACCACGAGTTGGTCTCTCATTGGCTACGAATTTTCAATGTCCCATAGATATTCTTTTTTGTGCGTATTTTACTTGCTTCATGTGGGTTTAATTAAAAAGCGGCTAAGTCTAACTAACACTCCTTTTTCTCATGGGTTAGGAGAACTAGTGGAACACTAAGTTCTTTCACTCCATGGTAAAATGAACCAGTCCCCTAACATTTTTGATGAATCTTTTCATTTATCTTGCTAAGGCATAAGATCTATTACAAATTGACACTTATCCTTGACTCGGACATATACTTGAAATACGAGGAGTAATATGAAACAAAAAAATTATCTATAATTATGGGGATCTTATGAAAAATACCAGCTCAATCTAAACAACTAGATTGAGATCTAACAATGGCTCTCTGTTTAGGATGGGAACCCCTTGTGGGTGCCACAAGAATAAAGACTAGATGCTTAGTCCATTGGGTAAGGATTCAAACACACATGGCTATTTGAATAGATGTAAAATGGGTTGAGGGAATAAATAAAACCAAAGAAACTCAGTCACCATAGACTAGAGAGAAAAAAGGAAAAAAAAAAACAAAAAAAACAAAGCAAGAATACTTTACACTATATAAAATCATACTTGACCTTCTAGATTAGTCTAAGAAATATTTGAGATGCCTTCCATTGATGGGTAACTCTAGTAGATGTACTTTTAATTATTTTAGAAAGAAAGTATTCTCTCTAGTCCTAATGTTAATAGAATAAGGTCCCATTTATATGGAATCAAATTTCCATGTTTTTCATTTTCCTCATGTTTTTTGTCTCATAACAGGACCAAGTATCCAACATTAAAAACTCTTGGAGTGACCTTCTTGTCAAATATTTTCTTGATTTTTTCTCTAAACTTGACATGTATTTGATGGGAATATCTTCTTTCCTCATCCAATTCCATAATTTGATTAATCCTTGTCTCATATGGGCTTACTTCTTCTCCATCTTCAAATTACTACATAAATTGATATGTAGAAAGTTACAAGTGCAAGGGAAAAAGGGCTTGAAGTCCATAAACTAACTCAAAAGGAATCTTTCCAGTTGACCTCTTGGTGGTAACTCTATCTACCCATAGTGAAAATTTTAGTTGCTCACCCCATTTCCTTTTGTTTTTCTATAATGTTATTCTAAGGATATTAAGCAAGTTATTATTGTTGGATTCAACTTGGTCATTTCCTTGAGGATTATAATTTGATGCATAATCCAAAATTATTCCATATTCCTTGCACATTTTGCCAATGGTTGAGCTTTGAAGCACATGGCATCACAAGAAACTATCTTGGTAGGAAACCAAAATATGTAAATGATATTATTGAGAATAAATTTGATGACTAACCGATGAGTTTCCTTCCTGGTGGGAATGACTTCGACCAATTTTTTAGAGTATTCGGTAGCTACTAATATCCACTTATGATAAAAACTTGAGTATTCTTATATATCACAAATTAAATCCAGTCCTTGTTGTCTAAATGTAGATTATATTGACACAAGATACGGGGGGTAGGGCCCCAGAGGCTTTCAATCTTCAGAAAACCATTGAAAAATCTCACACCTTCTAACCAATAAGGAAGTATCTTTGAACAATGAAGGCCACCAATAACCTGCCCTCAAAATTTTATGAGTAGTGACTCTCCAATAAAAATTACCTCCACATACTCCCCATGAAACTCTGCAATTACCTTAGGTGCTTCCTCTTCAGTGATACAACTCAACAATACTCCCTTTGGGTTCTTCCAGATAGTTCACGATCAGTCAAAATATACTTTTGGGAAACTAGCTTGAGTTTCCTTCTTTGATTTTTATCTAAGTGCATAGGACAATTCAAATTTATCAAGTAATAGACAATATATTTATACCAAGGTGAACATCTTAGCTTTTATGAGGGTGTGGCCCATCTTTTCAACACTTTGTGTATGTCAACTACCTACATATTTCTCTCTACCATCAACTTTACAAGGCCTAGACCCCGCACCATCTTCGTAACTTATATCTCCATATCATATTCATGAAGGTTGTTAATCCATATACATCTTTCATTTCAATACTTCCATCTGAGAAAAAATTTCCTTCACCATTGTGTGAGGCACATAAGCTATAATATTTGAGCTAAGAATATAAGGTCTGAAGATCTTGGTTGCTTTGACAAGAGAAAAATATTTCTTTTCCATGACATAATACTTCAGCTCAGATCCTTGTAATGCTTTTCTAAAAAAGTCAATAGGCTTTTCATGACCTTCTTCATTCTTTTGTAACAACACAGAGGCAATAGTGAATTCAGAGGCAAATGAAAACATTTGAAATTCCTTTCTATAATCAGGGTTAGTCAATACATGGGTAGTTTTGAGTTCCTCCTCTATTCCAGTAAATGTTTAGATAGCCCCTTCTTCCCAATTAATGACCTAATCCTTTCTAAACATATTTGTGATGGAGATATTTATCTATGCAAAATTAAAAATGAACCTTCTAACAAAATTTATTTGTCCAAAGAAGGATTGAATAACCTTCTTGGATATAGTATAGGAACCTTACTAATTTATTCTACCCTTTCTGGATCAATCATGAATCCTTCTTGTGACACAATGTGTTCCAAAATCTTTTCCATTTGCACATGAAAATGGAACTTCTTATAATTTAATGAAATCCCATACTCTCTTCATCTGAGTAGCGTTTTTTCAAGGTGTCCCAAATGTCCACCCATTTTCTTAGAGAAAATAATTATATCATCTTGATATAATACAATAAATTCAATGATAAGACCAGAGAAAGCCACATCCATGAACCTTTGAAAATGTTCTCCAACATTCATTAATCCAAATGACATCCTGGAATAGACATAAATTCCCTGGGGGTAGTGAAAGCAATTTTGAATTTCTCTGATTATTTCACTACCACTTGGTTATATCAAGCCATCTAATGTAGATAACATCTCTGATCCTGTTACCTTTTGCAATAATTTTTCCTTATTTTGAAATGGATAATTATCTTCAAATGATGCTTTATTGATATTTATGAAATCCACACAAAGCCTTATGTCTCCATTCTTCTTTCTGATTGGTGCCATATTTTCTACTCATGAGGAATACTTAGTGGGTTGGATTATCCCACCATCCCTTAGCTTTTTAAATTATTCCTCCATATTAGTTTCCAGAATAGGATTAATAGGCCTCTTATTCTATCTGAAAGGCTTAGTGTGGGGTGCCAAGGGTATCTCATGCTAAAAAAATCCATGTAAGCCTTCAACTTAGAATAAGACCAAGCAAGGCAGTCTTGATACTTTTTTAATAGTCTAGTACAAGACTCTCTTTCATTCTTATTAAAATGAATTCCTAAGAAGAAATTTATAGGATCTTGGCCTTAACCCATATTACACTCAACAAAATCTCTTCGTAAAGTAGAAAATTTACAAATTTCTCTTTCATTAGTATCAAATGCAGATTATAATCTAACTAATCCCCTTGGGATTACATTATCTTTCTAATAAATTACCTCTTTTCCAAAGAGGGAAAATTTCCCTTCACACACCTCTACTATAGGTTCTAAATCAATGATCAGTCGGTGAAGTCACCTTGGAAAAAAAAATCTTTAATGTGTGAATCATCGTCAAATACTTTCCGGTGTTGAATATTATCAGTTATAGAAGGTCAAACCAATACTTCCAATTCAAACTTATAGTAAGGTGATGAGTATTGATTGTCATATTGTGAACCAAAGACTCGTTAATCTATCAATTGCTACATTTTGGAATCTTTCATGGTTTTTAATATTGAATGAATCAAAACATTTAATAAGATATTCAACTGCATTTCTGTACTATTTTAACCTCTAATATTTTTCTACATATAATTTTCTTATTTTATTAATCACTAACTCAAAATCCCCTTTAATTATAAGGTCTTTTATCCCATGTCTCCAAGAAATTCTTAATCTTAGCAATAGTACCTTATACTTAGCCATGTTATTGGTACATTCAAAATTCAATTTAAAATTAAATTTTAAAAACTCGTTGTTTGGAGAAATCAACACCACTCCTACACCATTACCACTACTTGAGCATGCTCCATAAAATTTCATGGTCCAAAGGACCACTAGGTCTTCAAATTGAGCATTTTTCATCAATACATTGGTGTTAAAAATCAGCATTGCATATAAAATTCTCTGTGTCTACTATGTGCATGTGTACTTTTCTTAAGCTAAATTGAATGAAGCAAGAACTACCACCTAAAAATAGTTCTATAATCTAGCTAAGACAAAGCCTAAGCACCATCAAGATAAAGAGCTAAACAAGATCTATACTAAACATCATAACTTTGAAAACATAAGATCAAAACTAGCATGCTATTCAAAATCTCTACTCTCCTAGATTACCAACAAAATGAATGGACCTATTTAGCTCCAATGGAAATCAAAAATTGCTTGTTTGATCCTTAAAGAATGCAAGAATAGGAAGCTTAGCTCTTAACAATGGTGACCTCTCAAGAAAACAAAAGGAAAGCTCTTAGTCTCTTTTGCTATATGCTTTGCATTTTCTCTCTCAAGAAGTTTAGGTGTAGGTATAAAGGTAGAAGGAGGGCTCCTTATATAGCCCAATGGATAAAGGAAACACTTCATCCCTTTGCATGTGGGATAAAGGTAAAACATGATTAGGAATGGATAAGGTTGCTTTATAAAAGGTAACCTTACTTTAGAAGGGTTTAATTTATGCTTAACAAGTCATGGGAGTTGGGGGTCTTTTAATTAATCAAAGGTGATTAACTAATAGGTGGATGCAAAATTATAGAAGCTAATTAGAGGAATATTAGTATAATTTAGGCTATTAGAAGGGGATTAAATCAATTAAATATTGATTTATTGGTTAAATGGAAGGGAAAGCTAATTAATTAATAATAATTAATTAGTCTAGGTAGAAGGGGTGATTAATTAACGGAAGGTCATTAGTTAGGTTGTTAGTTGGATACATGACTTAATCAATTAGTGTATTGTAATTAATTAATGAAAATAAGAGGGAATATGAGCACTTTTGATGATATGTCGTCGATTTGTGAGAAAAGGGATAATTAGCGCAATTTAAGTATTTAAATTTCTTGGGCGTAATTATAGGTGTCTACATTTTCCCCTCTTTGGGGTGGCGTAAGTGATGCCACTTCAAAGATAGTAGACGGAAGAAATTTTTGAAGGGATAGAAGAAAAATTAGTAGGAGGGAGAGATGCCCCCTCAAGTGTTGATAGGGTGATGAAGGAAGACGATTGACGATCGAAAAAGGTGAGAGATATATAGAAGAATGGGAAGGGGAAGATGCCCTGGTGAGATAGAAGATGAGGGGTGAGCAGAAAGTGATGCAGAAGAAATATGGAGGAGGGGAGAGAAGATCTTAGCCTCTAGCTACTATGTATTGGAACAATTTTGATGTCATCATATTACAATAAGAGCTACGTTATCGGTCCTTATGAAAAATATAAGCATACGACAAAGGTATAAGGACATGAAAAGCCATACTACTAACAATTGTCCATTGCTGAAAATACCAACTCCACGTAACATACAACAATGCAATGCAATATGAGAAGGAAACAAGCTCATCTAACAGGGAAAACAAGTATGAACACACATACCTAACCCAAAATCAGTCAAGATAGTTGTACAAATGTTTTGTTATCAGTATTGAAGAGATCCATAAGTTCATGATTGACGACAAGGGTTACAAATGATGCCCCTAGCAAGGATATATGCAAGGGGGAATGAAAATGGACATTTGGTGCGAGTAGAAAGCGTTGTGCGTAAAGAAACAACACCAGGCAACAAAAGTTCCCCAAAGTATGCATTTAAGCAAACAACTAGCTTTGTGAATGGTTGTGAATCGGTCATCTGTGAGTTGTATTAATCGGGAAAATGTGAGAAAAACCAACAGGATATGGAGAAAATACCATGCGTAAGACACAAGTTTCAGCTTTGTAATAAGCAAGCTACGATTCACACATGCAAGTGTAGGTATAGAAACAGTGGAGCAAGCGCCAAATGTGTGGCGCACATGCCAAAAAGGGCGTTAAAGCACCCGAATGAGGGCGCAGCACGAGAAGACAAGCACGTGCATGTGTACACTCCAAAAAGGAGGTGCAAAAATCCAAAAGGGGTGCACAGGAATCTCGTGCCGATAAAAATAGATAGAAAAATGCCAAAAAGTTGACACTTAGAAATTTTTTAGGATTTTTGGGTTAATCCTAAAATGATAGATAGATTTTTAGAAGAAATGTAAGTAACTGAAAAGTGATTTGATATTTTACGAGATGGTTGCGGTTTACTGACACGCAGAGCGCCACTCCCGGATAGCAGATCTAGAGGGGAGTATGCACCGGTGAGACCGGCATGCCATGGCCATACTTGTTAAGGTGATGGGGCTAGGCCCCATGTCTCGGATGCCCTCTATTACATTAGATCATGGCTTCTTGATCGCGCTTAGCCGAGTGATGACATAGTAAGAGTCAAGTGCTTCAGATTACCTATGGGGAGATAATAGTGACTATTGAGAACGTATGATGGATCCTTCACGTGCCGATCATAGGCACCTTGATTGAGTACTGCTCCAATGCCGAGCTGATTAGAGCCACATGCAGTGAAATTTTTGATGTAGATGACATACCACACGATGGTATGACCATAGCTCTACACGAGTGCATTTTTGACCCTACATTGCATCGGGGCCTCTCTACATTATGTCTCTTATCAGTGGGTTTTTACTCACTGATAAGATAGGGACATCATTCCCGAGAGGACTATTACCTTTGGTACATGACATCTTCAGTGGCAAGAGATACTACTGGGGACAGTGTATATTGGCCCACTTATATTGGGATTTTTATTTGATTACATACCACGGTTTGAAGACCGTGGGTCTAACTTCCTTACTATAGATTTGGTCACGAGACCATATTTCCATCAGACACCCTGTGGGCACTTTGCGTGTCCGAGACCCAGAGGAGCCATCTTACATGGCGTGGGTAGCAGTAGGTGGTGATGTATGCAGCCACCTCGGTAGCCTATTTAGATATAGGTGAGAGTTCGATGAGCTGCAGAGATAGATATTATCTGGTAGCCTTACAGACATTTCCAGTGGCTAGAGGATGCCATAGAGCTTAGTGTGTGCTCAGTAGAGCACTATATCATCGGCAGATCATAGCTACATTATAGAGTTGTATCGAGTTGATAGGTGCCAGTGGTAGCTTGGTAGAGTACAGGGGGTCCCATAGCGGATATTTGGTATGCACACAGAGATTCAGAGAGGCACACCATGGGGCCTCGCATACCGAGTGGCTTGAGCTAGGGCAAGTTTTACATAGGTGGTCCCACAGGCATGGGACCCAACACGTCAGTGTGTGGGACTTGGGGACTACTGACAGTTATACAACTTGGTATGCCTTTGTGTCACCCAACATCTCACTATCTCAGAGGAGGCCTAGGTAGCAGGTACTAACCCACCTATAGAGATCTGGCATGGTTCAGAGTGTAGAGAGAGAGAGAGAGAAGTGGGGTCAGATCCAGAGGATCCTTTTGATGGAATTCCGCATGATGGGAAGGGTGCCTCATAGGCATAGGGACCGAGGCCACAGGGCCCAATACAAGCACCAGTTCAGCCTCCTAGAGTGAGGGTCTTGGAGCAGGGCCAGTCATCTAGAGTTCCCCAGGGACCAGTCCTGGTGACATACACAAGCACACGATCGGTGGCACGAGATAGCCACAAGACAATAACAACTACAACAGGCCTTAGCCAAGAGAGACACAATGAGAGTAGAGAGGGATGAGGCCCGAGGTTGGTGTGTGTGTGACTCGTGACAACTGAGTGTGATCAGGATTGGACCCATATTGTCACATTACTATCATAGCAAGATCAGGATCGGGCCCAAAGCTAGCTAGGAGGTGACAGAGTAGTAGCATGGCAAAGTCAAATGTGAGAGGCGACCGCACAGGGGGCTTAGATATTGAGCCTCCTACACCAGTCCCAGAATCAGGTGTGGATGGTCGTTGCTCAGAGGGATCATGTATACACATGGTCATAGGGCCTTATCATATAGAGGGATCAGGCACGAGTCGAAGTGTAGATTGTTACCATATAGAGAGATTGAGAGGCTACCTCCTTGAGTCAGGGTGAGGATGATTTAGGTAGAGTGATAGGTGAGCGCGATGTTTCCCTATAGGTAGTCCTTGATTTTGGAGATACTGACTTGATATGGGATGCTACGAGGCTCGGTGGTGAGGCTTTATTTTATAGGACTACCTACTTCAGGGTAGTTCCTCGAGAGCAGCGAGTGGTACTGTCTCAACAGTCAGAGATGAGTATGATAGGTTCTAGGTCATGGAGATCAGGCCACTTGACAAGATCAGTTAGGAAACCTTTACAGCAGTAGCTAGATGGACATGGGCCATCTCGGCCACCATTTTTCCATCAACCGGTGTGTGACACTGGGAGTCCCGGCGAGGGCGAGAGCTGTGGTTGAGCTCTACCTTCTTTTTGTTATTCAAATTGTTGTTATACATGCCTCTTATGAAGGCTGGATTCGATGTATAGCTTTGTATACCATTATTTTGATGATGCCTTGTGTCGAAGGCTTGATTCTTTCTGATGCATGCCCCTTTTTTATGCCACATTATATTCGATGATGTATTATTTTGAGTACCGACCTGACATAGTTTATACTTGTATATATATGGACATTTTGATGTATCATTTTTGTACGCCTCAGCTGAAGGTATTTTTGATATAGAGCAGTTTTGAGGCATGTCTCTGATGAAGGATTTTATTCTGTTATAGATGTATTACTCTTTTATACACCTCGATGAAGGCTTTTATGATGCACTGCCATGATGTATATTCATTTTTGACATAGATATACCATACATGTATGATTTGGACATTTGTGACATGACATATGTATATACGAGATGGACACTTGTTTATTATTTCTCATGGATAGATAGATGTGTTTATGATGTATTCTGATTTGATTTGACATGTATATGTATCATGATCTTGTTGATGTATCACATGTGTTTTGATTTCTAGATGATGTGATCTTGTAGAATATATCAAATGTGTTTTGTTTATGAGATGTGTCATACTTAGTGGATGGGATGATATGATGATAAGGGTGTGGGGGATAGATTTTGATATTTGTGATCCCTCTTGCCCCCATTTGATGATATGATATGTGATGATTAGCTTAGCATTCATGTATGATGTATACTTAGCCTTTCCTTGATATATGATGTATAGATGATGTTAGATGTGATGATAATGATGGTAATGTGATGTTGTGATAATAAAACAATGCACATGCAATAAACACAATCAAATGCTAACAAAGAACACAATGAAATAACATAATAACGCACTAGGATTCACTAGCATGCAAAAACACACCTCAATATGCAAAAGCAAGAATAAATCTAATCTAAGCAAGAAAATATGAATCCTAACAAAGTACACCCAAGCAATAAACAACCCAAAAGCAAAAACATAAAACAACTATACAAGCAACAACCAAAGAAAGAAACAAGACAATGCAAGTAAATGTAAGTAAATGTTTTTGTAAGATTTGTTTTCATGCAACAATTTTCTATTGTTTAGGTTTATGTGAAACAATTTTCTATTGTTTATGTTTTTGTGAAACAATTTTCTATTGTTTTTGTGTTTGTGAAATAATGTTCTATTCTTTAGGTTTTTGTGAAACAATTTTCTATTGTTTAGGTTTTTGTGAAAAAAAATTCTATCATTTTTGTGTTGTTTTCTAATGTTTTTCCAGAGTTATGCACATGTAACCAAGAAAGCATGGATGCCCCTAGTGTTAGAAGGGGAATATATAAGGGTAGAAGCCACACGCTTATGAACAAGAAGGTGAAGTCATTGAATTTCCCTCAGCATGAGATGGGGAATAAAGAAAGACCATGCCCCTCACAGATGAATAAAAGAAGACAAAGTTGGATCAAGGCCTGATAGGACTAGACTCACAGGGAATCTCGAAGGCAGAGCTAGGGCCAGGCCAAGGAAAACTACCCTCCAGATGCCAGATGCTTGTGAACAAAGAATCCTCCCAAGGTGCCGGAAACCGTTTTTCACCCAAGGACCTATCCAAAGTGCCACAATTGTGTGGTTTTCACTTGTGAATGACCTATTTTCTCTTTTTGATATTTTTGTATTTTTGATCATTTTACCATTTTTTGAGTTTTTTTTTTTTTGGACCTTTCTGCACCATGTTTAAGTGTAGAACCGCTTAAGATGCATAGCATTCATGGGCTCACGAAGCTCATCACCATTGGGGTGAGCAAGTTTTTATGCCCCTGTGCCATACTTGGCGATTATAACATAGGGTCCTAACCAATGTGGTTCGAACTTCCCTTTCTTTTCTCGTTTCGCTCTGGAGTTGAAGCTGGTTCTCCTTCATGACTAAATCACCAACCCGAAAGCGACAAGGGATGATTCTCTTGTTGTAGTTTCGGAGACTCTATTTTGATACACTTTTAGGTGATTAAGAGCGCGAATGCACCTCTCATCTAGGAGCTCCAATTCAGCCAGTCTTGCTACCTGGTAATCCTCATCTTTATCTAAATAGTCCCTAAGAGAGATTCTTAGGGAAGGAAGTTCAATTTCTAATGGGATGATGGATTTTTTTCCCAAACACTAGAGAATATGGTGTCGCACCCGTAGGAGTGTGAATGGAGGTTCTATAAGCCCAAAGGCTGGGTGGATTTGTAAGTGCTAATTACGACCTATTTTGCTAACCATCTTCTCCATTATTCTCACAAAATTCTTGTTTGTGGCTTCAGCTTGTCCATTACCTTGAGGGTAATATGGTGTGGACCATTTTAGCCTAATTTGGAATTGTTGACAGAGAGTTTTCACCATCTTATTCTTAAATGACTTCCCATTATCTATAATGATGGTTGTGGGAATGCCATATCGACAAATGATATGATTCATGATAAATTTAGAAATCGAGCTCCTATTACATAGGTTAAAGGGATAACCTCCACCCATTTTGTAAAGTATTCTGTAGCCATGATGATGTGTGTATGACCATCAAATGAGGTAGGAGTAAGTTTCCTATCAATTCAAGTCTCCACTTAGAGAATGGCCATGGGGTAGTGATAGGTTGCAATGGTTACGATGGAGCATGGATGAAGTTTCCATATACGGAAAAGTACACATTTCACAGCGAGAATTGCAACAATCGGTTTCCATGGTAGGCCAATAGTAGCCTACTCTTAACAATTTCTTAGCTAAGACCATTCCGTTTGTATGTGCTCCACACACCACTTCATGTACTTATTTGATCGCTTGGATTGACTCCATCACATCAACACAAAATAATAGATTCCCATCGTAGCCACGATGATAAAGTATACCTCCTAAAAGGTTATAATAGCCTATTTGGTGAATTGGGATTTGATTTTTAGAACAAGAGATATCGGGAGGGAACATGTTGTCCTTAACATAGGTAAAGATGGTGTAGTCATTTTTACTCCCATCACAAAAGGAAGGAACCCCATGTGCATCGACTATCACCCAAGAGAAGTTTGAGTCACCCGAGGCATGCATTGGTACCGAGTATCTCTTTATGTGAGTTTAGTGGGAAGCATTATTTATGATTAGTGCAAGAGATTTTATGAGGGAGGTTGAAACATACAAGGACCATACGGCTCAAAACGGCCTCTATATCCTTGCGGTCACCTTAGACTGAGTACTTTAATAGAATCTGAACATGCATTATGACAAAAAGAATTATACAAGCATTCATACATAGCATGAAAGGAAAGAGAACTCATATGAGAGAAATATGCATTAAAACCATTGATATCCATGTCTATTTATAACAGGTAACCTCATTATATTCATTGATTCATTACAGAGTGTCACAGAGAGTAGACCGTAGTCATGCATATCACTAGACGTATGTAACTAAGCTAACAAAAAAAGAAAAATTACAACTCCATGCTTAGTACATTCTTTCCTGAATACAAATATCCACTCGTAGTAATTTTGTAGAGCTCCGCTCACTCTCTAACCCGCTATACCTCATACTTCTATATCTTTTACTCCACAGGCACTTGTATTTATAATTCTCCTACACTGCCAACTCACCTTCCAAAGCATCCTCAGATATGGTGCCAAGTGTTGAATGTGGTCCATGCGAGCATGCTTCTCTAGGCCTAGGCTTTCCACTTTACCTCATGATGTTCTTCTAGAATATTCCATCCAAGGCATGCTATTTCCTGGGCCATCCTATCGCCAGGTTGGCATCTTATCCATGCGCAATTGATCATGATTTTCACGTGTTCTGCCCTAGGTGCTCAAATTGACTAAGTCCCGAGCCTCCTTTCATGCGTCCCTGTGTGTTATGTGATTCCCTAAACATTTCTCTTGCGTGATTTTTCCTTGCGTGCCTTTTTCATAACTGAGACCTTGCACGCCTATGCGCCTTCATACTTGGCCAATATTCTAGGGGTCCAACATCACCCCACACTACACCTATTCTCCATCCTCGGAAACATTTTACTTAACCAAGATGCTTGTTGTCTAGGGAACCAATGAATAGTCTTACACTTTACAAAAAGAATAAGGAATGAAATAATCGGGGAAAGAATGAAGAATGGGGGACATCAATTCAACAAGCTAGGAAAATATTTCCGAAGGTCTGCCTCTAGCTTATTCCATACTTCGACCTCACCCTGTGCCTTCTGGCAGAGGTTGCCCACTAGGGTGCTCACTTCATCAAAACTCAGGCCAACTCCCTGGGTGCCCAAAATGTCCACAATCTACTCCATCTCTTTGCCTAGGTCCTTGAGTTTATCCATCCTTCTAGTGATTTAGGGTATAGTTCCTTTAGTCGGGCCTTAATTGAGCTCCTTAAAGCCTCAATTGCCTCTAATTTCTTCTCTACTTCAGCCAAGACCTTGTCCCTCTCCGCCTGTTCCCCTTGTTCTTTTCTTGGAATTCTTTTAGTTCTACTTCAAGCATGGTGACCAAGGAGCTCGCCACCTTATCTCTATCTATGCATGTATCATATGTGGCCTCCACAGATTGGGCAATGATCTTAACCTCCGCGAGTACTTGGCTATACTCAGCAATGAGTGCTACCACCTTCAACCTGTCCTCCTCTTTCAAGCACGTGGCCACTTCTTCTATAGATTCTAGGGCCAAGGGTCGTCTCTCCATAGTGAGGATGCACGTTAGATCTTCTATACACTCTAGGAGGGATGATTACTTTTTCTTTGGTGGCGCTAAGTCTAGGTATTTCAGGAGGATGGTGGCTTTGACAGACCCTATTTTATTGTAAACTTCCCGCACCTTAACTTACTCTTCCTTCAACTCGCACATTAACTATTTCTTGATCAGTTCTTCCTATTTCAAGCTCTTGGCCTTCTCTACCAGTTCTTCTTCCTTCTTTCCTAACTTCACCTCCAGCACTTGATCCTATCGTTGCGCATGAATAATCTAGCCTTGGTCTTGACCGCGACCTTGTTCAGTGCATTGTAGACTTACTCATCCGAGAGCTCCTAAGCATTCACTAAGGGATTGACCCCTTTAGATTCTAGCAATGTGATGAGTGCTCCTTAGCAGGATTCGAAGTCTGGCTCATCAACGTGGGACTTGAATTCCCAAGAGAGCATATTCCCTGGTTCGGGGTATACGTCATCCTTCTAAAAGACCCCATGGCTATGAGCCTTTTCATGGGTACGATGCTATGGAATTATAGGCGTAACACATTCCTTGTGTCATCAACATATCCCATTACCTGTTTTAGTTCTACATCCAGAGTTCTTATGCCCGAGTGCGCACCTTTGGGAAAGCTTAATGTCAGAGCGGGGCCTCCCAGGTTGTCATGATCTTTTTTGATGTTCTCCTCCTTCCCCTCCTTCAGCACTATGTCCACGTTGCGATCCAACTCTTTGTCTACCAAGACATTGAGAATTCTCTACACTTCTCTCTCTACCACCTCAGTGATCTACTCCTTTGTAAAACTTATGTCTCCCTCCTTTTCCCTAGCAACCTCCTCATCCTCCATGTCTTCAACATTTTTCCCATCCTGTGCGCCCTTGTGCCATGCGAATACGAACTCTTGCTTCTCACTTCCACTCTCCTCTTCGAGTTGTAGATGATAAAGACATGTGGCTCCTGGTCTTTCCCTACCTCTTCTTCCTTCTTTGTCATCTCCCTCACTCTCATCTTCTCTTTCTCCCAAGTATTTTTCTAAGCTGTCGGTCACCTCCGAGTCAGCTTCCTTATCCACCCTCTACTTTTTCCTGAGAGGTGGTTCCTGATCAGGGGATTTGGCCTTATCTTCTTCCTCAGGTGATTCTTCCTTGGAGATGGGTTTCCTAGGCACCTCTACCTCTGGTGTCTTCTCCTTCACTAGAGACTTCTTTCTCCATATGTAAGTGCTTGGCTTAGCGCTTGTGGATGACATGCTCACTGTCTAAGTAGTTTGCACAATTGGTGCTTCTTCTTCTCCTCTCCCTATTTTCTTGGATGTTGGCTTCTTCTTCCCCAAGGGGTCTTCAAGTATGGAGACTTCATTCTCTAGATACACACCCTTCTCAAACTTCAACCTTATGCACAAGTACACACACATCACTGATCCTCTAGTGATGGGTAGTGTCATCACCTTGTCATTTGAATCTCGTGCGACACGTACTTTTCCACATACGTACGCTTACCACTGGGGTAATTCAGCTTCTTCCTCATCTCCCTATGTTCCCGGTCCAGACTACCCAGCTCCAGCCTTAGCTTCTTTGAATCCTTAAATTTGTTCACCCCCACTTGGAAGTACTAAGCAGTGAATGCGAAGGGAAGCTTGCACCAAGGGCTCCATGATTTTTCTATCAGCTTGAATCTACCCAGGTAGTAGTGTTGATAAATTGTGAATTTATCTTCCCCCTCGGTGGTCTGTTGGGAGTTGTTGAGATTCTCCACTCTTCCTCAAACATGTTTCTTAGGCATGTGTACCATTTCTCTAGCCTTTACTTGTGGGGTGATGTCATTGTATCGCAAACATTTTTTTCAAACCTCTTCACGGGTGAAGGATCCTTGGTGGGGTAATCCCATACAAATTTTTCCAGTGCATCAGGCACCCCAATCTTTGTGAATACAATGGTGAGCAAGATGTTGTTGAAGATGATTCTGTCCCTTTCCTTTGCACAACTGAAAATTTCCTCTATGATATATTTGGATAGGTTGTATATGGTTCCCTCTGTAATCTTCTTGTAGACATGTAGCCAAGGTTTGTTGACCTGTGTCCACCTCTCCTAGCCATTTAACTTAGTCACCAAATGCATGAACATTTTCATTATGGGGTCCTTGATGTTTGAAATATCATAGTACCGTGACCCCTTCTTGTAGGCATACTCGGTGATGGTCTCTTGAATAGCCTCCTTATCACCAAGGTCATCTTCCAAGCTATCTCCCTCACATATGAGGCCTGTAAATTATGAGATCAGCTGGGGAGTCACACACATCTTGCGCCCTATAAAGTGGAAGTAATATTCATCCACCTGTGACATCAAGCACTAGTACAAGTGCTCTGGCTTTCTGAAATAAGGAAACTCATAGAGTTACAACAGCCTTGTCTTCTCCATCTTAAGCTTAACGTCATCATCGTATATAGGAAAACCCTCAGGTGTTCGTTTGTTGGTGGGGCATACTAATTCCAACGCCATTTATTTTTCTATTGTGTTCATGTGGTGATTATAGTCACTAATAGGTACAATTTTTAAGTGGGATTTCAATTCCTTCCCCATCATCACCCCATCTGGGTATTGCATCTCTGCATACCATTCTTCATTTGTGTCTACCTCGGGTTATGGTTGTTTAGCCTTGGATTTTCCATTTCCTTTCTTGGGTGCCATGGTCGAGGTATTTTTATCACTCCTATTCTCTCCTTGTTACTCTATCTTACTTCTTCCAATCCTCCGATCTTAAATCCATGATACAATCCTTCTAAACCCGTGCCCTAGTTTGTCGAACCCTAACTGGGATGAAAATCTTCACAAGACAATGCCTCTTCACTCTTTCCACGCCCGTGTAACCCCTTCTAGTTCGCAAACTCAAACTGGCTACTTCAATCTCACAGATCTTCCTTCACTCGATTGAATCTAAAAGCCCTAGTTTATGGAACTCACTTATATCTCAAACTCTTCTATTTTGCAAAGTAAAAATGAGAGTGCCCCGACCCTTTACTTATAGTTTTTCTCTTTTCTAAACATTAAATGCTACTTCACCTACCACCATACTTTTTTCATTTAATGTGGATTTTTCAAACAAATCCCATCTTTAGCGCCTTCCCTTACGTGCCTAACCTACATGAAAACTCCTCCAACCTTCTAGTATGCAACCAATCCAACCTAACAGGAGACTATTGCGCGTGCGCAACCCACACCGAAGACACTTATTCTCGTCCCGATCCTAGCTCTCACCTACCTCATGTTTCTTTAAATGTGATTTCTCTTCTGTGGGATCTACAAGTAGCTTTATCCTAGCACCAACCGTTCTTCCATCTTCCTCTTTATATACCTCTTTCAACCCGACTACTCAACAAGGCTTTTCAACACAACTTCATTGGTACTTTAATCACGCGCTTCTTCAATTTTCTCCATCTCACACTTAAAGTGATGTGTGGTCCTCTGCACACTCATAAATTCTCCAAAAATAACAATAAGGTTACCAGCGCCCAGGGCACAAAACAACACAACAACGCAAAAGGAAACAAAAGAAAGGGAAAATGAATAAGAGAAACTCTGAACTAATCTGGAAAAACTACCTTATTTACACACACCAAGAAGACTTATTTATAATAAGGCTTCAGCCTACTCCCATTGAAGTGTCCAGGCAACTTCGTCCCATCCAACGCTTGTAAATGGAACACACCTGAATCAAGGATGTATGAGATTTTGTAAGGACCCAACCAATGGACTTTCAACTTCCCAGGATGGCATAGAAACTTATAATCATATAATAACACCATCTGCCTAACCTTAAACTTCTTGTTTCTAATATGGTGATCATGCCAATCCTTTTGCTTTTCCTTTTCACTATTTGGCTCCATCGAGTGAGTGATCATCTCTCATCTAGTTTCATTAACTCATTAATTATTTCTTCTAGCGCTTGTTCATCGGCTAACCCTCTTATGTGCACTATTCATAGAGAAGGAAACATAAATTCAACCGGAAAAATAGTGTCCGCACCAAACACCAATTGAAAAGGTGTGGATTTATTTAGTATTTTGTACATTGTTTTATAAGCCCATAATACTGCCCATACTTTGTCATCCCAATCAAGTCTTCTGACATCAAATTTTTTTTTCAAGGTATGACTCAATATTTTGTTGAATGATTCCGTAATTCCATTTTCTTGTGGGTGATAGGGTATAGTCTTGTGATGAGCCACCATGAATTTAGATAATAGGATTCTCATGGTCTCAGTCAAGAAATGTGTACCCCTATCACTGGTCAGACTCAAATGGCATCCATACCTCGTGATAACATTTTCCCACAAGAACCTCTACGCATTTTTTGCCGCCATACAATCTTTAGTTGGGGCTGCCTCTTCCCACCTTTTGAGATAATCTGTGTAAGTGATGACATAACGTGACCCATTCCTACGTACTTCCGGTGCAATAGGTCCTACAAAGTCTATCACCCACTTTTCAAAAGGCTCCGCACTAGGAATAGGGTGCAAAGGCATCTCATCTCTCCTTCTTGGTTTGCCAATGCACTGTAAATGGTCACATGCTTTATAATAGTCTCTATAATCTCTATACAAGGTTTCCCACCACAAACCTGCCACTAATATCTTGCACGAAATGGTCACTTGCATAATTCCCACCCGCACTTCCTCCGTGTGCTTCCTCCATGATGGCCAGGCACTCATGCTCTAAGACACATCTGCACAAAACTTCATCACGTCCCAATTTGTATAAGTCTCCACTGATTAACATGTAGGGTGTGACGCGTATGGCCAACTGCTTCTTTTCTAATGTCTTCATTCCATCCGGTGCCACACCTTCCTTTAAAAATATTGCAATCTCTTCCAAATCCGATGGCACGTGCCACAATCTAAGCAGATTGCATGTCGGCATTGCTTCCTCAATACTCTGCACATCCTCCCCTGAATCAATTCTTGATAGATGATCAAGCCCACAGTTTCTTTTTCCAGGTTTCACTACAACGGTGAATTCAAAATCTTGAAACAACAACACCCATCGACATATGCATCCTTGTAGAATAGGCTTGTTCACTAAATACTTCAATGCCATGTGGTCGGTGTAGAACATAAAGGGTGTTGCCAACAGATACTGTCTAAACTTGAAGAGTGCGTAGATCATTGACAATGCCTCACACTCATTTGTGGTATAATTTGATCTCTTTGGTGTCGACTTCTTGCTTAAAAAATAGAGAGGATGATAAACAATCCCTTCACCTGGCTATGCAAGCACTACTCCAATGGCGGTCCTTAAGGCATCTACATGAACATGAAAGGGCTTGTCCCAAGAGGGAAACCATAAAATAGGCACGGTAATAAGCCTATATTTTAATGTATCAAATGCCCTCTACTACACCTCTCCCCAATGGAAGGAACTTTTATGTCTAAGTAGCTCCTCTAATGGCAAGACGATCTTAACATATCCCTTAATGAATTTTCTATAATAGCCTACATGCCCAAGGAATCGCGCACTGCGCTCTGGCTAGTAGGCTCCCTTAACCCCACAATAACTGCAACTTTAGTGGGATCTACCAACAAGCCCTCCTTACATATGATATGCCCCAATAAAGTCCCAAAGGGTGTAGCAAACACACATTTCTTAATGTTGAGGGATATCCTTAACTACCTACACCTCTCAAACATTAACCTCAAATTGTCACAATGGTCTTTAACTAGACCATATACTATCCATCATCCAAATAGACCTGAAGAAATTTATGGATGAAGTCCTAGAATGCTTGCACCACTATGCGCAAAAAGCAGCTGGCGCATTCTTCAACCCAAAGGGCATGACTATATATGCAAAACTTCCCCACTCGGTGGTAAAAGTTGTCTTCTCCTGGTCTTCCTTTGCAATCCAGGACTTGGTGGTACCTTGAAAATCCATCCAGTAAAGGAATAGATTTCACACCCAACAACTCCTTCCAAAATTTCTTTAGTGAAGGGGGTTAGAAATGGATCAATGACACAAACTACATTCAATTCCCTATAATCCACACAAATTCTAATCTGCCCATCCTTCTTGATGCCATCCACTCTGAATCTTCCACTGCCTCAATGATCCAGAAGCTATTATTTTTTCTATCTCCTCCTTGACCTTCACGCGCAAGTTGGGATTCATCTAGTAGAACCTTTTCCTAACCAGGCATGCACTTTCCTTCAATTTTATCTTCATATCCCCCAAGGAATGGTGAACACATTTGAGCTCATGATACCCACATGGGAATAAATCCTCAAATTCATGCAGCAGATCAATGATCTTTGATACTTCCTTATCTATCTAGTAATCCCCAATAATAACTTCCTTAGGTTCTTCTTCTAAACCAATGTTAACTTTATTCATCTTTAAAGGCTCATGGTAGGCACGCACGTAAGCATCTACACTGTCCACTACCTCGCGCATCCCTATAGAATGGATAACCTCTAAGCTTTCCAATTCCTCTCCATCAATCACATATACCAACTTTCCCTTATCTTTTTCCAAACACACGTGCTCAAGCTGTAACTCTTCTACTTCCTCTTCTTCTTCAAAATGCGCCTCCAATCCTAGTTCACCTAGTAATTCCAACAACCTATCTTCCATCCTAGAACTATCCCCCATGGTAAGGTGCTTGATACCTTGCAAGGCCTTATTAACCGATGGTTTGGTACTCCGATATTCAAAGGTTTGAATAAGGTCAGCTGCGAGCTCTTGCCAATTCCTTGTCTGGCGGTGTGTCTCTCGAATGAATGTACCATGCACGCATAACCTTGTAGTGTAGAATACAACTTGTGCACCTAGAGGGATGGTGGCAAAGCTTCCGTGCCTTCTCTCTAGACCCATTCACACTCCTGGATATGGAAAGAGGCGGGCTCCTTCCCATGGTACTCCTTGATGATGGTGGGTACATTACTTCTAGAGAATCTGATAGAGAGAGCAATTCTTATTTTGCACCATTGTAAAAGGCTCTCTTGATGTGTGGCCCACCACCAAGCTATTATGCCGAGCAAGACATAACTTAACATCTGCCTCCATTCCTTCTCATCCCTCCACTGAGCTTCTACCTCTTGTAGAAAGATCTTAGGGAAGGCTCCTCCTGAATACTTGGGAAATTATTTTCCTCCAAGGTGCCTAACCGTGTGTGCCTTTGTTACCTTGGTCACCAACCCTCTCAACTTCTATCCCATTAATTTGTAAGTTCCATGCACCCAATTGTCACATGCCAGACTAGTGGTATCACTCACTGAATGAGCATATTCAAACTAGATAACCCCATTAGTAGGGTGTATCATCTCAGGGTCTTTGATTGAGCACCCATAAATTTTTTCCACAACTTCTTCTCCCAATGGTTCAATATAGGGTGTTGACTTCCCATCAACCAAGGGTATAATGACCTGTTCTTCCTTGTTCTCGAAGCTGATGTACCCTTTGTTTGTTTTTATTAAGGGCAAATAGTTTTAAAGGGACTATACCCTGTATAAAAAAGGGCTCAAAAGCCAGATAGTAAAGATGATAAAATCAGCCCAGAGAAGGGCAAAACAGTCAACCAAGGAAGGCTCAACAGCCAAATATTACAATATATGTGAAAAAAGGATCAAAACGTACAAAGATCCAGAGAAAAGAAGGAAAGATCAAAAAGAAACCAAAAGAGAAACAACATAAAGAGCTCCGCCAAAAAATAGCTCCAGAACCACCCGATGACAGCCACATCGCAGCCAAAAAATAGCATCACAACAACCCGTTACTTGATGGCTCTGTCAATTTTGGTCTTGATAGCCTGCAGTGACATGAAGAAGGCAATGGCAGTGGCCTGAGAGGAGTCTTGCAAATCTGCTTGGGCAATTGCAATGTCCCTTTTCTCTTTAGGGCCCCATATGTCCTCATTAATCCCACTTAAACTGCAAACACTGTGGACATGTTGTTCAATGAAATTATAAATGCTTTTGAGGGAAGACAATATGCAGTCATTGCGGCTTTTAGCATTCCCCAATCTGCCATCTAAGGACTGAAGTTTCTTGAAGACTTCACCAATAACCCCCTCTTCCTCCTCACTTTGAAGGATCCTTTTACCCTTTGCTCTTTCCATGTTTTTTATAGCCCCTTTGAGCTCTTGTATCTCCTTCTCTAATCTATCCACCCTATCCAGCAATTCCTCCTCTTTGGGCTCCTCCACCGGCTTGCTAATATGCAGGAGGTTTTCAGCTAGTTCCAAGTCTTTGTGACTCCTTAGGACTCGTTGGGAAGTAGGGATTTTAGCTTTGAGGCTCTTGCTTTTCTTGCTGGAGACAACATCTTCATTCTTTCTTTTTAGCAGGGGGGAGTGGGAGCAGTGTGGGCAGGTGGAGGTATGGAGGAGGGAGGTGGGCTAGGATTCACGGGAGGGCAGCTGGAGAAATGGCGGTGAATCAAGAGGATAAGGCCCTGGTGCAAAGGGACAGCCCTAGAGTGGCTTTGAACTTCCCTTATAGATTTCTCCAGAGAGTTAATCAGATAGTGAGGAAAGCTGATAATGTTATTTCTACAAAAATGATTTAGAAAAATCAGATGCTTATGAGGTATAGTCACATATCTTCCTTCAAGGGTAACATACCTTACCACCATTTTGGCCAGTTCATCAAAAGGTTCAGGGATCGACACCACCTTGAGGCCAGTAGTCACAAACTCAAGATTCTCCCCCTCTTCCAGAAATTTCTTGGTTTCCACCTCCCTGTCTACCTTCTTATTGAAGAATTTTGTGCCTTCAGTGAGGCCCATGATCTGAGCTATGAGCTCTTCCGTGATTTCCATTTTCATGTTACTATATTTGACTATTCTATTCTTCCAACCCTTGGTGAATTTGATAGATATGTCTTGGTCGAAGCCTTGAATCCTTTCAATGAAATTAGACAGTCCCCCAATTTGTAGGTAATCCCAAAGCTCCGTGTTCTCTTTCCACTCAGGATTGTGGGTCGGTTTAGTTTTACATGGTGGCCCCCCCATGTTTCCTCTGCTCCTTTTCCTGTTCTCAATGGTAAAATAGCTACCAATGTGCGGGACAGGCCGAACTTTGATTTTGGTATTTGAATCTTTCCTTCCCGTGAAAGCCGGTTTAATTATTATGCTACACTTGTTATTATTGCCCCACTCCTCGGCTTTCCTCCTATGCCAAGAAATGATGACAGTCCAACCCACACAGATCACAACAATCATCCAAATATTTTGTGATGTCATCATCATGTACTTGGGGATCCACACATTAGCGTCTAAAATACAGCCGTTAGTTATGATTTTCACTGCCATGTAGATCAATGATAATGGCTTTATTGACATGAGCGGGTAGAACGTCCCCCCCAATCCAAGTTTGAAAGGAATTATTAACACCGAAGTTAGCCAAACTGTCAGCGACCCTATTTCCTTCCCGGTAGGTGTGGGTGATTTGGACATTTTCAAACCTTTGGAATATATCAATAGCTTCCTCAATATAATTCCTGATAGACCAGCTGGGGTGTTTCTTTTTATTCAAAAGATTGATAATATTTAGAGAATCACCTTCAATTATGATATTAGGAATATTACAATCTCTGGCAAGTCTAATACCCCAAAGAGCCACCATGGCTTTGGAATAATGATTAGTCTGTCTACCCATTCTCCCATAAAAAAGTAGCAACATAACTGCCTCTTTGATCCCTGATGATTCCCCCTCCTCTAGAGTCACCCGGATTGCCCTTAGAGGCCCCATAAGATTTAACTTGTGCCAATCAGTGGGGGTTTAATCCATCAATTTGTGTTTGTCATTTCACTTTGTTATTTCTATTGACAATGGCAATATTCCATTCAGTCAGAATGCATTCTTCATTCTCCGGGTAGAGTCTATTTTTAGGGGGTTTAAATCTAGCAATATTATCTTGCACAACAATGATAATTTCCTTATAAACTTTGTTACAAGCCTGTCTATTGTTTCTGAAAATACTATCATTACGAGCCTTCTAGATTCTCCACATAGTGTGGGGCAGAACAAGTTGCCATAGCCTTTTCACCATGCAATGTTTAAACGGAGAGCTCCATTGCTCCCAAGCCTAAAGGCGGTAAGGGGAAAAATCCATCTCAGATTAAATTTTGCAAAAACAAGCTGCCAAATTTTGGAAGCAATCTCACAATGGAGGAATAAATGCTTTATATCTTCAGCCTCTTGCTGACACATGCAACATCTATTTGGCATGATAAATCCCTTCTTGATGAGGTTGTCATTAGTTAGGATCTTACCATTAATAATTAGCCACCAAAATAAGTTCACTCTAGGGGTTAGCTCCGGCATCCACAACTTGTGCCACTTAATTTCACTTTCCATGGATGTAAAGAAAGAATTATATCCTGATTTAACAGTGTACTCCCCATCAAAAGAATCTTTCCAGATGAGCTCATCTTTAAGATTTTGATTACTTATATGGATTAGGGAAAGCTGATTCTGGAGAGATATAATATCAGCCTGAATATTATCATTCTCCACTTTTAGCTGCTTCCATTTTCTTTTGTTTCCATCCCTCTCAATGTACCCCTAGATTTTGTGTCCATACTTTGCAATTAAGCTGTCTTTAATATGATCATAAGCAGAGATCCAGTTAGAATCCGTCCACTTATCAGTCCAGAAGTTTATGTTTTTCCCATCTCCAAGCTTCCAGCTGCACCCCTGAGAGAGAATGTGTCTGCTGCGTAGAAGGTTGTTCCAGAAAATAGAACCACTCGGAAGGGACTGATCATATATGAAGGAAATCTTGTTTTGTTTTGAAAGATATTTGATCTTAATCAGCTCTGTCCAAGGTCTGTGCTCTTTTATAAGCCTCCATCCTAATTTTGCAGTAAGGGCAGTACTCATATGTTTTATATCTTTGATGTCTAACCCCCCTAGTCTCTTAGGTTTACAAACCTGTTCCCAAGCCACAAGATGATATCTGAATTTGTCCTCAGTACCGTGCCACAGAAAGTGTTTTTGAATCTTCTCAATCATTCATCATATTTGTAGGCATCTTTGAACATTGTGATATGTAAATAGGCAAATTTTGAAGTGTGCTTTTAACCAAAAGACACTTACCTGCACTTGAAAGAACGGCTCCTTTCCAGCCAGCCAACTTTCTTTGAAATCTCTTAATAAGATCATTCCATACCTCCACTGAAATCTTGCCAGTACTTAAAGGTAACCCTAAGTAAGTAGCTGGTAGAGAATTAATAGTGCATCCTAGAATATTAGCAATCTTTCTTTGCCTCTCCTCAGGAGTATTGAAGAAGTAAATAGAGCTTTTGTCAAAATTAACTTTCTGCCCCGAGGCTTCCTCATAAAATCTAAGGACAGTTTTAATGGCCTTTGCCTCAATAATAGAAGCCATTAAAAGCAGCAAAGTGTCATCAACAAACTACCGATGAGAGGAGATCGATTACCGGTAGTTGGAGGAAGCCTTTTATAATGCCAATAACAATAGCTTTGGAAATAGATCTGCTTAAACTATCAGCCATAATAATGAATAAAAGAGGGGAGATTGGGTCGCCTTGCCGTATACCTCTATTACTGGCAAAAAAACCCACATGTTCCCCATTAACAACCACAGAGAATCTAGAGGTAGAGATGCAAGAGTGGATGATATTTCTGAATTTGCTTTGAAAGCCAAATTTGGATAGGACCTCATCCATGAATCTCCGGGAGACTCTGTCGAAAGCTTTATGCATGTCAAGTTATTTTTGAACAGAAGGTTCACATTATTTTTGTAACACCAAGGATGCCCAAGTAGTCTTTGGGAAATTTTCCGCCTCGCGAGCGCTAAGAATTCGAAGTCTCCAGGTAAACTTGGCTCCCTAGATAGTAATAGTTGCATCCTTCAAGACATTGATGGGCATTGCCTTAGTGTTGTTTTCCATATACAAAACATTCAAAGATGGATGTAATGCAGGTCTTCCCATATGATGCCATGCATCCAAAGTAAAAAAATTAACCTCTGCGCCTATGTCAATGAGTTATTCCGAGATCCACCCATCTGTTGCATTTAATGTAATCTCCTTGTCATAGTCGAGGATGTGAGGAGGAAGGTTCGCGCGTGCAAGACCTATCTCTTGCACACTTCTCCGGTGCATGGTACGTTCTCTCTTAACCAGGATCCTAGCAAGAGAATGATATTCTCTTGCCTTAACATTTTACACACTTCCTTGACCTCATCCAGGTCATCCTTTTGCACCTCGAATCTCCTTCCTTATTCCTCCCTCATGGATTACTCTTTTAGACACTATATCTCCCCTTGTAAGCTTTGAATAACATCCATGGTGTCTGATATATCTCCTTTTGATGTGCAGTGGTCAGGTACTTTCCATGAATGACCTTCTCTCTTGAAAATAGGGTTTTCTGTCTTGGCACCTCTCTCGTGTGTGCTGACTTCTACCCTTATTGTTACCAAGATAGGATAAAAACCTTCATCCTATGTTACTCGGGGCATCCACTGTATCTTTAACTTCTTAATACGACCATTGTAGTGCCATTGTCCTTTCGGTGCTTCTTGATTCACTTGCTAAAATAATTCTAGGAACTCCTCATACTTCTACTTCTTTCCACACCATGAGCATTACAACAGTGCAGGAACTCACACTTCTAATGTTTTGTAGATCCACAGTTGAAACAGGTTCCACTTGGGAACTCACTTCTTCTTCCTCTATGGTTACCTTGACCATGGAATCCTCCTCAAAAACCTCTTCCACGCACGCCTCCTTCTACTTACTCCTCATAATGGTGATAATTATCCTTGGAACCCTTGTGACACTAGTTTGGCGTACCCCATGATCAATGAGCCTATTGTCCTTAATATCATGGGTTGTAGAGGTGAAAAATTTTCAATAACAAGATACATTCTTCCTGATCATGTGCTGCAGCAAGGGACATCTACTTGCATCATGGTCCCCATTACAAATTTCACAATCCACTTTCAAAGCACGTACCATCCTTCGAGGGAAATTATTCCTAACGTGTCCCTCTATTTCACAATATGTACACCACAAACCACTGCGAGTCTTATGGGATGTGTTTGCAAATAATTTTTCCAACTGTTTTGCCATAACAACAATTTGAGCCTCCAAGAACAAGCTAATGCTAGTATCAATACTACCAACAACCTCGGTGCACAAGGTAACTTCCAATGCTTTGCGTGGGTCTGTAAAATTTTTATGAGACAAGGCCCTTCTAAAAGGGGTGATCAATCCTCCAACAAACCACTGTGCATGCTGAGAAGGATGGATATCATATGATAATTTAGACAAGAGAGTTTTAAAGCACGCATCATACTCCTGCACACTCTCTGCCATTCCTTGCTAAATCTCCTTCAAAGTGTTGATGCTCTTCTACTTGAACTCAGGAATGTGGAACTCTGCCAAGAATGCATTCTTTAAGGCAGTATATTCCACCACCATTTGATGAGGGTCATACTTCCTATACCAACTATGCATGTGCCCTTGCAACATGGTTGCAAACTGACTAGCCTTCCATTCGGGGTTGTCATACCCTTCACATGCTATAGCGAGTTCACACTTATGGACATATTCTGCAACATCCTTAATGCCCCTGTAACTGTAATTTGGTAAATGCAGAGACATTTCAAAGAATACTTGAGGTGGTGGCTAGGGTCCCTGTCCTCCTGAGCTAGAGCCTTGGTTCCCTCCGGTGTTTCCTCCACCACCTAATCCATCGAGTCATGTGCCTCAGAGCCATTAGATCCACCAGAACCACTAGGTCTAACAAGTCTTGTAGGAGCTATGCCAAGCGCAACGGTCCCATTGAACTATGTGCCGATGTTCTGTGATAGCTCTCCACTCCCACTACTGTGTCCCATGCCACTCCTTGATGTGAGACTGAAATCTTGTACACTTGCTCCTTATCTAAAGACTCCTCTAAATACTGGAATATGTGCAACCATAGAAGAAGGGACTATAAAATTGTATCTCCTAGGCATGGATCTATCTCTTCCACCGATATTAACTGGGTCAATAAAACTTCTTCCTTGTTCAGGAAAACGAAGCACCAGGGCTTGGTCACTGGGTGGATTCAGATATGCACCAATGACTCTCCTTTCTTTGTGTAACAAACTCTCACCAGAAGCCAAAGGGGTCTCCCTCACACACTTGCCAAGATGGGGTACCACAGACTGCTTAGGTTCCACATCCTCCATGTGAACCTCAACTCCTTCTCACAATGTCTATCTCCATAGATCCATAAAACTAGAAGCCTCGTGTCATCTAGCAATCTTCCTTTCACACGCTTCACTATACTTGAGCCATCTCTCTTCCCTCTCCTTTTCTGTCATGATATCTGCCATCTTCCTCCACCCAAGCTCCCTTACCCAATGCTCAAAATGGTTTAGCTGACCATTGGGAAAGCCTCTAAACTCATGGTAACCATTAATATATTCATAGCTAGGGAATAACACATAGAAATGTTCCTCTAGGTTCTCACAGAAATTCAAACTCAGCAACCTCCGAACAAGAATATGTGGAAATGGCATACTCTAGAGTGTAACTAGTCAGTACTCCTCTCCACCAATGATCTACAGCATGGGTCCACGTCAGATCTACATCCTACAACCTTTAGTAGTCTTCTTTGGTCCATACATGCGATCCATAATGCCAACTTGATCTAGATGCATAGGCTGAAAGCCATTCATATAGTTCTACTAGGAAGTAGTAGAAGAAGGTCTCGTATAGATCATGGTAGATGTTCTCTTCTACCCATCTACACACATTAAAATCAGGTCCAGTGCTAAATCTCTAAGAAAATTAATCCTCCATGCTCTTGAACCACAAATCAAAATTTTCCAATGTAAACTACTCGGTCATTCCTCACTACAAAGATCATGATGTATGCTATATCCCACTACAACTTTGAAAAGAGGTCCCGACAACGGAACCAAGATGTAGTCATTTTTACTCCCATCACAAAAGGAAGGAACCCCATACATGCCAACCTATCACCCAGTAGAAGCTGAGCACTCACCCGAGGCACGTGCGGGTACCGAGTCTCTCTTTTATGTGAGTTTAGTGGGAAGCATTATTTATGATTAGTGTAAGAGCTTTTATGAGGGAGGTTGAAACATACAAGGACCATAGGGCTTAGAACGGCCTCTAGATCCTTGCAATCACCTTAGATTGATAACTTTAACATAATCCAAAACATGCATTATGACAGAAAGAATTATACAAGAATTCATACATAGCATGAAAGGAAAGGGAACTCATATGAGAGAAATATGCATTAAAACCATTGATATTCATGTCTATTTATAACAGTAACCTCATTGTATTCATTGATTCATTACAGATTGTCACAAAGAGTAGACCGCAGTCATGCATATCATTGGATGTATGTAACTAAGCTAACAGAAAAAGAAAAATTACAACTCCATGCTTAGGACATTCTTTCTTGAATATAAATATCCACTCGTAGTATTTCTGCAGAGCTCCGCTCACTCTCTAACCCGCTATACCTTGTACTTCTATATCTTTTAATCCACAAGCACTTGTATTTATAATTCTCCTACACTGACAACTCACCTTCCAACGTCCTCAGATTTGGTGCCAAGTGTCAAATGTGGTCTGTGTGAGCATGCTTCTCTAGGACTGGGCTTTCCACTTTACCTCATGATGTTCTTCTAGAAGATTCCATCTGAGGCATGCTCTTTCCTAGGCCACCCTATCACTAGGCTGGCATCTTATCCATGTGTAAGTGATCACGTTTTTCACATGTTCTACAGGCACTCAAATTGGTGTCTCGAGCCTCCTTTCATGCATCACGCGTGCTATGTGCTTCCCTAAACCTTTCTCTTGCATGCTTTTTCCTTACACACCTTTTCATAACTAGGACCCTACGCGCCTATGTGCCTTCATACTTGGCCAATATTCTAGCGGCCTAACAAATGGGTTTGTACCATGGGGAATTAGGACCAACAACATCACAAGCCAAATAAGATTCTGGCATGTCATACGCGGGCTGGCATAAATTTTCTACAAAAAACGACATGTCATTATTCCCTAGTGGAATACAAAGCATAGAACCCACTGTCACCATGGCATTTGCCAATCTATTATACACTCTTAGGATTTGTTCAAATGTAATGCACACAAAGTACTCCTTTAGAGTTTTGACCAAATTTTTGTAAGGTATGAGCTTGTCATCCTTAACCTTATATTCATCATTAACCTGTTTGATAATTAACTGAGAATTACCCATAACCTTGACATGATGGATGTTCCATTTGATAGCTAGCTTCATACTTGCAATAAGTGCTTCATAATCCACAATATTGTTTATGCGAGGAAGCCCGGTGAAAATCCTGCAGGTATAGGATCACCAGAAGGAGTAATAAGGACTACCCCTACACCTAAACTATGAAACATAAAGGACCCATCAAAATGTATCTGCCATATGAAAAATTCTTCAATGTAGAGCAAGGAGACATCTGGCAGATCCAGATTCAAAGGTGCGGTGCCTTGAAAAGGTGCTTCTACTATTTAGTCGGTAAGAAGTACTTGTCCTTTAATTGAAGTTTGATGTACAAATTCTATGTCAAACTCTTTGAGTAGAATGATCCAATTAGCCATTATACCTATGAGGGCGGGTTTAGACAATAAGTACTTGAGTGGGTCAACCTTGGATATTAGCTTAGTTTTGGTATTCAATAGATAATGGTGAAGTTTTTGAAAATTAAAAACAACAACCAAGCAAGATTTTTCAATTTGAGGATAATTGAGCTCATAGGCGATGAGAGTGTGATTGAGAGAATACACCATTTTTTCCTTATGACCAAGGTCGTATTGGGTGAGAAGCGCACCAATAGCAAATTGTGTAGAGAGATATAGAGAAAGAGTGGTTCTCCATGAGTTTGAGGTATAAGTACATACGGATTAGCCAAGTATTGTTTAAGCAAAGCAAAGGGTTGTTGTTGTTGCTCATGTCCCCAGGATGAAGGCAACATCCTTTTTAAGCAAGTGGGTGAATGAGTGACACTTATCTGCGAGCTGGGAGATGAAGCAACGAATGGCCTAGATTTTCCCCTGTAAGCTGTGTAGTTTCTTGATATTCTTAGGTGGAGGTATTTAAGTAATAATATACACTTTAGTAGGGTCTACCTCAATTCCTTGTCTTGACACGATGAAGCTCAAAAGTTTTCCTGACAGCACACTGAATACACACTTCTTTGGATTCAGCCTAACCTTGTACTCTCGTAGGCACTCAAAAATACACCACAAAATGACAGGGTGATCCTCTCTTGTTTAAGACTTTCCAAGGATGTCATCCATGTAGTCCTCCATGATATCATGAATCATATCATGAAAAATCACCGTCATTGCCCACTGATAAGTAGCTGCTTTACATTTTGAGACCAAAGGGCATCACACAGTAACAAAAGGTACCCCAAGGAGTCGTTAAAGCCATTTTGTGCTGATATTCTTCAACTATCTTGATTTGGTTGTATCCTAAAAATCCATCCATGAGATATAGAATCTCCTACCTTATTGTTGAGTTCATAATCATGTCAATATTTGGCAGTAGAAAATCATCTTTAGGGAAAGCCTTATTAATGTCTCTAAAATCCGTGCAGATTCGGATACCGACAGGATTTTTCTAGACATGAACAATGTTCAATATCCATTTAGAATAATCAATAGGATGAATAAATCCTACCATAAGAAATCTTTCCAAATATTCTTTAACATGTAAGGCCACTCTTGGGTACATATTTCTAAGTTTCTGTTTGATAGGCTTAGCATCTGTGTGCATAACTAGGTTGTGCACTACCAAAGTTGGATCTAAGCCTGACATGTCTTTGTAAGACCATGCAAACACATCTATAAACTCTTGAAAAATCATCATGAATGTCTTATATTCTCTAGCCAAGAGTGATGCTCCCAATTTTACTATCTTTGGGTCTTCTTCTGTACCAATATTCACATCAATGGTTTCCTTGACTAGTAATTTTGATAAGTCCTCCATATGCATAGGATCGGGGGAGGTTGAGATCTTCGTCCAAGGATTTCTCCATGAGATTTTCATCCTTGGCGTGGTCACTTTGTTTGTCCTTTTATTTTTACTTGTTTATCGGCTAGTGCCTCAAAGAGGTTTTCACTGTGCGACTTGGACTTTGATTTTTTCCGAGGCTTTACATTGGAAATTTTACCCTCTCTTTTCTTTAATTTTTGCTGACCACGAAGCTCAGCCTCCTCACCGAAGTAGGCGGAAGGTATCCAAGTCAATAAAGAAACCCTTCTTATGATCTCCAATGGGAATTTTATCCCTTATGCCGATGAACTCTACGATAGCTTCGTCATTCTTTAATAAATCTAGCGACATGTGACGTTGTTGGTCCCATTCAACAAGGGTAGGGTAAAAAAGGTCAAGCATTGGTTCCGTAGGGGTTATGGTTAGGATAGCATTGTTCATGAATAGGTTTGTGGAGGCAAGATCCTCATATTGGCTATAATGGGAATCTATATCGCTATCTAGATAGTCAGAGCTATCCTCACGTTTAAAACAAGCAGTGTCTTGATAATTGGGGTGTGCTCCATAAGGGTGAATCCCAATACCATATCTTTCTATTTTTAAATGTGGAAGTGACACTTTGGTTCTCTTTGTCCTTGTTCATTTCTTCCACATCCTAGGCCCTTGTAGCCCATAGAGTACATCATTTTACTATATTTCTTGTATTCAGGGGTTTGATAATAGGATGGTGAGTATCCTCTAGGACCAAGTTATAGGTGGATCAAGCAATTTTTCCTCGCCTAACAAGCCTCCGGTAAGAATGATCCAATAGTGTGTTCATTTCTAAGTCTTCTGAAGTGATAGTTGGGTTGACCTCTAGTCTTGGGTGATAATGAGAGGTCTGAAACCAAGAGGGCTTACTACACATTATATTCCCCGCAACCATATTCAAGGATTTTCATCTCCCGGGGAATCAAAAGGAGATGTTGAAGTAGACACACCATGGTCACAAGGCGAGAGAATGCAGATCTATCCAAGATTCCATGGCCTCATATTGGAGAGGGACCACTATATCGGCGGAGGGACATGCATATGTGCCCCTTCACACAAAGCTATTGAGATCTATACAATGAGCAAAGGGTTATGAATCTCCTTGTATTCTAATGATGTGTCCCTCATGCTTAAATTTCATGCACCGATGGAAGGTTGATGCCATGGCTTGCATGGCATGAATCCATGGTCAGCCTAAAAGCATATTATACGAGATGTTCCAAGTCCAGGACATGAAACTTTGTCGATGGCAAGTGGGACCCGGTGTGATTGTGCCCATGGAATCCCTTTCCATGTTGTTGTATGTAGTGATAGTGATGATATTGGAGTCAAGATATACCTCGGTATGTCCTAAGTATTTAACCAACTTGAGTGTGCGAGATATTCAACCCACGATACGTTATCCACAAGCACTCATTTGATCTTCCTACGGGTAACAACTACCTCAATATATAAAGGAAGATTATGTGTTGGATTCTCAGTAGGGATCTCCCTGTGATTGAAGGAAATATGTTCGTTTGGTATGATGTTTACGACTACGGCTTGTAGGTTTGTAGAATCAACCTCTAACGGCACTCCCGACCCCTAAAGAGTTTGGTATAGAATGTACTTATGCACATTGGATATCTTAAGAAGATCTAAGATCGAAATATTAGTAGACGTCTTCTCAAGTTGTTCTAAAAGGTTATATTTACCAGTTTGTGGGGTTGATAAAGAAGGTTTCAGAATCACGAGGTGGGCATGCCTTATTACCATGGCACAATCCTTTCCCTTGATTCGGATGGTGTTGACATGGTCAGTAGGAGAGCAAATACATCCAATAAGTGAATCATAATAATTGTTGTATTTTTGGTGTACAAGTAATTCGCTACTTTATAACCTTGGGATGACTCTCCCCGATCCGGCTTTGACTTCTCTGACTTATCATGATTGGGGAATGGCTCTTTATATATCCCCATTTTCTCATTAGGTGTTTGTGTTTTTCCTGGGTTGTCCACCTCTATCTCCCCATTGTTAATGAGGTCTTGAATATAATGATGGAGTTGCAAAAATTTGTCTATCTTATGCCCCTTGACATGATGCATTTCACAATATTTGTGCTCCTTATACCATGAAGGTTTTGGAGCATTTTCGTCAAATGGTTGCATCGTAGGATATGTCATCATGTGGGCTGCATCCAATTGTTTTAGTATGAATGAAAAAGGTTCATTAAGAGAGGTGAATGTTCTTCACTTTGGTGGTGGTTGAATTGGTCATTTGGTCAGTTTAAAAGGTTATTTGGTTTTGGTGTTTGTACAAGTTTGGAATCAGTGATCCCATTTCCCACCACATTTTTGTTTTTGTTAAAGACCTTCGGATTTTCTCGTGGGTTTAGCATTTTGATTATCTCTAGATTGGGTTTTGAGGGTTCCCTTGGAAATGAGAGCTTTCTCTATCTGAACCCCTTTTTCGATGACCTCCTCAAAAGTGTGAACACAATGCATTTGGAGGTGGAAAGCTATATTTGGGTTTAGGTTGGGAATGAAAATACTAACCAACTATTTTTAGGGAAAGCACAAGGGAAGTGGCTAGCTATCCCTCTCCACCATTGGAGGAAGCTGGAAAAAGTCTCATTAGGGTGTTGTTTGGTGCCACATAAATCTTCCATGGTGACATCACTCTCTATGTTGTACAAGAAGTGATGCACAAACCTTTTTGCCAATTCTGGCCAAGTGAAAATTGATCCCCAAGGTAAACGTGTAAACCAATCCAAGGCTTGACCTCCGAGACTCTTGGGGAAAATTATAATGATATAATTATCACTATAAGACACCTCTTGACAAGCCATATAGAAATCCTTGACATGATCCCGTGGATATCCCTTCCCTTTATATTTGTCAAATTTTGGCATATCAAATTTCTTAGGAAAGGGTTGAAGGGTCATATTCTTGTCAAAAGGATAGGGGCATAATTCTTCATATTGATAATTTCTAATGCTCCATATATTGCTCACTTATAGGCTCGTGAGTGTCACTTTCATAGATTGTACCTCTTGTGTGAGTAATTGTTTTCTAGTGGGAGAAGTAGGGATATATACGTGATGATACCCTGTATCATCTTATCCTTGGTTTTCTCTATGGAGTTCATTGATCTTAACCTTAGGCCTTGACTTTTGAAATTTTTTTGCTTCCTTCTATACATGGGAGGTTATCAAAGCTAATTGTTGGCTTAGGTTAATAATCTATTGTTGAATCGTGATTTCTTCTTCTAAAGGTTCTTCCTCCTCGTATTGTGGAGGTTCTTCACCTGTCTCATGTTCTGTCTTGTGTGTACATGGCACTTTGATAAAAGGTATTCTATGTCCCACCACTTTATCATTCCATGTGTTGGAGGTAGAAGCATGTTCATGCATCAAAATATCCTCCATATTGATAAGGGGTTGTTCTTCCTTTGTAGCATTATTTGTAGGTGGGATTGTTTCATTTTCCGTGGGCAATTTGGCCCCTAATTCTACTACCCGTGCTAGCACTCTATCCTTATTTCTGAAAAGAAACTCATCTAATAAAGTAGGGTCAAAATCAAATTCTGTGTATGGGGATTCTAATTCATTTCCACTATGATCGACCATAATTTCTATCTCTTTTTCCGTAGAAAATAGAGGTCCTAGATCATGTCCAATGAAGGGGTTTGACCCTTGTTTGTTAGAGGCTTCCCAAGCTTGCACTTGTTGTTCCTCGTATGTCTATTTCTTGAGTCCTAATCATGTTTTAGGAGCCATGTTTTTGTGAGATTTTCACTAAGGTAAGTTGTAAATGTGTTCAAAACTTTGTGACCACACCTAAGTGAAATGCAAGATGTATTACCAAGAATATGAATAAAAATAATGTGAGAATACCAATGTGATAGAGTGATAAATCACCAGTGACACAAATGTTTGGTATCTAAACCTATCAAATGAAGTACCTCCTAGACTACGTTTCAAAAAGTAGTTTCACGTCGCAAGATACTTAACAATATGTTCTTACTTATGCTAAGTTCACGAGAATGAACAAAACGTAAGTAAATATAAAAGTCAATGTGACCTCCTAACAAGATATACTAGGAGCAAGCTCAAACCCAATTAAGACCTATATCTCAAAAAGTGCCAATTACAATTTGTGAGTGACACAACAATATCACCAAGATATGTTAACCAAACTTTGCGAGAAAGTAAGGTATTGATATCAAGGTGCTATTGATATAACACGCACAAATGGTAACACCCAACACTCTTCAAAATCGAGGTAATAATAGAATCAAACTAAAGAGCTCAAAGTATAGCTAGGAATAGTTAAAAATGTGTGTAACGTAACCTTAAAATATATATATTTATGTCAAGTTTACAAGAAACAAGACATAAATATCAAAATTGTAGTGATACGATACAAACAAGTTAACTCTTCTAAGGAAGTTCAAGATGATGAACCACGCCTAACTACAATGACGATCTTGACATGGGTATCAAGATCACAATGGCCACCAATGATATGAATATGTCTCCGTGCACTTTAGATGTTTAACTTACCCACCATGCAAACATGGATGGGCGTAAATAGACAAAAAAGTGGCGAAACAATCGATTGGTAACACAAAGGTAGTCAATCTCCTTCTGATCAAATTTTTTTCAAAAGAATGTGAAGGAAGTAAATAAAAATGGGATGAAAAATGTTGGCTTCACTTTGGCAGAGTTTCACCTCACCCTAAGGCAAGTAAAAACTAAGTGAAAGTAACACGTCACACGTTTTGCAATAAAAAGATGGTTCACAACTCAACACTATTTTAGAATGGTCAAAGTGGGCTCCTAGCCAAAGTATATTTTCCTAGGTGGTTCTCTCATCCTAGGTGTTACAAATATTATCCACGAGCGAGATGATTTACCCAAATAGTCCCACTATCTTGGGAGTATCTCGAATTTTCCCCCTTCAAGCATAGTGGGTAGTAAATGCATCCATCATGTACTTAAAAGGGTCACATAGGGACAACTTGTAACTCTATCTCACAAAGGAATCACTAGTTAGATAGGTAGTGTGGAGCACTTCTCGTTTCTTCCACAAGGTTCCCTCTTGCGTGGACTACTTTGGGGTTCCTAGAACCACCCCCATTGTTGTAGCTTAAGGAGTTATGCCAAAGGGGTTATGTTCCAGTTGAGTGGAGAGGGACATACCCTTTTCTGAAACCTACAATACAGTGTTTTGAATATGTTGTTCATTTTATATTTTTAATTAGGTGTGGTTTTCTCAAACACCATTTGGCAACCTGTATAACAACTATATTAGTAGTTTTTGACTTTGTTTTTATTCCTCTGTTCTTTGACAAGTGATGGCATTTTGGTCCTGTATGATGATTTTTAGTAGTTTTCCATCAAAAGAGAAGGCATCATTTCTGATTCTCCAGATCACCCAAGGACACAAGAGAAGAGCATACGTGATGTCTTCAAAATCCAAAAAGATATCAAATGGAAAAACACTTTTAATTCAACTACACCAAGTTAACCAATTCCAACTCAAATATTCCCAACAACCTCAAAGCATCAAAAAGGACTTAAGAATCATTTATGATTCCCAAGATCACCCAAGGGACGTGAGGGAAGAGCATACGTGATCTTATTCCTATAAATAAACAATGTAAAAGCTATCTAATCAAGTAAAAATATGTAAAAAAAACCTGCAAAGACAAGTATATGATTAGATAAAACCTGCAAGAATGTTAGAACCTTAACACATTAATTTTAAAAATACTAAAGGACACTTGTGCCTTTTTGGCATCTGTGTGCGAGTGTTAGGGCATATACACCACTCTATGTTTTTCGATTTACAGTGCACCTGCGCCACCCAAGAGACGTGTGTGCCACAAAAACAATGTATGCGCTACTCTATGTATTTTTGGCTTACCATGCACCTGCACCACCAAAGAGGCGCGTGTGCCAAAAAAACAATGTATGCACCACCTTCGAGAAAAATAGATGGAAAATCAGACAAAAGTTTGCGCTACGGGAAAATGTGTGCGCATCGAAAAGCGTGTGCACCATCAAGAAAACGTGCGTGCCACCACTTTGTAACATAGCCCCAGATTCTGAAAAAACATCCACACCACCAGAAATGTGTCTGTGCCACTAAAACATCATTCACACTCTGGTTAGGGTGTATGCGCCAATCTATCAGGTTTTAAAATGTAGTGAAGGTACATTACAAAACAACATCTACACCTGAGTTAGCATCATACGTATGCGTTGGTTAGGGTGTGTGCGTTGGGGTTAGCGCATATGTGCCAAAGGGTCGATAAACAGAGAACCAAGTTTTGACAGTGTGCCTGCGCCACCCGAGAGGCGTGTGTGCCATGAAAAACATGCTGCACTCCTAAAAATGTGCCTGCACTCCTAAAAATGTGCCTGTGCCACACCTGCAACCAAAATATAGCAAACAACACAAGAAAACTCACAATATCTCAAATTTTGACAAGTTAGTTTAAAAATGGCAACAACCCATTAAAATGATGGCTATGAACAAGAAGTTACACATATCAAATTAGCAAAAATTCCAAGAAAATGGACATTAATTACTACATGTGCATATCAAAAGTTAGCCAAAACAATAAAACTTAAACTAAAATGCCATGGGACTAAGTGTCCCACCGAGTGTGCCAAATGTGTGCATGTGTACTTTTCTTAAGCTAAATTGAATGAAGCAAGAACTACCACCTAAAAATAGTTCTATAATCTAGCTAAGAAAAAACCTAAGCACCATCAAGATAAAGAGCTAAACAAGATCTATACTAAACATCATAACTTTGAAAACATAAGATCAAAACTAGCATGCTATTCAAAATATATACTCTCCTAGATTACCAACAAAATGAATGGACCTATTCAGCTCCAATGGCAATAAAAAATTGCTTGTTTGATCCTTAAACTTAACAATGGTGACCTCTCAAGAAAAAAAAGGCAAGCTATTAGTCTCTTTGCTATATGCTTTGCATTTGCTCTCTCAAGAAGTTTAGGTGTAGGTATAAAGGTAGAAGGAGGGCTCCTTATATAGCCCAATGGATAAAGGAAACACTTCATCCCTTTGCATGTGGGATAAAGGTAAAACATGATTAGGAATGGATAATGTTTCTTTATAAAAGGTAACATTACTTTAGAAGGGTTTAATTTATGCTTAACAAGTCATGGGAGTTGGGAGTGTTTTAATTAATTAAAGGTGATTAACTAATAGGTAAATGTAAGCTTATAAAAGCTAATTAGAGGAATATTAGTACGATTTAGGCTATTAGAAGGGATTAAATCAATTAAATAGTGATTTATTGGTTAAATGGAAGGAAAGCTAATCAATTAATAATAATTAATTAGTCTAGGTAGAAGGGGTGATTAATTAATGGAAGGTTGTTAGTTGGATAGGTGACTTAATCAATTAGTGTATTATAATTCATTAATGACAATAAGAGGGAATATGAGTGCTTTTGACGATATGTCATCGATTTGTGAGAAAATAGATAATTAACACAATTTAATTATTTAAATTGCTTAGGCGTAATTATAGGTGTCTACATCTACATCAAGTAAAAATCACTTCATAAGAGGTATTATTAGAATCTTCAATGAGGTGTAGAATATTATCTTCCTTGTATAAATTTATTGATTTCCCTTCCAATGGTATGGAAGCATAAGACATATCCACCTACGGTTCCTATGAAAAATAATGTGGTTAGAAGCGTGTTGGTCCTCAAATCTACACCCTTGGTGGCTTGAAATCAATACTCTTGAAATAAAGGGGAAATGCTTGGAATGGTGGTTGAACGGGTGGTGGTGTGTTGTTTTGTATCTAGAGATGGGTCTATCACTTTCCTTGGGATCAATCTTTAGGATGGTTGAGGGACACGTATAAAAGATATGGCCTTTTCCTACTAATTTGGGTCCTCCCTTGAACTAGGGTGAGAGGACCCGTGATGTAACCTGAACAGAGAGGGAGAGATGGGATCTTTTCTTCCTCAAGTTCTTTAAATAATGGGTCAGTCTAGGATAAACATGGCCATGGGCACAAAACTTCACTCTCATGAGTTATCACACAAAATTTTGCATATACTTACCTCATTAGATGCAAGTTAGTATAGATGGTACAATTTGGTTGTTCATGCATTATCTGGATAAAAGATAAATGGAACTTTTAATGATAGTTAGAGAAATAATAATAAAAGCAATGAATGGATGGATGGGGTGGGATTAATTTTTTTTTAATGGATATTTGGAGGGGAGAGGGAAGTTACTTCTATGATCTTGGTATATTAATGTTCCCATGGAATTAATCCATCCTTAAATGCAATTCTTGAAAGGAACAATCAATTTAACACACGATCGGTGAAGTAACATTTGCATTCATTAATACTCAATTTTAAAAATTTCATCTATAGTCTTCACAATCATAACCATAAATCATTGAGTTAGAGATGCAATAAGGAACTTGTTATATTTGTCTTGTACACCCAAAAGACCCTTAAGGGATTACAAAATCTATTCAAAAGTGATGTTTCCTTTAGGATTTTACAATAGACACTATTATACAATGCTCACAGTAACCAAAAGAATACAACAACTAAGAAATACCCTTACATAATTAATAAGTTAAATCCAATGGAAGACAGTAAAAACACTATATTTCCTTATTTATTCATTCAAAACAAGAGAAATGAGAAATTATAGCTTTGTCAAAATAGTCAAAATCTTATTCATGTAAGTTTTGGCTAGGGGACACAAACAAATTCCCTCAAAACTTGCTAATGGTTGTACAATGCAACCACCTCGGATATTCCTCACATAATTGACACATACTTTTTTGCAAGAAACTAGAAATGGGAACCTATAAAATTTAATAAAAATTATACAACTACCCCAATCTGCCTCTTGCACAAAATGGAAGGATGTTACAATATAGGAGAGGAGAGAGAGAGAGAAATAAGAAAAATATGATTTCCTTCTTCACCCACTAACAAGATGCATTAAACTTATAAAAAATATCATGGGAACCCTGTCAAACTCATCCCCCAATGTTTTTGTTTGTAGCAGAAGGAGAAAATCTAAATTAGATTAGATTCTTGGTGTTTGAGCTATTTAAATCTACAAATTAATGGCCCAAACTATTATTCTCCCTTTTGACCCATGAAATTCTATCAAAATGTGATTTTGATGATGCCAAAATGAAGGGATCAAGAATAACTTTCCATCAATACAAATTTGGTGAGATTTGGAGTAAGGAATCAGAAGATATGAATCTCAGAAGTTTTACGTGTTTGGATGAATAAGAAAGTGACACATGGTAACCTTTGATTAGCTTGGTGATTTCCTATGTTGACATGTACATTGGTATTCCTTTTCCATTGGCTCATGGAATTGAGATTTACTTCTTTTATTTTCCTCTAATTCCTTTCCTTTGCAATAAGGTTTGTTCTTTAATGCAATACGCGTCAATAAAACAATGCCACACTCCTTCGCCTTATCATACTCTTCTTAGTCCTTAAAGCGTGAGACAATAGGAAAGATCCATGCTACTTCAAATGTCAGTCTATTTGATAGTCCCATATGACAAGTGTGAAGTGTGATCCAATGAGAAAGCTACAAACACTTTGCAATGTAAGTCTTTCTTTTATCTTCTTCTTCCCAATGTGAAACATTGATCAATAAGGAATCCCGATACCTTTCATAATTTCAGACCTTTTAAAGCTCCCCTGACTGAAAACTATGAAGTGTTACCCAATAGAAAATATCCATGCACTTCATGTTTTTAAAATTTGTTAAACTTTCCTTAGCCCATCACATTTGTCACACTACGAAAGGAGGGCCAATGAAATAACTCCACCTAGCTTTACTTTGTCACTTTTCATAATTTTCCTTCACGTCACAATTTATAACTTTGGTGGACTTAGAAATTTTTTAGTTTATAGTTTATGTTGCCATGTATCCACACTTTGACTTCCCTTGACCTTTGGGACCCGAAGCCTTATTGAACTTGATTTATCCCATGAACTTGAGGTCTGCGAAATGCATATTCCTTGAATTTTGTGGGAATGGTGACATGTGTCCACATTTAGTTGTTGATATTTTTTCATGTGTCCCTACCTTCTCCCACCATGTTCTCTTTGACCTTTGATAAAAAAAATTCTCAGCCAGACCTGAAATAATTTGAAATATGGTTGATTCCAAAAACTTGAGGTTTGTTAGAGCTTATCTGCTTGAAGAGTGTCGAATATCGACACATGCCCTGTGTTTGATGCTTAATATCATGTCATGTGTGGAAATTTAATTCTGCCATGTTTCCTTTACCCTTGCTAAACCAAACCCAGAACCAAAATATTTATGAATTGCAGCTCATCCCGGGGCTTGACGGCTATCAGAGCCCAAAAGCAATAAGGAGCCCCATAATCCCACCATGTGTTGTTCTCTCATTGGATGTAACTTTTCAATTTCCTTCAGTTAATATTTTTTTTGTCTTTTACTTGTTTCCCATGGGTTTAGTTAAAACCCACGTAAGTCCATTGATGATTTTTTGTCTTACAGGTTAGGAGAACTCAGCGAATACTACGTTATTGCACTCGGTGGTAAAAGCCCGAACTAGCCCCCAACATTTTTGTTGAATCCTTTCATTTATATTACTAAGGAACAAGATATATTACAAATTGACACTTCTCCTTGACTCAAATTGATCTTTGAAGCATGGGGAGCTTATTATAAAGACTAGCTCAATCCAAGGATTTGTATTGAGCTCCAACATGGTGAACATCAAGGTTAGTATGACTTCACATATTTCATATTTCATATTTCATATTTCATATTTCATTCAGATCTCATATGTTTTTGAGCTTGTGAAAATAGATAGGATTTTATTCATAGGTTATAGGTACTATCATAACCCTAACAAATGAATCGAGTGACACGGAGATACAAACAATGAAGATCCTCCATCCCGGAAAAGATTAGATGTTGAGCATCTAAGCGGTCACTAGTACGTAGTTTAGCTTATAGTGTCGGGAACTCCTGTCCTCCTATGGTTTCTTTTTTTCTGCAATAGTTCTAAGTTATAGAACCTTTGAATGATCATGTTTAACACTATTCCCAACCTATTATAGTAGTTATCTAGTCTATATCATCTCCATATTACATGAAAATCAGCTAAGTCATCCTCCTCTTTCATTTGATTAGGTTTTCGTATCATATAATGATTATTTGTTGTCCATTACTATATATTATCATTTTTATATCATTAGTTACATTAAATTTACTATTAATTTAAGGTTTTATTACTTTTAGATTAAATAATTATTTTTCTTTTGGAAAATTTGTTTTTGTGTGATAGAATGAGAAGGAAAAATAGAGACGAAGGAGAATACATCATCGATAGAATGTGTATGTAAAGAAGGAGATACCTTGATATTCGTTGTCAAAGAAATCCTTTGAATTTTCATCACTTTGTTGCATTGTACCTAAACAAGAATTCTAAAACTTCCTTTCTATGGGTAATTGTCTTAGTAGTGTTTATGTCTAACTAGTGATCATATGTAATTTTGATTACTTTACAATACTTGAGCCACTTTGTAATCTTCGGTGTTATGTATAACATTTTATAATACTATCTTATCTAACATGTCAATGAGCTCATCTTATAGAGTCCGTGATCAATTAATTTACCTCTTATAATGATCTTGAAGTGATATGAGAGTTCGTCAAGTGACACAAACACAAATTATAATGGTGGACACCTAATTCTACACAAAAGATCATTAATTTATTCTTCCATCTCTCGCCCTTAGTTTTAGTGATGTAGACTATCTTCGATATCCTAAGCAAAGGATATCATCTCCCATTCAATTTTCCTTATCCATGAGTAATAAAAATTTCATTTTGTCTTAGGGACACCTTCTTGTCAAGTAATGACCTTGGATCTATAGTGCTCATCTCTCAAATGACTAGTAAGAGTACATTCCAATGATCTTCTTCTTTTCTTACCATGGAGAGAACATACTTCACCTTATCATTTGAAAAGGAATAAATTTTGAATATCCTAATGATATATTGAAGGATTTTTCATCCCTTTTATTTGATGGAGTCAAGAAAATATTTTTCATCTTCCCTATTTTATCAAGTCACTTGAATTCTTGAATTGTATGAGGATCAATCTTACTTTGAGGAGTAATTAACTCGGAGGAGGAATTTGAAGAAACATCTTGGTTCAAATAGGTTTGGAAATATGAAGTCAAAGTATGCAATTGGCTATGTAATTTCTCCTTGGTTGTTTTCCTTTCCCATATTTGTGTAATGAGTTTGGCATTATTTTTCTCAAAACTATAAATCCATCCCTCATGACATACCTATTTAAGAGGGTATCAAGTCACTTCATAATAATTTATCCTCATCACATCCTTATCCTTATTCACTCTTCATTGATTAAACTCAATCAGTTGTGACCCTAAAGCATCTATTCATATTTGAGAAGTCATCTTTTATTTCCTTGGATTGGGAGTGATCTTCTAGAGTTTGGGGAGATATTTTTACCATTGGATATTTTTCCTTGATTATCGTACGTTGATGATAGCTGATGATGTCTTTAACCCAAGAGAACATGTGACCATGAGATGATGATGAATTATGTACCACTATATTTAGTGTAGGAGAAACTATGATCACTTCTTAATTTATATTAAGTAAATATAGAAATTTATAAATGCCTAATCGATTGTAATTCAACAATAAATGAATAAATAATAGAGCACAAAATAGAAACAAGAAAATTAAGATAGGCAATAATAAAACCCTAGTTGCAAAGAAGAGGTATAATGACTTAGTTATTTTGTAATTAATATCATACTATGCTCGTGACAAAATGATGGACGAGAGAGAGAGACAAGTGTCACATAGAGGCATGAGAAATTATGTAATCACATGTTCTACCTAGACTACATGTGCCTAATATGGGTCAAGAGTGATCTGCGGGTGCTACTCTGATTGGTTCTAGGTACTGTGTATACTTGAAAAACATAGTTAACCTCCCATGGAGGGTTTCTAGATGTTTGTTTTCCTTCAATTTTGGTCACTAGTATGTCGCATGATGATCTCGATGTCATTGGTAACCTTTAATAAAGAATTCACATGCTAAACCATAAAAAGCATATCAAATCCTAAAAAGAAAAAAATACAAATGAGGGTCTAACTATCCTTAGCTATCAATAAAGTAATATTACGAATGGGCATTGTAATACATTTTAGACCTAATATAGTTCTCAGTGTGTGTGTGGAATCATTCCCTAGGTGGCTCTTGTGTGTGTCTCACTTGATAGTGAACAATTTCTAGATGTAGAAGATGTAAGTAGATGTGTGTATAAAATAGAATTAACTACTCATCCTATAAAGTGTATGCAAAGGAATGCAATCAATTGACCTTGCATGGATTCTAGAATGGATTCTTGAATTATCTAGAATAGCGTTTGGATGCAACCTTATGAGGTGATAGTTAATTCTTAGTGCTTTTTCCTTTATTATGGTCATATAACTTTATATTTATATGATTTCCTTGCTTGAATTTTGTAATTAACCCGAAATTTCGACTACTAAAGAGATAAGATGACCAAACGGATATAAAAGACCCAAAATATGTGAGCAAATTATAAAGAGGTCAGGGGCACCTAGAAGGGATGGGGGTGCACGAAACTAAATTCCTAGCTAGGATCTAGTATCAAGGGTGAGAAATGCTAAAGTATGAAAAGAAGTAGTAGGAAAGAAATAGTGTAAGACCAAAAGTGGCAACAAAAAGAAAGAAAAAAATTGTCAAAGACATGGGTTAATTAGTATTTTTCTTACTTAGGAATCATATGAATAGTAGTATGTGATCAGGACTAAATAGATACCCAAAGTTCATGATTTTGTGTCTAAATTTTCCCATAATTTATGTTGTTGAGTGAATGCTTGATAACATAAAGTAGATAAGAGATGCATACCTAATAACCATGTAGATTAATGGTGAAAATCATGCTGAGAGACAAGAAAAAGTGTGGAGTGATAAAAATGTGAAGCGTGGATGCTAAAGAGGAGAAATTGAAAAGAAGTGATGATAATGAACCTAGGGTGAGATCATATGCTTTTGATGTTGTGGTTGTACCTATTTTCATTATCGATTGTGTTGATGTTAGTGATTCATGATTATTGGGTGATGATGTGACTACCACTTCATATAATGTGAGACCTAGAAAAGAGAAGAACAAACAAGTATTCAAATATGCATGTATATGATCAAAGTATGTAAACATGTGAAAAATGTGAAAAAGGAACACGTGAACCTGATCTCGTGATGAGAAAAGGGTGTAAAACATATCATGAAGATGATGTAGAAGAACATGTTTTTCAAGAAATATCATGCTAGTTGCATTGACTACAATTTTTTTAGTGATCTCACATAAAGCATGGAAGAAAAGTAGGGATAAAATTTTAGTGTCATCCTCCAACCTTTAACTACTTCCCAATGTGTAGAAAACCATTGCAGATGGTATGTAAAATTAGATCCTATTCGAACAATTCAATCCAATGAGAATGTAGAAAATTATTACGTGATGCATGCATGTCAAGTGCTAAGGACTATGCCTTATAAAAGCTGATGTGTGAAGTGTTTTAGACTATGCTGAATTAAATTTTTTTGTGAAACTTCCCCTAATCACAAGAATTCGGGAAAGGTTAGGGGCACCCAGTGCTACTTGTCTGGTTTGGGAACTAGTGACTATGTTTGTACTAAGGACCCAAGTCTTATTCTAAGCCCTTTTTGACATTGGTGAATGTTATGTACCAATACTAAATTGTGTGGAATGGTGACTGTAAAATGATGTATGGGATGGTTGATTCACTCAAATGATTCCTCCTTGTTTGGGGTGTGTGTGACGCGTCTCATAGGAGTATGGATCCAAAAGGAGGATTGAAGCGTTATCTTGAAACTAATTCCCTACATAGGGTAGGGAGTGTGCTTGGTAGAAATCAAAGAACATACAAACAAAGTATCTAGGAGGCAAGTGTTAGTACAAGAAAATAAAAACATGCATGTAGAATACAAACTATAAGCTAAACATACAATGTAAGATGCAAGAAGAAAATATGCAATCGAGATAATGTAGAATATGAAAAGTGGGTTGGAAACGTTATATGCCACTCACAATGTCACAAGACAACCGAGTCCGATGAAGTAAAAAGAAGACAATGCACACACAAGACTAAGGGAAAATATCACAAACAATGGCATATAATGGAAGACAAGAACAAACAACATCAAACAATGTAATAGATGACCATGGAAGAAAATAGAACTGCAAAAAAATCTTGCACATGAAGCACCCATTAAAATGTTAGGAAGATAAAATGTATGTCAAAACATGTATAATCTGATATAGTAACGTGCTATGAAAAATGAAACAATAACACCTATAGTGTATGAAAGTGGATGCCCCAAGGAGCCACTACGGGAATGGTAAGAGGTATTGTGCCAAACATTCATGTTGTGTGTATCGATCTGTGTAAAATCTATGATCACAACTAGAAAGGAAAGTGAACATGCATGTGTGTATGAGAAAGATAATGACATACAAGATATCTATCTAGCATGTGTAATGAAATGAACATGCAAGCATAAGTAAGCAAGAGTAAATGTGACCAAGATATGAAATCATCTTGTGGATGAGATGAAATAGAATGTAGTGTGAATGTGATAGGATCCACGTTCCCCCTAACAAATATGAATAAGGATGCATGTGATGAGGTTCATTTGTACATGCACCCTCACTAGTCAAGAATGAACCGAAGGACAAGAGTGTTTCATCGGGAAATGGATCGAAATGTATGTGCTAGAAAGATATGATCAATAAAGTGTGGAGTGTAGAGAGTTTATGAGTGAGTGAGTTTATGTGGTGAGGTTTATTTTAGATTGAAACACTAGGTAGTCGAGTATGAAGCACGAAACTAGAGTGCGTCATAAGATAATGAGCACAACACATAAAATTAGGTGTAAGAAAGATGTCATATGCATATAAAACCTATTTTATGAGTTGTGTAATGTGTAATATGATAAATCAATGCTAGATATATGTGTTGTGAGTGTTCCAAGTGTAGAATGTATAATGTGGTTACATGATGAGAAGGATGCTTTGTGAATGTGTGAAGTGTGCGAGGATGTGTAGTGTGTAGTATAGATTGTGGTGTGTTTGAGGTTCATTTATATGGTATGCCCTCAACGGTCAAGTGTTATCCAAAGCACAAGAGTGCACCATCGAGGAATGATGATACAAATGTATCAAGATGGATATTGTGAATGTGGAAGACTAGGTTTGATGTGTGTGTTGTCCACTCAAAATTCCCCCTTGCTCTTGAAGTCATTTTCAAAAAAAATTCGAGTTTAAGTGTCTTTTCTGTCGAGCTGGTAGTGTGAAAAAGCCGTGAAATTGAGAAAATCCGTAGTTTTGGGTCATTTTGTATGTATTTCGGGCCTGTCGGACATTTTTGTCCCGCGTGTCCCAAGTTCCGAAGTGCATTTTGTTCCCCGATCGGCCGATTTCCACGAAGTTGTTCCATTTTCGGCCTGTCGGACATTTTCGTCCCGCATGTCCCAGTTCCAAAGTGCGTTTTATTCCCCGATCGGTCGATTCCCCCGAAGTTGTCCCAATTCCGGGCCCGTCGAAACTTTTCGTCCCAAGTGTCCCAAACATAATTATGCAAGTTGTTTCATTTTGGTGATTCTCTCGAACTGCGTACTTTGCGCATTTTCGTCCTGAATGTCCCAAACTTCTCCGGACCTATTGTAACATGTTCACCCGAACCGGCCGAGTCGCGCCCTTTGGAACTTTTTGTCCCAAATGTCCCAAGTCAAAAAGTGCAAGTTGTTCCATTTTCAGCTCGAAACACCCGAACCGCGTACTTCGCGCGTTTTCGTCCCAATTGTCCCAAAAGGCATTTGTGCATCTTCTCCCTGCTTCGCCCGAATCGGCCGAGCCGCGTGTTTCGCGCATTCGCGTCTCACATGTCCCAAGCGAACCAAATGCCATTCATACTTAGTTTTTCCCGCTCTACCCGAATATGCTATTTTTCAAACTGATAGATATGAATTTAATGCGCATTGATCACCTTTCTCTCTCCTCAACGGCTATATAACGGGCAGCCCCCCTTTTTGCATTTCTCACACTGCTTCCTTGCTATCTTTTGCTCGAACATCTTGCTGGCGAATAAGGTTTTCGATGACGTCAAGGATAATCTATCAAAATCCTGGGTTTACAGCGTAGAGTGGAAGATCAGAGTCTTGGAGGAGGCTTGGGAGAACTGAAGAACAGCTGGCAGAAGGACGAAGTATTCGAGACACTGGTCATCTCTGCTTTCAAAGACATACACTGTCATCTTCAGGATGAGACTTCTGAGACATAGCTGAGGCGTTAAAGAAATTCAGGCAGCGGATTCTGAAGTCAGTGGGTCCCTCTCAGTGACTGGCCACCTGTCTTCTTCTCCTTGTTCTTTTCTCTTCTTCCCTTTCTTTTTCCGTTTTCTTTGTAAGAAGTTAAGGTATTGCGATTGGCGGTCCTTAACTGTTCTTGGTTAAAGAAGCGGTTACGAAGAGTAACTGATTTGTAAGCTATATAATGGCCTTCTTTACGCCATTCGAAGGAGGAAGAACTTGGCTTATTTTCTGAAAAGTGTAAATAGATCATAAAGAAATCAATACAGAAGGACTTTCCATTCTTTGTCTATCTGATCTCTGTTATTCCTAAGCTTTCATTTATTTTCTTTGCGAAGATCATTTGTCTCAAGTTTATTAGTCTTGCCGATTGCATACTCTTCAACTTTGCAAGCATGGTGATCTTGTATAACCAAGAAGGAACTTTGTGTCCTTGATTAATGAATCTGTGTTATGTTAAGAAACTTTGTGTTCTAGCAGATGTTATTTACAGAACTTTGTGTCTTTGAATTCCATCTTATTTATCCGATACAAATGATCTTGTTTCAATTCACTGTGACTTCGCATACATAAAGAATTACTCTGATATCTATAATTCTGCATGTTGCCTTTCTGCTCTTTCCGGTACTCTCATTTCCTCAGTCCTTTTTGTAATTGATGATCTTCATAGAAAACACTTTCGTAATATCCAAGTTTAACCAACAAATCATGTCTTTTATATTTGTAAATAGGTTCATTTCTGAATAAGGGAACCTCTCCCATTAAAGAGGAGGGACTTCTTGTCCCCTGATTGTTGCTCTTCTTAAAAGTCCTATTTGACGACCAACAGTTTTTGGTGACTCTGCTGGGGAAAATCACATTCCAGTTCTACAATTTTTGATCATCCTTTGATCTGGCAACTCCGTGTTTTACTCGAGGGAGGAGGGCCCTTGGTATTGAAGATTCTCAGTTTCAGCTTTTGGAGCAGCAGGGTTTTCCTTTCCCTTCAACAAATAGAAGGACTCATTCGACAAGCACTCCACCTGTTCAAGACAGAATTCCCACAGGTGGTTTTTCTTCAGAGCCAGCTAGCCCTAATCTTCAAGCTTTGATTCTTGCTGGTGTTGCAGTCCCTCTCCAAGCCGTTTTTCCAAGAATGGCGGCACCATTACCATGGGGTCATCGTGTCGGGCCCCTAGCCCTCACTCAGCCTTTGCATGAGTTACCCAGAGGTAACCGGAAGAACTTTCCTAAGTTCAAAGGCGATGGAAAAGTGCATCCCGATGAACACATCGCAGCCTTCATTGTTGCATGTGGAGTTCTGGGAGTCGAACATGAAGACGTCTCCATAAGGTCGTTTCGCCGAGACGTTACAAGATAATGCTTTGCTTGATTGGTTCTACCACCTTCTCGGGCCGGGCGCTATCACCGGCCCAGGACATAATGAGAACTCAGTTTGAAAACCGTTTCAAGCCGGCAGAAGATGTACATGCCTTGCTAGCCCAAATCTCTCAGATAAAGAAAGATTCACAAGAGCCCATGAGAGAATTTGTGGCCCGATTCAATAAATTGATCAATAAAATTCCGCAGCTTACCCGACCTGTTGATCAAATTCAAAAATGTTTCTTCCTAAATGCTCAATCGCCCAAAGTTAGTTATGCACTAAGAAGGGCTAATCTCGCAACATTGGTCGAGGATCAAACCCTCGCTGTTAGTATTGAGGATGACTTGATCATGTCAGGGAAGTTGAGAAGAGACCCTCCCAAATCTAAGTCTGCTGCTTCTTCCTCTTCCACCCCTGGACCTAATACTGATCCGTTAGTCCAAAAGCTTGCGAATGATCTCATTGCTATAAAGAAACAATTGGCTCAGCATGCCCCTTATGCAGATGTTCCAAGGAGGAATTTTCAGCCCAGAAATCATTTTCCTGCTTCTCAAACAAGATTAGCACTTGAAGGACCTCCTGTTAAAGTCCCTGTCAATGCGACCTGCGAGGTGGAAGAACCAGATGATGATGAAGATAACGAAGCTTGCGAAGAGTTTGCGAGAGAAGTTGATGACGAAGCAGACGAACTTGAGGGATCTTGGGTAAATTTCTTCACCACTGAAGGCATTGATGATGGAGATGACTATGATGAAGTAGTAGCAGACATGAATAGCGAATCATTCACTGTCATGACTCGAGAGCAGACAAGTCAGAGGGAGAAAGTGACACAGCCCATCAAGAAATCTAAGGAGCAGTCGACAACTATTCCCGTGATTGCAAAAAGAGGATCTCCTATCCCTACTTCGTCTACACCAAAGGTGAGTCCTATTAATCCTACTACTAAAATTGCTTCTTCTTTCTCTCCTAAAGTTGATAAGCCTAGAGTACCAAATGATGATGGCCCGTCCACTTCTGGATCCTTTGATATTGTTGATCACCTGAAAAAGACCAAGGTCCAAATCTCAGAAGCTGAGTATTATCAAACCCATCCCAAAGCTTTTGCTAAAATGATCCACTTTGTCAATTCCCACTCTAAGACCACCTCTAAAGGCCTTTTCCCCCACTCCTGCACACGCACCTGACCTAGTCTCAGTAGCCGCTGTCACCTCGCCTAATGACAAAATCAAGCCTTTTTATGTAACACTTCTTATAGCTGGTCATAGGCTCAGTAATTGTGTCATAGATTCCGGAGCCTCAGATAATGTGATGCCTGCTAAAGTAGCTAATGCTTTAGTCCTAAATATCACACACACTTATGGATCTTGTTACTCTATAGAGAGTAAGGAAGTACCCCTGGTCGGAAGGATTAAGGATGCACAAGTGGCTTTTGCTGCTTTGCCTGAAAAGAAAGTGTTGGCTACCATCTTAGTTGCAGATATTCCTCCTTCATACGGGATGTTGCTAAGTAGGAACTTCTGTAAGGATGTGGGTGGAGAAATCCAAATGGACTGGTCACATGCACTCATACCTGTCAATGGACACATGAAGAAGTTGCTGCCCGAGAAGCAGTCTGAGTATATTGTGTAGAAAACGGATGACCCTAAAGCACAAATACTCTACGAGGATATGGGGCATGGTAACTACATGATTATGTCCCCTGATGAAATTCAACTCCCCGAAGTGTCTCCTAAGGATCCTAATGGGGTTTGGATTTTAGAGTTTGATGGAAGTTGTTCCTCAGCTGGTTCTGGAGCCGGTGTCCTGCTGGTGTCACCTGAAGGAAGCCTACACCCTTTTTCATTTAAGTTACAGTTCGAGAATACTAATAACATAGCAGAATACAAGGCTCTCATTCTCGGATTGCAAGTGGCCAAAGAACAAGGTATAAAGAATCTTCTGGCTCGTGGTGATGCAGAATTGATTGTAAAGCGAGTCGAGAAATCTTTTCAAGTAAAAATGGAAATTTGAAACATTACCGGAATCAGGTTTGGGATTCCATTGAATTCCTTGATGCTTTCTCTATCAAAGCAGTACCTAGGGAAAAGAACAGCAGGGCTGATTCACTAGCTGTCTCAGGGTCACTGCTGATCCCTCATCCTGATTTCTCTCAGGACAAGTTCACCATTGAGATGGTCCATCGGCCCAGTGTACCTGATAACACCAATAACTGGTAGGTTTTCAATGATGATCAACATTTGCTTTCCTTCCTGGAACTCAAGGGTAATTTCAAACAACTGTATTTTGAGGGAAGTGACAACCTACCTCGTGAGAGTGTGCCCTTTGACAAAGCAGTCACCCAAGGGGAAGAAACAGATCAGGAAGGGTGCATTAAACTCAAGGGGAATAAGATTCCTAAAGGATTGGTAAGCTTAGAGGAACTGTTTGACAAACATGACAGGTATGTGAAGTCTAGGGCTTCTACCGGACCTCAACAATCAGCTGAGTGTGACAAAATCAATATTGGGAGTCCTAATGACCCTAAGCTGGTGAACATTGGAAAATGTTGCACAATGAGATGAGAGGAGAAAAGCAATTGATCTTTTAAAAAGGTATAAGGATGTTCTTGCTTATTCTTATGAAGATTTAAAAGCTTTCAAACCAAAAGATATGCAGCACTCGATTCCTCTTAAGCCCGGAATTAAGCCTTTCAAGCAGAAACAGAGGCAATACAATCCCAAAATAGCTGACACAATCTTTCAGGAAATTCAGAAGTTGTTGAAGGCTAAAATCATTTTTCCCATTCACCATTCAACCTGGATTACAAATATTGTGCCTGTTAGGAAGAAAAATGGTGAGATCCGCATCTGTGTTGATTTCAGGAACTTGAATCAAGCTTCTTTGAAAGACAATTATCCTTTGCCTATGATGGATCAGGTCTTGCAAGCAGTAACAGGATCTGAAATGTTATCTATGCTTGATGGATTCTCGGGATATAATCAGGTAGAGGTTGATACTGTAGATCAACACAAAACAACTTTCACTACTCCTTGGGGTACCTTTGCCTACAAGAGAATGCCTTTTGGGCTTATTAATGCTGGTGCCACTTTCCAGAGAGCTATTTATTTGGCTTTTGGAGGTTTGAAAGGGAAGTGTATTGTCATATATCTTGATGACCTGACAGTATTTTCCAAAACAAGGGTAGATCATTTTGATCACCTAGAGACAGTTCTGCTAAGATGCAGAGAGCATGGAATTTCTTTGAATCCTAAAAAGTCTGTTTTCTATGTCACAGAGGGAAAATTATTAGGGCACATCATTTCCAAGGATGGTATTAAGATTGATCCTGAACGAGTACAAGCTATCCAATAAATTCCTCTCCCAACAAGTAAAAAGGGCGTGCACTCTTTCTTTGGTAAGATCAATTTTTTAAGAAGGTTCATCCCTAATTTTGCAGAGTTAACTTTGAATATTTCTTAGATGATGAAAGGGAAGCAAACATTTGGTTGGTCTTCTGAAGGAAAGGAATCCTTTGAAGGTATCAAGAGAGCTATCGCTAAAACTCCTGTTTTAGCCTGTCCTGATTTCAGCAAAGATTTCATCATCTATTGCTATGCTACAGATAACACCCTGGCTGTTGTCTTAACTCAAGAAGACTCTAACGAGCATGAGCTCCCAATTGCGTTCATGAGCTATATTCTGAAAGATCACGAGTTGAAATACACCATGATGGAGAAACATGCTTTTGCAGTGGTTAAAGCTGTCAAGCAGTTTCACTTTTACATCCTCAACTCTCATTCCATGGTATTGGTCCCAGATACAACTGTCAAGTCGATTCTCACACAACAAGAATTTGGATCCAAGAGAGGGAACTGGGTTGCTAAGGTCCAAGAGTATGACATTGACATCAAACCGACCAAGCTGGTTCGTGGAAAAGGCCTTTGTGAGCTCATTGCTGAAGGAGCTAAACATGAGTTGCTGGAGGAGAAAGTTGACCTTCCTACCGATTCTGTTCCTTAGCTCAGTTGATGAATGGTATGCTGACATCACCCATTTTCTCACCTATGGGGAATGCCCCTCTCATTTAACTGCCAAAGAAAAGAGGACTGTTAAATTGAGGTCAGTGCAATATGTATTGTGGGAAAACGCCTTGTTCAAGCGTGGGTTAGATGGGAGATTTTTGAAGTGTGTGGACAAGGAACAATAGAGAAAGTTGCTCTCAGCTTTTCATGATCATGCATGTGGAGGGAACTATTCATCAATGGTTACAGCTCATAAGATACTCCGTGGAGGATACTACTGGCCTTCCTTGTTCAGAGATGCATCCAAGTGGGTTGATAAATGTGAGGCTTGTCAGACTTTTGTGGGAAGACCTAAATTGGCTTCTTTGCCTCTCAAGCCAGTTGTGATTGAGGAACCATTTCAATAGTGGGGTTTGGACTTCATTGGTACACTTAATCCTACTTCTAGTGCTGGTCACACTCATGTGCTAACTGCCACTGACTATTTCACCAAATGGGTGGAAGCTATTCCAGTCAAGAGTACTACTTCTGAAGTGGTGTGCAGCTTCATTAAAGAGAACATCTTGGTAAGGTATGGTGTACCTAATAAGATTGTAACAGATAATGCTTTGAATTTCTCTTCAACTGAGATAATGGATTTCTGCTACGGGTATGGCATCTCCCTGGCTCATTCTTCAGATTATTACCCCGTGGAAATGGGCAAGCAGAATCCACTAACAAAAATCTGGTGACTATCATAAGGAAGTTGGTCAATGAGTCTCAACAAAGCGGCACAAGAAGCTCTATGATGCTCTTTGGGCGAGACAGGATTACACCAAAGAGAGCTATTGGAATGTCTCCTTTTCAAGTGGTATATGGAGTAGAAGCTCAATTGCAGGATGGAGTGGGGAACCGCCACCTTGCACCTAATGAAGGCCATTGAAGATACTAGTTTCATAGATGCTTTGGACAAGAGAATTATGTACTGCACAAACCGAATGAGGATAGAGATTGATGGTTTTGATAGGATATTTGTTCACGGCAGAAGGTAAAGGTCTGTTTGATAAGAAAGCTAGGTTCGAGAGATTTCCAAGTTGGAGACACCGTCTGTGTTATGGGATAAAAGACATGAACCTCGTGGCAGCCATGGAAAGTTTGATTCCCTTTGGCTCGGGCCTTTCAAGGTCAGACACTTTGCTGGTAAGAATTCTTTCTATCTTAATTACATGGATGGTTCTCCTCTCCCACTCCCTTATAGTGGGTAGTATCTCAAGTTGTTCAAGTCCTAGGTGACTAGGGAGTCTCTTGTATATTCTGTACAGTGTTTTTTTTTTCTCCTTTTCGGTTTTGGTGTGTGACCCTTTGTATTGGTTTTCTTGTTGACTCCGTTGCCTAATGGATAAGGTACTGGTCTGCTTCCCTTGAGTTTGTCTAAGTTCTTGCCTTGTCTCATTCCTTGAATTCATGCCAAGTCATCCCCAGAAGGAGTTAGCTGTTGTCCACTCAAAATTCCTCCTTGCTCTTGAAGTCATTTTCAAAAAAATTTCAAGTTTAAGTGTCTTTTACGTCTGATTTTGGTAGTGTGAAAAAGCCATGAAATTGAGAAAATCCATATTTTTGGGTCATTTTGTATGTATTTTGGGACTCAGGACATTTTTGTCCCACGTGTCCCAAGTTCGAAGTGCATTCTATTCCCGATCGGCCGATTTCGAACGAAGTTGTTCCATTTTGGGCACATCGGACATTTTCATCCCGCATGTCCAGCCCGAAGTGCGTTCTATTCCCGATTGGTGATTCCCGAAGTTGTCCCAATTCCGGGCCCGTCGGAACTTTTCATCCCAAGTGTCCCAAAATAATTGTGCAAGTTGTTTCATTTTCGGCCGATTCTCCCGAACCGCGTACTTCGCGCGTTTTCATCCCGAATGTCCCAAACTTCTCCGGACCTATTGTAACATTTTCACCCGAACCGGCCGAGTCGCGCCCTTCGGAAATTTTTGTCCCAAATGTCCCAAGTCAAAAAGTGCAAGTTGTTCCATTTTCGGCCGAAACACCCGAACCGCGTACTTCGCTCGTTTTCATCCCAATTGTCCCAAAAGGCATTTGTGTGTTTTCTCCCTGCTTCACCCGAATTGCCGAGTCGCGTGTTTGCACATTCGCGTCTCACATGTCCCAAGCAAACCAAATGCCATTCATACTTAGTTTTTCCCGCTCTACCTGAATATGCTGTTTTTCAAACTGATAGATATGAATTTAATGCGCATTAATCACCTTTCTCTCTCCTCAATGGCTATATAATGGGCAGATCCCCTTTTTGCATTTCTCACACTGCTTCCTTGCTATCTTTTGCTTGAACATCTTGCTGGCGAATAAGGTTTTCGATGACGTCAAGGATAATCTATCAAAATCCTAGGTTTACAGCGTAGAGTGGAAGATCAGAGTCTTGGAGGAGGCTTGGGAGGTGAAGAACAGCTGGCAGAAGGATGAAGTATTCGAGACACTTTGGTCATCTCTACTTTCAAAGACATGTTTGTCATCTTCGAGGATGAGACTTCTGAGACATAGCTGAGGCGTTAAAGAAATTCAGGCAGTGGATTCTGAAGTCGGTGGGTCCCTCTCAGTGACTGGCCACCTGTCTTCTTCTCCTTGTTCTTTTCTCTTCTTCCCTTTCTTTTTCCGTTTTCTTTGTAAGAAGTTAAGGTATTGCGATTGGCGGTCCTTAATGTTCTTGGTTAAAGAAGCGATTCTAAGAGTAATGCTGATTTGTAAGCTATATAATGGCCTTCTTTACGCCATTCAAAGGAGGAAGAACTTGGCTTATTTTCTGAAAAGTGTAAATAGATCATAAAGAAATCAATACAGAAGGACTTTCCATTCTTTGTCTATCTGATCTCTGTTATTCCTAAGCTTTCATTTATTTTCTTTGTGAAGATCATTTGTCTCAAGTTTATTAGTCTTGCCGATTGCATACTCTTCGACTTTGCAAGCATGGTGATCTTGTATAACCAAGAAGGAACTTTGTGTCCTTGATTAATGAATCTGTGTTATGTTAAGAAACTTTGTGTTCTAGCAGATGTTATTTACAGAACTTTGTGTCTTTGAATTCCATCTTATTTATCCGATACAAATGATCTTGTTTCAATTCACTGTGACTTCGCATACATAAAGAATTACTCTGATATCTATAATTTTGCATGTTGCCTTTCTGCTCTTTCCCGTACTCTCATTTCCTCAGTCCTTTTGTAATTGATGATCTTCATAGAAAACACTTTCGTAATATCCAAGTTTAACCAACAAATCATGTCTTGTACATTTGTAAATAGGTTCATTTTTGAATAAGGGAACCTCTCCCATTAAAGAGGAGGGACTTCTTGTCCCCCGACTGTTGCTCTTCTTAAAATTCCTATTTGACGACCAACAAGTGTGTAAGATGCAAGACAAATAATAATGATAGAAGGTGGGGGAATGAATGTGATGCCACTAAGTGTAAGGTGATGAGTGCACTAGAAAGATATGATTAATAAAGTGTAGAGTGTAGAGAGTGAGTGAGTGAGCGCGAGTTTGTGTGGTGAGGTTCATTTTATATTAAAACCCTCAGTAGCCAAGTATGAATCATAGAACTAGAGTGTGATATAAGGTAATGAGTGCAGTGATGGGTCACAATATTCTTCCAATCATTCAACTAATAGATTAATCTACTAGTGTCATTATCAAACTAGTGATGTTTCCTAGGCTGTATGCAATGGAGTCCTATGTAGCTAGTTATAATATCGGGTCTCTATTGGGGTGTTTCTGTTAGATCTTCAGAATTTTTTAATAATCTACAGAAACTTGATTTAAATCTATGGAATTAAGTTACAGTACAAATAAAGTTGTACTTCTAACTCAAATGGAAATGCACACACAAAATTGAAAGAATAGAATTGAAATTGCACACTCATAATAAAACTTGCAGTAAAAGTAAAAGCACATGCTAACTAGAATTTTCATAAGGGAAAACACACATTCTGAATGGAAATTTCAATAAGGAAAATAAACACACTTGAACAAGAATTACATGAAACACACTGAAATAGAAATTGCAGTAAAGGAACTGAGTGATTATGACTTATCAGAAAATCATATGCGTATGTAAACATAAACAACCTCCTGTCTCCTTGGTCGAGTGGGCCCTTTCTCTTCCTTGGGATAGAGGAAATATTAACACTCAAGATTCTCAAAATGATATCTCCTTATATTAATTCAAATAAGTTCCATGACATATTCAATGTGGAAAGGAAAAGTGCTAAATGCAACAAGCTATATCGTAGATTATAAATATTACCAACTACTACATTGTTCTTCAAGGAGGTGTCTTTATATAGACACAGGTGGTTACAAAATACACCAAAATTATCGGCACTAATGTCTTCCATTAACAATATTGATCAAGACTCATAAATTCCTATAGATTGCTAAAAACAAGACCCATACTTATAGGCCGATAGATGGAAAAATTCTTCCACTTCTGCACTCCAACTCCAAACTCTGGGGATCCTTAATTGCATTGGAAATAAACATTCATTATTTTCCTGCACACATCACCACATTTCTCTCACGAAGGAAGTTAGTAGGAAGTTATACGGTTAATCAGGTTGCATGAGAAAAAGCAAGGAAAATGCATTAAAATCACTAAGATATACCTATACAAAGCATCCCCATGCATTATCAAATCATGTTTAAATGAAAAATTATCAATCATATGAATGATATAAATAATCCAAATAATGTACTCATCATTTCCCACGTACTTTACCTGTTGCATGTCCCAATGCAACTCATCTATGCCCGACCTTTGACCAAGCTATTGGGCCATGTCATACTCTTCAAATTAGTCAACATATTGCTTTCGGTGTACCTTTACATCCCTAAGTATTTGAAATTACTTTGACCCAAGATGTGAAAATCTCATTGGATTGGGCAACATTATTCTGCCAAGTTGTAGTTGGGCTAAGGAGAAGAGGTGGCCTTACCTGTAGTCCCACCCATTTTCATTGTACTATTTATCATTCTTTTATGATAATTGATGAATTATGGTAATGAGTGCATCTCCTCATCTGATACTCCAACTCAAATTTTGAGGTGAAATAACCTCTCTTCTCTTTAATGGTAAAATCAAGGTGTCCCACCTCCTATCATAGGCCTTCCTTGCTACCCCAAAGTGTTGTTGACTATAAGTTTCAAAGTCCTCCACACATTTCAAGTATTATTATTGAAGTATTCTCTCTAATACCAGCTTGGTAGTAAAGAGATTTGAATTTCTTTTGCATAGCCATGTCATTGTGATGTGTAGGCCAAATATAGAATCCTATAGTGAGAGTTGTTTGATTGAAGATATCCATCTGCTCACCCCACAAAATTTGATTCTGAAGCAAGGACTGAAAATATTTTAATTGAAAATCCCCACAAAATGTTAATGAAGAAGTTAGGGACATTAGAGACTAACATGTTATGGAGGTAGAACTCACATGTGATTCTGAATATAAGGGGTACTAGTTTTGTAAATGGATAGAAAAGTATTACCATCAGGAGCTTCATAAGGCTACCTGACAACACAACCTCAATAATCGCTAACAATAGAAAATTTTCCTGAACAAACATGTTGTAGGTAGAATACGGTTTCCAAAAATACATGAGCTTACAGGCTAAAGGAAAAATAGAGTCCAAAAGAGATTGCAATTTCTATTTTTCATTTTTTCTGATTTCTATCTCTCCCTTTAATTTTTTTTTCTTTATTTAATTATGAATTCTGAAGAGATAATTGATTGATATCATTCAAAATGCTAAGACCTATATCTCTTTTTCACTTTAGGTTGCTAACTTCTACTTGTAAAGCTATGATTTCTCTAACCTTTTCTATTGTTCACTGGGTAAATTCAGTTTACAAAGAAATATTTGTTTCTTTCATACCTTTCAATTGTTCTTTAAGGAATGCAATCTCTTCCAAATAACCTCGTGGCACATCAGCTTCACATAACTCGTGGCTACCAATATCCATTGTAATTAATTCCGGAGTAGGAATCGTGGCTTTAGGTCTGAAGATGTTTCGGAGATACTGAGTTGATATATGAAGATGTGGGCATATCCGAGCTCTACAAGGTAGGGACAACTATAGTGAATATAACATCTAGTAATTTGTCAGTAGGGACATCCAAGGTTTTTGACTCACCCTTCCTATCCCGAATAGAAGCATAATCAACATCAAAACCCTCTCGATTGAGAACTTCTAGGTTTATGCAACGTACAGGACCATCGTGGCCGTAGTGAAATAGAAGAATAGAGAGGCAAGGTATTCTTACCCTTAGAACTGGAAGGTGTAGAATATGGGCTCACTTGACTACTGGATTTTTCCACATTTTCCTGAGTACTAGGTTCCTCCACATTCTCTGGTGGAAGGCGAGAGGATGACTTGATAGTGGGTTAAGGTATGGAAGATGACCCCTTTTTGAGCTGATTTGGCTTAGAACCCTCCCCCACACTCATATGCTCAAGCCTTCTCTTTGGCTTGTAAAAAACTTGATGTGAGTAGAGTAATTGAATGAGCCCAGATGGTGCTTTAGTGCTACCTTTCCTCCCCCATTCTTGTATTTTTGGCCTACTTTGATAACTGCATTAGCCAAATATTCTGGTAAATTCACCCTAAGTGTAGGGTTGGTGTAGCCTTTCTTTAAATGAATGAGAATTTTGAGTGAATCTCCACCTAGCATAGACGGCTGGCCATCACATATAAAATACATGTTAACCCATTTAGCCACCTCTCTCCAAATGTCGGGTAGACTTTCCCTCTTAACTCCTTTATGAGAACCTTGGGAGGTAAGGATTACCTTAGGAAATGCTTCACCATCCACATGAAACAGAGCAAGAAAGTCCTTGAGGGGAGCATTTTTCATCACTTTTAGACCAAAATCAGTAAACCAGATAGTTTAGAAATAACCTGGCTAGTAATTTCCACTCTCTTACCTCCAACGCGTGAGAAAGTATCTTCAAAATTTACCAGAATTAATCCACTACAATTTTATCAAAACATTCAAATTTCTATATGAATTCAAGCCAACCGGAATCATAAAATACCTACAAAATCGTGACGTTCCTAAGTAATGGGTTTGGAGAATCTAGCTCTGACTTTTTCTTTTGTCCCATGGTGAAGGTGAATCCAAATAGTAGAGAAACAAGAAAAAGGGCGTGCTTGAACCCACAATATAATGACAGTGATAATGGTGTGTTCAAATTCACCAAGAAACAACAGGAAGTGGTTAATAAGGATCAATTTGAAATGCACCCAAATCCTTGAATTTCTGAAGTCAACGCAAATTTGGCAGCATGAAAATTTGACAAGACTGGGCATGCGTGGGAAGGTTTATTATGTGGTACCACACATAACCCCTCATTTAAAATGGTATTGACACTGTCCCTCCTAGAAAGTAGTGCATCCTTTTCTTGGAATCCCGATACCAATGATACCCTCTGTAATTAAGACTTATTATATCCCACCTCATGTCATAATATTTGGAATGATATTTCTAATAAATGCATCAAACATTATGTAGGGATGTAATTATGATAAGTACATGCAATGGGGAATTTCTTCATAAGGAAATATCCGTAGTGAATTAGAATGCACTTACCCATGCCAGTTCAACTTCTGATATCCGTAGATTTCCACGTCCTGCAGTCTAAGATATAATGTGATTAGTGGCCTTTTAAACAATGAATATTTCTACTTTTATTGAAAACAAGACAACTAAATAAGGGAATAATATCAAATTCGTGATCCTCCTCCTTTATTTAAATGTAAAAAAACAACAATTATTCCTAATAAGAGGGGCTAAGTGCCTCCTCTACATCCATTTCCTCACTCAACATGATGTTGTTGGTGAAGGTTTCCTTGTCTAGAGGACACTATTACATCTTGAGTCTATGTCCATTCACAAGAAGAGTCCTTCTGTCACCATCGATTGGTAATAGTCTCATAGAGCCATTATCAAACACTTTGTCAATCTGATATGGCCCCAACCAACATGTCCGTAGCTTACCTTTAAACTATTGATATTTGGAATCAAAGAGTAAGACCCATTATCCCTCGTTAAACTTCTTGAATTTGATATGAGAATCATGTCATGTCTTCCTCTGATGTTGGAGAATTTCCATTTATTGTTGTGCTTCCATCCTCATTTCATCCAATTTGTTCAACTACATCACTCATTCTCATTGTGCTTCATCTAAATTGATGTCAATTTCCAGTGTTGTTCTCCATGTGCATAACTCAAACTCTACAGGTAACAATGGATTATTTCCATAGACCAACTCATAAGGGGAAAAACCAGTAGTGGTTTTCCAAGTCGTGTTATAGGCCCAAACTACCTTGGGGAGTTTTGGTACCCAGTTTTTCCTGTCCGAGTTGACCACTTTCATCAAAATGTTCTCAAGTTCTCTGTTGGTAACTTCCACCTTCCCATTGGATTGGGGATGGTATGGTGATAATTTTTGGTGCTTGATTTGGTAGATTTCCATAAAATCCTCAATCATGTTAGACACAAATTGAGGTCCCTAATCAGATACAAGTGCTCGAGGGGCACCAAATCGTAGCATTATGTGATTATACAGAAAGTCAACAACAATGTCCTCAGTGGTAGATGTCAGTACTTGAACCTTATCCCATTTCGTGATGTAGTCAGTGCACACCAACATGTATGCTTTCCCAAAATATGGGGGATCAAAAGGTCCAATAAAATCAATTCCCCATTTCTCAAATGGTCCTAAGACTAGCTAAGGATTGAGAGGAATTTCCATGGATAGTGTAGGCTTCCCCATTCTTTGACATGCATCACACTACCACACATACTTCTTTACAAATTTGTGGAGGGAAGGCCAATAGTACCCCACTCCAAGGACCTTGTGAATTTTCCACTTCACTGAGTAATGTCCTCCTCCAGGTTCATCAATACAAACTCACAGTATCTCATATGCTTCATCTTCCCGAACACACCCATGAAGAAGAAAAAAATTGAATAAAATTCCATTACACCACTTATATGTTGCACTATTTTTTACTAATGTTCATCTCTCTTTATGAGTAAAATAGGAAAGAAAATTCCCTGTAGTCAAATAATTTTCAAGATCAAAAAACCAGGGAGATTGAGTTGACACAAAAATAGAGGTTCATCTAGAAAATGATCCTGGACTACTTCATCAGCACTGAAATATTCAATCTCAAAAGAAAATCAGCAACAACATTAGATTTTCCTAGCTTATCAATAATGGTCAAATTGAATTCCTGTAACAAGAGTAACCATCTAATAATTTGACCTCCACTACTAGTTTATTCATCAAATATCTTATGGCTGAGTGGTTAGTGTAAACAAAGATTTTATACCCAATAATGTAATATGTAAATTTATTCACGAGTAAACAACTAAAAATTCCTTTTCCGTAGTGGTATAGTTTCTCTCTGTAGGGGTCAGATTCTTGTTGATAAAGTAAATGACATACATATGATCTTCTTCATCTTTCTGTCCAAGAACAACTCCCATGGCTGTATTAGAGGCATCAATGTGAATATGGAAAGGTTTCCCCTAATTAGGTCCTCTCAAGACTGGAGTGGTGGTTAGCTTCTCCTTGATAATATCAAATGTATTTTGACACTGAGGGGACCATTCAAAAAAAAAAAAAAATATTTTGTCAGAAAATAAAACATAGGTGCAATAATTTTACTATAGTATTTGATGAATCGCATATGATATCTTGCATGAGGAAACTCTTGATGTCAGTCTGAGTTGTTGGTGTAGGAAGTTGAGTGATGACTGCAATATTTTTGGGGTCGACATGTATTCCTTTGGCAGAAACATGATGGCCTAAAACAATTCCCTGATCAACCATAATCAAAAAAATTCATGACTCAGGGAAAGTTGGTTCTGCTCACATCTACTTAATACTTTTTCAAGGTTATTTAGAGATTCATCAAAAGTGGATCCATGGATAGTGAAGTCATCCATGTAAACTTCAACACAGTCATTTGTGAGATCTACAAAAATTGCCAAGACTACTCTCTGAAAAGTAGCAGGTGCATTACAAAGCCCAAATGGTAAGACCCGATATGAAAATGTACCCCAAGGGAAAGTGAAGGTGGTTTTATCCTGGTCAACAGGTGCAATACTTATTTGGTTATACCCACTAAACCCATCCAAGAAGGAAAAATATTTCTTACCTGTGAGATTTTCTAGAACCTAATCAATAAAAGGCGGGGAAAGTAGTCTTTCTTGGTGGCTTTATTAAGTTCCCTATAGTCTACACAAATCCTCCATTTACTATTTTTCTTGGGAACTATAACTAATGGTGATACCCATTGACTATTAGATATAGGATAGATGAATCCCACCTTCAGAATTTTTCTATCTCATTTTTACTATGTCTCTGAGTGTTGGATTAATTCTTTGTTGCAGCTATCTTATGGGTTTAACATCCTCAGTGTAGATATGGTGAGTGTAGATGCTAGGATGAATTCCCTTCATATCAAGTATAATCCCAAGAAAAATCCTGGGAATGTTTCCTCAAAATTTTAAAAACCCTAGCCTCTTGGCTAGCCTCTAAATTATTACCAATGGTTAGTTATTTGCCTATGTCAATAGTCACTTTCTTGGTATCTTTCAAAATAGTGAGATCTGCATCAGTGATTAAAGAATTCAAGGGAAAAACATGAGGCTGAAGCATGTGTAAAATAGTTACATTATCAAGAGACATAATCTTGGTTAAAGGAAAATAGAAATCAGTGATTGTGCATTCTACATTATAAGCATAGATTTCCTTACCATCTTCATTAGAAATGTCACTTACCAAGGCAATAGTATCGGATGTGTTCACAACAAATGAATCGTAACATTAGTTCCAATTTTTGTAGCCTCAGTTCTGATTTCCGTAGCCAAAATATCCTCTTCATTAGACAACGTATATGACTCAACAATTTTTTCATGTGATTTTTCACTGCAATGGTGGCCAGATAAGAAGAAATCAAAGAGTTATTTTTTGACAAATCTACCCATACATGTTCATAATCATATACATAGGGCTGGGTAGGAGGATATAAGTAAATATTCTTGGATTTTTGCCCATTTAAAATGGTTATTTTGCCTAAGCTATAGTCAATATATGCAGAGCTTGATGAGCCAACCAGGATCTTCCTAAGATGAATGGATATCCCAACTTCCGGGCTTTAGGCTGTAAGATCATGAAATCCATAGGGTACTCCCAAGATGCAACCGTGACCATTATATCCTTAGTCACACCATATAGTACAATAATGGATTGATCTCCTAATTAAAGAATGGTATTGGTAGGCTACAATCCTGTTAAAGACAAAAGATTGAAAATATATGTTTATATAAAAAATACAAGTTTTCCAACAACAAGATTAGCTAAATTCCCTTCCACCTTGAATATTTCTTCTTCCTTCCTGGTGTCTTGATACATTCATTTCTAATGGTCTGGTTTAGTTCAGGAATATCCCTTATTGCTCTCAAAAGTGGGACCTCAATGTTCACCTTTTCAACTCTTGAACTAGCGGTGTTTCCTTTGCAGTTTGAGTTTCTTGTAATCGTTCAGGAAAAGGAGTTGTATGAACATTCTTATTCTTTCCTTGACCATTCCTAGTGTCTTGTGTTGGTTGAGCATGCATGATTCTTTATTTTCCTCAAGTATATCTTATTTCTCAGTGAATACATGTATTTCCATGATAACAATAAGATGATTCAATGTTTTCCTTGACCTTAGTCACAAATTACTGATAGTATTAACTTGCATTGTATCACCTTGTCCTACTTCATTAAGTGAAGTTGTGTGTTGATTTTTAGGGTTCGCTACAGGCTGGGCTGGAAGTTATGTTTTTGCTTCTTGTCCATGTTATTGATAGTTTTGTGGTGGGGGCATTAAATCCTGTTGTGGATGCTGGAACCTCCTCTATTGATTAGTATTCTGTTTTGGTGTCCAATGTTGGGTTTTGTTAGGATTCTGTTGAGGTACCCACTGTTGGTTTTTCCATGGATTTGCAGGGGATTTTGATGTCTAACCCTGCTGATTGTAGGGACTACTCCATGGTGGTGGATGTGGGTAAGCCATCCAATTTGGTGGTGCCCACTTAGTTTTTCCCAAGTAGGATGAGGAGGCTAACTGGGCCATGAAATCCTCCAAGGGTTATGATCAGGTTGAGGAGCATACACAGAATGATTATTTGGCCTTTGAACAAATTTTACCTCTACCTCAGCTTGGGAGACAACATTCAATCCTCCTTTCAACTGAGGTAAAGTGTAATGCTTAGTATTGTGATCAATAACATCATAGATCAAACACATGTCTGTAACCCCTAAAGGACATTCTCTCAGAGGATGTCTCTTCCTACATTTAGGGAAATATATGTCCAATGGTTCTTTTATAGCACTGGTTTTGGATTTTATCCCATCAATGGTTGATGTCAATTGTGACAAGATGTCTGTTTTCATGTTGGCCATTTCCTCCAAAAGTTCAGAGGTTCCTAGGGCAAGCTTGGATGTTTTTATTTTTTGTATACCTCCTCATGTTCTAGAGTAACTTTGGCATAGCTTAGTGATTTGTTCCATACTAAGTTTGTGCACATCACCTCCTCCCATAAGATGGAGGGAATCCTTGGTTTCCTTATTAATTCTGTAAGGGAAAATTTCTTTGTAATTTCGAATGTAACTCATAACCACTCCTCCAATGGAGAAAGCGAAATCTATTCGAGATAATCCTCTATATTTTCATCTTCTTTTTTTCTTTATCTGGAAAAACTCTTCTTTCCTATCCCTTCCCTATAGTAGTCTTGATATTTATCCATAAAGGCTATCTCCATGGACTCCTAAGAATGACTGGAGTTAGAGGAAAATCCCATAAACCATCTCATAAAAGAGTCTTTGAGAGTGGAGGGAAAGAGTTTTATTTTTTGATTTCTATTATATAATCATATGTCTAGAAAAGAACTTTGAATTCAAACAAGAACAAATCAAGGTTTTTCTGAAATGCCTCAAAAGACAGGGAGGATGGATGGTGAGATATTTTTCATAGGTGCATCCTCATCTTCATCCAAGAAAATGAGATAAGTAAAGGTTCTACCCAAGGGTTGGTTCTCATTATTCCTGTTGTCTCCCATTTCGAATGTTGTTCTGGTTCCAAATAGGATGATGCAAAATGTTTAGAAGGGATTCTAGGCATTGGATTAGATTCAGTGTCACTCTCAGTGTTCCCTATGTGTATTATGTTTGGAGATATTTGTTATATTTTTCATGGTATAAATCTCCCTTGATCATCTTGTGGCCTATGCATCAAGGTTGGCTATGTAAACAAGGACGTGAAATTATCTTTGGTTGCATAGATGAACTCCATTAACACCCATAACATATAAAGTGAAGAAAATGGCGGAGTTGTGCTTATGGGGTCCCCTGGAAATGACACTAAAAATGATGGGTCATTGTATTCTTCCAATCATTTAACTAATATATTAATCTACTAGTGTCATTATCAAACTAGGGCTATGTCCTAGGTTGTATGCAATGGAGTCCTATGTAGCCAGTTATACTATTGGGTCTCTATTGGGGGTTTATGTTAGATCTTTCTAAATTTGCTACTAATCTATGGAAACTCAATGTAAATATATGGAATTAAGTTACAGTAAAATTAAATATGTACTTCTAACTCAAATGGAAATGTGCACATAGAATTGAAAGAACATAATTGAAATTACACACTCATAATAAAAACTTACAAAGTAAAATTAAAATCACATGCTAACTAGAATTTACATAAGGGAAAAAACACATTCTGAATGGAAATTTCAATAAGGAAAATAAACACACTTGAATAGGAATTGCATGAAACACACTAAAATAGAAATTACTGAGTAAAGGAACTGAGTGATTATGACTTATCAGAAAATCATATGCGTACGTAAACGTAAACAACCTTGTCTCCTTGGTCAAGTGGGCCCTTGCTCTTCCTTAGGATAGAGGAAATATTAACAGCTCAAGATTCTCAAAATGATATCTCCTTATATTAATTCAAATAAGTTCCATGACATATTCAGTGCGGAAAGGAAAAGTGCTAAATGCAACAAGTTATATCACATATTATAAATATTACCAACTACTACATTGTTCTTCAAGGAGGTGTCTTTATATAGACACATGTGGTTATAGAATACACCAAAATTACTGGCACTAATGTATTCCATTAATAGTATTGATCAAGACTCATAAATTCCTATAGGACTACTAAAACCAAGACCTATACTTATGGGTCGATAGATGGAAAAATTCTTCCACTTCTGTTGTCCAACTCCAAACTCGAGGCTCCTTAATTGCATTGGAAATTTAAATTCATTATTTTCCTTCACGCATCACCACTTTTCTCTTACAAAGGTAGTTAATAGGAAGTTATATAGTTAATCATGTTGCATGAGAAAAATCAAGGAAAATGAATTAAATTCACTAAGATATACCTATACAAAACATCACCATGCATTACCAAATCATGTTTAAATGAAAAATTATCAATCATATGAATGATATAAATAATCCAAATAATGTACTCATCATGCAACACATAAAAGTAGGTGTAAAAAGATATTGTGTGAATGTGTAAAGTGAATAAGATGCAAAACATTTGGTAAAGGCTACAAGAGAAGATGTTATATTTGTATAATGCATGTTGTGTGGGGTTTGTAATGTGTAATGTGATAAGGAAATGCTATAGATATGTGTTATGAGTGTGCCAAGTGTAGAATGTGTGATGCGGCCAAATGATGAGAATAATGCACCTTTGCGGATGTGTGAAGTGCGTGAGGATTTTTAGTGTGTAGTGTGTGTGAGGTTCATGTATATAGTATTCCCTCAATGATCAAGTGTGAACAAAAAAAAGAGAGTGCATCATCAGGGAATGATGATACAAATGTATCAAAATGGATCTTGTGAATGTGGAAGACTAGGTGTGATGTGTATAAGTTGTAAGAGAGATGATAATGATAGAAGGTGGGGAAATAAGTGTGATTCCCCAAGTTGATGGTGATGAGTGTGGAATTTGATGATGTTTGGAATAGATAGATAGATGATGTCGACATGTATCCCTTTGGAAGAAACATGATGGCCTACAACAATTCCCTGATCAACCATAATAAAAAAATTCATGACTCAAGGAAAGTTGGTTCTGCTCACATCTAATTAATACTTTTTCAGGTTTATTCAGAGATTCATCAAAAGTGGATCCATGGACAGTGAATTCATCCATGTAAACTTCAACACATAGATAGATAGATGATGTATAAAGGTGATGAAGTATATTAGATGATGTATAGTTGTTTCATTATGTGTAAGTGATGAAATATTGAATTGTATGTGGAAATAATGATAGATGTATGTATGTATGAGTGATTATGTAATAGCTAAATATGTCAATGAAGGATATAATGCAAGGATTAAATGAGGTTGTTATTGTAAGAGATCCCTCAACAGTCATGTAAGAAGTGTAAGAACATGAGTGTGTCATTGGGAAGTGATGTTATCATAATATAGAAAGATATGAATGATGTATGTGGGGTAGAATATGTAATGTAGTAGTGTGGATGCAAGAAATTTGATCATGTTAGGGGGGAATAAACATGATGACCCCCCAACTATATGATGATAATGAAAGTGATCAACTAACATCATTGAGGACATCGTCATCGTCAAGATCAAAGATGAATGGAGATGGTTCAAAGACTTGGTAAGAAAATGTTTCAGGTTGATCCAAGAGAGAGACATTGAGGCGTAAATTTTACATCCCCATGTCATATTCCTTATTAGTGAAAGGTGGTAATGGACATCCATGTGCATCCTAATGAGTAAGGTTTTGTGAATAAACTAGGAATGATTCATTGCAAATGAAAACGTGTCTAAATGGTATGGGGAATGAAATATCGGTATGATTAGGTTCTAGTGTTCCCCAATGTAATCAAGACATAACTATTTGAATATAAGTGGATGAGTGTGAGGAGCACACACAAGAAATATGGTGAGGTAAAATACATGAATACCATAAGTTGTAATAATATAAGTAAATCCAAGCTAAAGATGAGGATCATGAGGGGAAGGAAAATGTCATCCATTGTATATCCTAACTAAGCCAATCCATCATGTGTGCATATAGTATTGGAATTAGTAGGATTAAATGGAGTGTGCTCCTAGTAAGATTCGTTAATTAAAAGTGTACATGTAAATGGAGGACATACTTATGGAGATGGTGCATGAGAAAGTGAAGTAGATGCAATGGTGTCTAATGCTTGGACATTCCCCCTATAAAGTACCATGGCATTCATAGAGGAACTAGGGGATTATAATGCAGATGGGATGATGTACAACATGTAAATATCACCTTCAATTATTGGTAAATGAACTAGAGAATCCATGTGTTGTGGCTCATTAGTAGTGTTAGAGGTTAGAGTCAGAAGTATAGCGTTTGGATCATGACTACAATTTTTAACTGGGTGACAATTAGTGGGGATTATGTATTGTATGCTCTCGTGTAAAAACATAACTTAATGATGTACTATAAAAGGTATTGGTTTCATGGCATAAATCCATGGTCTACTAAGTAAGAAATTATATTGAATGGGGAAGTTAATGACAAAGATGACCGTAGGAAGAGTTTTTGACCCGATAGTGATAGAAAAAGTGATATGGCCTATGCATGGATGAATAGAAGAATCATATGTACGAAGATAAGTAGATGATGGATTAAAATCAACCATAAAAAGGACAAGTTTTTAAATGAATGATAGCATACAAAGGTTGAACTCAAACCCATTATCAATTATTATTCATTTGACACCCACATTATTAATGCAAATCATGATGTATAAAGGTGTATCATTGTGAAAAACAACAAGATCAACAACAATATTAGATGGAAAAGTGATGTCTTTGAGAGAATGCATCTACAAATGTTTTATACACTACATCTAGATTTATATAATAAGTAACATGATTTGTAGCCAAAATAGTAATGATTTTAACTCTTACTTCAAGGTTTATGAGAAAAAAATCATGAATAGAAATATTCATGATGAGAAGATTCTAAGAAAAATGCAATATGTAATGAGGATCCTAAGCATGAAAGCATCGGGTTCACAAAAATAATAATAAAATATATAAATTTATAAATTCCTAATATAAGTACAATTTAACATTAAATGAATAAATAATTCAGCAAAAAATAGACCCAATAAAATTAAGATAGGCAATAATAAAACCCTAGTTACAAAGAAGAGATATAATTATTGATTTGTTTCACAATTAATACTAGATTGTGTCACACAATGTCAGAATGATGAAGAGAGAGGGAGAAGTGTCACATAGAGGCATGAAAAATTATGTAAGCCGCATGATCTCTGGGGTCAGGGTGCCTAGAATGAGTCGGGGCACATGTGGGAGTTGTATACTAGTTTTGGGTGCCTATGTGTACCAAAAACCTCACAAAACCTCCTTGGGAGGGTTGCGAGATGTTATTTGTCCTTTTATTTTTATCACTATTATTTCATGTGATGATTGTCGATGTCGTTGGTAACATGCAATAAAGAATGCACCTATAAAACCCTCAAAAGTGCATAAAATCCCAAAAAAAGATTACAAATGAGGGGTCGATTCTGCTCAAATTTCAAACAAGTTATCTTATGAATGATTATTGCACTACATTTTAGAATTGATGTAGTTATCGACATGTGTATGTATCTGTGTGCATGTAAAATCATGTTGTAGGTGGATCTTGTGTGTGTCACACTTGATAGCGAGAAATAACTAGTTGTAGAATATATGTGCATGGAATGGAATTATCTTTCCCTCCTATGGAGTGTATGTAGAAGAATGCATGCCCTTTTCCTTGGATGGATGCTATAATGGATGCTTGAATGCTCTAGAATAGCCTTTGGATGCAACCTTAGGTGGTGATAGCTAATGCTTAGTGCTTGTTCCTTTATTATGGTCACATTACTTTATATTTATATGATTCCCTTGCTTAAATTTCATAATTCATCTCAGAAGGTGACTAACAAAAATATAAAATTCCCAAATGGATAGAAAGGACCCAAAATATGTGAGAAAAATACCAAGAGATTGGGGGTGCACAAAGGGGATGGGGGTGCCTGGCGCTAGCATCCTGGCTAGGCACTAGTGTCCATGGTGAGAAATATCAAAGTATGAAAAAGAATACTTTGGGCAAGCAAGAGTGTAAGACTAAATGTGGAAACATAAATAAAGAAAAGAAAGCCAAATACATGGGTTAATTAGAATGTTTCTTACTTGTGAATCATATGAATAGTAGTATCCGATCATGAATAAATAAATACTAAAAGTGTGTAATTTTATGTCAACACATTTTACAATGGAAAGGACTTATCGAAAGTTTTTAATTTTGTGTCAAGTCCAAATGAATGCATGGATAACTCAAGATACTTGGACTTGTTTCTTGTAGGATAAAAAAGAAACTCCCTATCTCAAGTGAACGAGAGTTAAATATTTTCAATGAGAAATTCATACATGGGGATTTGCGTAAAGGTTCTATAGATGCTTGTGGAATAAATTTCCTTATTTTTGGGAATATTCATTATTCAGTCCTATTACTTCTATTACATACTATTTATTTCTCCGACTTCCCATGGGAGGATAAATCATTGCATCTCTACTCATCAACCATTTTGATAAACCATTGTTTGTACCTATATAAAACAATTGTTGTACGATTCAAGATGTAAATAGGCTACACTACCGAAAATTCCACAAGGATAATAGGATTAAAATGAATATTGTCTTAGTACTCATGCTCCAATATTTCACTATTATCATATTTTCTCTATAGTGATCGAATCCATTTGAATGCTTTTCATTTGTTGTACTATCAACCTCAATAATTCTCTTTTATTGACCTCTATCTCATCTCGCACAATATTCCCATTAGTCTCCCAAATTAGGATGATGAAGCAGTTTGAGATACTTGTATTCCTATCGAAGTGTTTCCTTCTATAAAAATAACTTTTGATTGAGTAGGAGTAAAAATTAAAGGATCATAGGGAAGTTCAATGTTTCTTGTATCTTCTCAATTTCTACATGAGTAAATTCCCACCTAAATTAGCAATGTCACTCTTTTCCTCTTTCTTTTGTGATATTCCACGTACACCATAGAAAGTTATTGGCATAGATCAATGAGATTTTTTTTTCTCAAATATCTACAGAGTCTCAATTGGGCTTTGTGAAACCCTCAAACAAAAATGTAGGATAAGGTCTTGAATTATGAGAAATAGCTCCAATTTTTCTAATCAACACGTAATCTTTTGCTAATAACTAAAGATTGGTCCCACCCTCCATCTTCCTAATGAAACACATTATGAATACACTGGTTACCCTAACATAGTGTCTCTTATACTCCCTGAATGTGAAGTAAGGGTAAATGTGATACAAAATTTTGGAACATATCTATATAAATTTAACCATAGCCAATTTTTCATTGTTGTAACAACATATACAAAATAGGAAGAAAATTTTAATCTATTTATCCCTTCAATATTGATCAATTGAGAGTGCATATTATCACTAATAATTTTAATCCAATCTATTTTCTATGATCCCTTAGTGGCTATTAACATAAAATATGACATTCATGGATGAAATTTCTTGGTTGGTGGTTCTCTCACAAGTTAGATAAGGAGAAAAAACCAATTGGAGAAATCTTTAATGAACCCAAATCAAGAAAGAGAATTTGGCAAGAAATAAAGATTGCATGACATCTTCAAAACACATGTAAATTTCATTCCTTGCAAACAAAACTCCTCCTTTCCCATTTGATCAATGCATCCTACTTTCTAAGGATGAAAGTGTTCTTAGGTCTCAAAATACAAATTCATATTGAGACTCCCTTAGGGGATAACATATTGGATCATGATGAATCCCTCATTAGTAGTGAAAGTATTATTTTTAGCTTTGTAATTCTACACAATATGTGATAATGAAGTTGATGTCTTGAGTGGACAAGTTGAACACAACAGCTTGGTAGACTCCACTGTGGAATTTCTTATTATCCAAGAGAGTGTGAGTTCCTCCTCTATCATTTTCCTTAGATTTATGAAGTGTATATGCTCCATGTCACTATCTCCTATCTTTGGGTACAAAACTAGTACTTGAATGGGACAAATACAAAGAATAGGGCAACTTCTTTGTGTAATTTTTTTCGTTTCATAGGCCTTATAGCAATGTAAGGATTGAATGGTGTAGGAAAAACAATATTCCATGCTATGGTTTCCAAAAATTTGAAAAATTAAATGGATTTTCATCATACAGAAACCAAATTCATATTTTGGCCAAAATAAGAGAAAACCAAATCCAAATTGGATTTGAAAAATTCTATAGAGATTTATTCCCAATGATGAGGATACACTCCAAATTTTGTGAGGTTCTCTTATCAAAATAAAATTGAAATGGATAAACAAATTGTGGCAAAGGAGAAAGCCTTAAAAATAGCTTTAATAGAGGATAGTTCTTAATTTTATGAGAAATTCTAATCCAAATGGAATGTTTTTTTAATTTTTAATAATTTATTATGAATGGAAATATATTTTCCATATTTGGTGAAGTTCTCGACAAGGTTTGTGAGGAAAATCCAAAATAATTTTCAGTGCATATGGGGTTCTCAAGTGGTTTTGAAGGTGGATAGTTATTTTATTCACAAATTTATAAATAATTCATAATATCACATGTTGAATGGATAAAAATATAGGTTTAGGTGTTGGAAACTTGTGGGAAACCTATGGGAAGCTTCCTCCTTATGGATTTGGCACAATTCCTACTATATGTTGTAGTGGTTTGTGAAAAATAGGATTACAATATCTGAATATTTTTTTTTTTTATAGAAAACAAAATACTAAAACATATGCCATGATCCTAGGATTAATGGAAGTGTTCCTTTAATAAGATTTTTTGATTAAAATTTATAGGGGATATGACTATGGAATCACAAGTTATGCGTAAAACAATTATTTGGCATGGTAAATTTTAAGACCCCTTAAAAACATCATAGATATTACTTGAAGAATTTTGAAAAAATGAATTTTGAAATCTTGGTGAATGCCACAAATTGAAAGGAATTGATTTCATTTGGTAACAACAATCATCTCACGGTAGCATAATACTACCAATCATTTGGATAATATTATCGATCGATAGCAAAATTTTATTTTGTTCACATGGAAAGGAGAATTGAATATAAAATTTTGGCTATATTATTGTAAACTATAAGAAATTAAATCCAAAACATTAACTTTTACCTATAAAATTTAGGTGAAATAACAAACAACCTAACACCTCAAAATTAGCCAAATTTAAATTTCAAAAACCCAAATATTCGTGAATTAGTGAAGATTAGCCACTAAGCTTTACACTTCGGTTTGGGGACCTAAGGTAAAATTTTAGTTTTGGGGACCATGAAGGTGTTAACAACCATATTTTAAAGTGGTTTCATTGAGTCACTTTATGTCTTGTTAATTCTACTTAATGTTTTAGCTAAGTGGAAGTTTGAAATCCATCGCACTTCATGGTGGAGTATGTACTTTACAAATATAAAGTGTAGTTTCCACCCAATGTGTAAAGCACATGGTAAATGTACAAATCCACCCACTTGGGTGAAATTTTTGTGTGTAATTTCACCTCGAAGTGCACCTTAGTGCAATGAGACCTATAAATTATGCCAAGGTGGGGTTTGTAGTATCAATTTTACATGATACCCTCCACCTTTTTTTATTTCTTCATGTTTTTTGTTGATTTTTATGAACCATCACATGGGGAATTTTTTTGTAAGTGGGAATACAAGGTGAAATCCCATCTCAAAATTCCACCAACCTTCTAAAGAGTGTCATGCACACTTGATGACATCATTTACAAAACGTGAAAATAGAGTACAAAGTGTCATTTCCATGTTGGGTTCCAAAGTTTACCATCTCGGGCCATATAATATATAATTTTACATAGAAACAAGAAAAAATCAAATGAAAACATTTTAAACCCTTAGAAATTAGTTATTCATGAATTGCTTCTCATACCTCCATTTTTTCATAGGAATGTGCACAAGTGAGTTGAGTTCGAGATGAGTTTGTGAAAAGTATGAACCAAACAATCACTTTTCTCATGAATGTGGTGTAATGTGATTCAATGTTTTCCTTTTAGGATCACAAATATTTTTGAGGTACCTAAAACATTCAATAAAAATTACTTCTCCGAGAAAGGAAACTATGCCTCAATGTTGGAAAGATTTCATCTTTTTATTCTCCTAATACTTTGTCTTCCCCATTCCTTCGTGTAGTAGAATTTGTAATATTTATGATGAATGGGATTTAATCTCCCAACACCACTTGTAATTCCTCAAAAATTTTCTAAAATTTGACCCTTTAATAATGCACATACACTCATTTTATAAAAATTCTTGAGATAAACATTTCCGAAGATAATTCCAATCTTTGGAGAATTTGTCTTCTAAACCACATTGTCATAGAAAAATTCCAAGATATTTTTGTTCAAGGTAATATGGGATCTTAAAATGATTTGAGGATCTTAAAACCATTCGTTCAAATTGACCTTTTAAAAGAGTTTTATTTAAAATTTAAACTAATTTGATGAATTTGACTAAAAGAGGTAAAATGTTTAAGAAGGTTCTCAATAAAAGCAAGAACATATTACATGCAAACAAATATGTATTACATCATACAAGATATTGAGGAGGTTTGTGTGCGTTTTCTTTGGGTCATACTATGGTGGAATATTTTTATATTAGGAAAAAAGTAGGTTTTGAAAGGGACCTCAAAAAATTTGCAAGACATCAACAATTGATATAACAAGGAATCTCAATAGAAATAAAATAACCCATATAGGTATTAAACAATTTTTTTATTAATGGAAAATAGTTTTGAAGGGACTATACCCTAATACAAAAAAGGATCAACATCCAGATATACAAGAGTGAGTAGCAAAAAAGGATCAAAATCCAAATATTACAATAAGCCAAATAGTATCCAAAAAAGGAACTACTAAGAAGGAGCAAAAAAGGAATAAAACTGCTAAAAACAACAGTTAAACAACAAACTAACAGCAACAAAACAACATCCTGCTCGCAATGAAACTTCTCTAAAGAAGATTATTTCTTCAAAGCCCTATTGATTCTTGATTTAACAGTCTAAAGTGAGGTAAATAATGTCAGAGTAGTGACATGCGTAGGGTCATTTGCATCCAGCTTTGTGAGATGATCTGGTTCCTTTCATCTCCAGTGCCCCAAATGTTAGTTGAGATTCCACTAAGCATAGTGATGCTTCTGACCTGTTGTTCAAGAAAATCACATATAGCCCTAAAAATTGCAATGTTGTGATCATGTTGTTCCTTAGAGTTCCCAAGTCTATTGTCCAAGGAATTCAATTTCTTGTAAATTTCATTTATCTGATCTTCCCCAATACCAACATCCTCATTCAATTTTCTTTTACCCTTTTTCTTAATTAGCTGATGCATTTCTTTTTTGAGATTTTCCACCTCTTTTTCTAATATTTCCATCCTGTGAAGAAGGTTCTCCTTTTCTTTTTATTAATGTTGTCTTGTCCTCTAGGGTTTATGTGTAACAAATTATGGGAAATTTCAATATCCTTGTTGCTCCTAAGGACTCTACCGGAGGAAGAGGGGTTTAATTTGGAAAAGGAAGGTTTTTTTGTCTTGACTTTCCTTTGACTGAAAATGGTGACCGAGGTGATAGTAGGAATGTGGTGAATGGGAATGGGCAAGGCGACGAGGGTAACATGCATGACAGAGTATTGGGCAAGATAATGTCTATGAAGGAGGAAGATAAGACCTTGATGGAGAGGAATGGCCCGGGTGTGGTTTTGGAAATCAAGAATGGAACGTTCCATTGAATTTAGAAGATAGTGCGGGAAGAAAACAAGAAGATTTCTCCTAAAATGGTTAAGAAAAATCAGATGTTTTGTGGGGATAGTGATGTACCTACCTTCAAGAGAAATAAAGTGAACCATCATCTTAGCAATTTCATCAAAGGGTTCTGGGATGGAACTAACCTTTATACCCACCATTACAAATTGGATCTCCTCCCTGTTTAATTTTTTTTTTAGCTTCTACATTTTTATCCACCCTCTTGCTAAAAATTTGATTCCATCCAAAGCGAGGCCCGTGACCTCTGCAATAATCTCCTTTGTCATCAACACATTTTTCCCACCATAATTTACCTTCTTCTCTTTCCAGTCTGTAGAAAAATGCACAGAGATGTTTTGGTCGTGGCCTTGGATTCTCTCAATGAAATTCGTGACCCCCAATCTATAGGTAGTTCCACATCTCAATGTTTTCTTTCCATGTGGGATCACAGTTGGGTTCTATTTGACATGGATCTCCCCCCATTTTCCTGCCTCTGCATGTAACCTACTTGAAACCCGTAAAGAAGTTTGTCTTCCCTTAACCAATTTTTAACCATCCATCTGTAGATCCTTCAAGCATGTAAATTTTGATGATTATAAATACATGTACTCCTCTCACATGTGTTAACTTTCATTTCCAATAAAACACATAAAATCTCATTAGTGATTCTACGTGAGATGTGATCTATCATATTTATCTTTGGTAATAGAGTTATGTACTTCAATAGGGGTATTTTTCTCATAATTCCAAGTGATGAAGTTATTACTAATACCATAATTATCTAGAGTGTCCACCACACTATTACCCTCTCTATAGGTGTGGCCAATTTTAAGGTTATTGAAGGTATGAAAAATATTTATAGACTCCTAGATGAAATCCTTAATTTTCAGCTTGGAGGATGGATCTGATTTAGATGATTTATTACATTCAAGGAATATCCTTCAACAATAATGTTTTGAATGTTGCATTCTTTAACAAGTCTTAAACCCCATAAAGATGATAAAGCTTCAACATAATGGTTGGTTTGATGCCCCATTCTTCCAACATAAGCAACAATTAAACAACCTTTGTGATCTCATATAATTCCTCCACCAATAGCTACACTTGGGTTGCCCTTAGAGGCTCCATCAAAATTGAGTTTATACCAAGAATTAGGAGGGGGATCTAGTGTATTGAAGACCTATCAATGGTTAGAGTTATTTGTTTCTAAACATTTTCAATATCAATCTTCCAATTTGAAAGTATAACCTCTTCATCTTTAGGATATTTCTTATTCTTGGGAGGTTTAAATCTTTCAATATTGTCTTTAACTACATTACCAATCTTATTGAAGCTTGTTTTATAGATCTTCATGTGGTTTTGAATATTATATCATTCCTGAATTTCCAAATTCTCCATATTATATGAGGAAAATTCAGTTTCCATAATCTCCTAACTATGCAATGATTGTATGGGGGTCCCATTATTCCCAATTTTGAGAAAATTCCTTTGGAAATGTCCAACAAATATTGAACCTTGAAAAATCAAAACTCCAGATCTTTGAAGCAAAATCAAAATGTTACAAAAGGTGTTTGATGTCCTTAGCCTCCTTTTTGCATATGCAACACATGTTTGGCATGATAATACCTCTCTTAATTAAATTATCATTCATGAGAATTATTCCTCTGAGAACAAGCCAAAAGAAGAAATTGACTTTGGGAGTTAGTTCAGGCAACCAAATTCTACTCCATTTAAAATCACAATGAATATTTTCAAAAAAGGAATTATATCCTAATTTGATAGTGTATTCTCCATCAAATGAGTTATTCCAAACAATCTCATCCTTGACATTAATTTGATTCAGTGGGATGATATCTAGCTGCTCTTGGAGTGAGGAAATCATGGAATTTGGCTCATTCATCTCCACATTAAGTTGCTTCCATATTTTTCTATTTCCCTCCATTTCAATGTAGTATTTGACTTTAGTTCCATACTTTTGAACTAAAATATCTTTGATAGAGCCAAATTTATCATTTAAACTAAAACTAGTCTAGTTATCACTCCAAAATTGAATATCACTTTGCCATTTCCCACTTTCCATTTACATCCTTGTTTAATAAAATTCCTTGTTTGGATCAAATTATTCCAGAAAATAGAACCCTAAGGTAGCTGATCATCATAAAGGAAAGAATTCACTTTTTGTTGAGCTAGGTATTTGGCTTTAATTAATTCAATCCAAGTTTTCTCCTTAGCATTCTCCATCCCATTTTTGCAATCAAATCCATATTCATTTTTCTAATATCCTTAATGCCTCACACACCTATTATTTTAGGTGTACATACTTGATCCCATGCCACCAAGTGATACCTAAATATTTATTTTGTGCCCTGCCACAAAATATTTTTTTAATCCTTTCAATTTTTTCCATAAATGCAACAAGAATGTTGTAAAGAGACATAATGTAAATATGTAAATTCTGTAATGTGCTTTTAATTAGGTTATTTTTTTCCAAGATGGAGATAATGACCGCTTTCCATCGATCATTTTATTTTGAAACCTGCCAAGTAAACCATTCCATACTATTGTGGAAACTTTATTAGTTCCAAGAGGAAGACCCATATATGTTGTGGGCAGAGAACTAATTTTACAACCCAAAATATGAGCAATTTTTTTTCCTTTCCAGTGGAGTATTAAAAAACAATATGGAACTCTTATCAAAATTAACCTCTTGTCCTAAGGAAACCTCATAGAATTTCAGAATAGACTTAATATCATTAGCTTCAAGGATGGAGTCCGTCAAAAGTAAAATTATATCATCAATAAATTACTGATGTGAAGTAGTTTGATTTGCAGAAGTAGGTATGATTCCTTCTAAAATACCATCATTGATAGATTTTCTAATGGATATTCCAAGGCTATCAGCCATTAGAATGAAAGGAGAGGGGATATAGGATCTCCCTGTCTTAATCCCTTACTACTGGAAAAGAAGCCCACCGGCTCACCATTGACCACTACTGAGAATCTAGCTATAGAAATGCAAGCCTGAATAATCCTTTTGAATTTATTTTGAAAACCAAATTTATCTAGAACCTTATCAAGAAAGTGCCAAGAAACTTTGTCAAAAGCCTTGTTCATGTCAAGTTTCATTACCATACCATCTTTTTATTTTTATCCATTGAATGAATAATTTCATGCACCATGATCACCCCATCTTGAATTATCCTCCCTTTTATAAAGCCACTTTGTTGTTTTGAGATTATATTAGAAAGAATAGACATGATTCTTATGGAAATAATCTTTGTAAAGATTCTATAAATTACATTAACCAGACTAATAGGGTGGAAATCCTTAAATTCTTTAGCATTCATTTTTTTGGAGCAAGCACAATGTGAGTGGTATCAAACAATTTTGATCCAACCATCATTTTCATAAGATATATTTAAAGTTCCACAAAATGGTAGTATTAGGAATCTTACAACAACAAAAATAACCAAAATACTTTTATTGATTCTTATATATATCCCTAATGTGGAGACTCGGTCCATCCAGAGTGCTGTGAGCCTCTTTAAGACTATCTTAATGATCCTCTTGATGATGATGATCATTTATAGCCACCATGTTCTAAACATGCTCTAATTTCTACTCCAAATTGACATTTATTTCCTTGAACTTATTTTTATCAATTTTAATAATTCCACATCATCTTCCACTTTCTTGACTTCTATAATCAAACCTTCAGTAATAGTGAGTTAAATGTACCCAAAATTCTTGTAAATATAAATCATTTACTATAAATCATCCATTGAATGTGAATGAAGGAGGTCCCCACTTTATCATTTCCCTTAGGGTCAGATCATCAATGGGGCAAGTAGACATGTCATCAATAATGGCCACATCCTCCTTTTTATCCAAATCCTATCACCCTACTTTGTGTCACTTACTAAAATCTCATCTCATCAAGTTGAGCTTCTCTTATAAACCGGGTGATCATCGGGTTATTCCTCCTCAACTTACCTTTATCATTTCCATTTTTTCCTTCCTACAAATGATGCTAACTATGGATTCCATTTTTTAAACAAGAGGAGAATGATAGCCTATTCGATAGGAGACTTTACTTTCCCATATTGTAGATCTATAATCGAGGCCTTGAATGACATAAGTACATGAAATATAATTTTTTAAATTTCATTGTGCCAAAATTAGTTTAGGAGAATATGTTGGTGAGTGTGGATTTTTGTAAATTTACCATCCAACGTGATCTACTTATTTATTTTTAGGAAAACATCCAACCAAGGTAGGTAAGATTCATGTCGAGGAGGACCTATTCCAATTTATGAATATGTTCACCAATATGTAAAAAATGGTGGACTATAGTGGACCATTTATACAAGGACTTATATAGAATGTATTATGAGTATCATGGAGGTAACCTTTAGGACCTATCATAATAATAGGTGTGGGATTACAAGGACATTCTATTGATGATTTACATAATAATAATAGTAAATATATTGAGGATTTATGATATTTTATGTGTTGGGTATATTTTCCTTAAGTTATGGAGTGTATTACTACATAATATCATAGATATCTATATCAGCTAGTTTCAGAGGTTTTTATATACCAACTATATCAACATAATGGTGTGTGGGAAAATGATCAAATACATTTTCTCCATGTACATTACAAGATATGGTTTTAGGAATAGATCCTAGATATTTTTGATTTTTTTATATGAATGGGTGTGTTTCACTGAATAGTGTGCGTACGTAAGAGAAAAAAATAAGGTAAGGGCAAGGAGGAATACTTTTGAGTGAAGGTGGAAGGTAGAGTGCGCATGTTTTGATTTCCCAATCCAATGCTGATTGCGAGAACGTCCTTTTTTCCAGGAGGATCTACCTGCAAATAAAAACAAGACCAAAAAAGGAATATTAAATAATATATGTCAGTGGACTGCCTAGTGTATGCTAGATCTGGGAAGTGTGATACTTCCTAGATGGCTGTCAATCCACTATTTAAAACAAATTAATGCAAGAAATAATATGAACCAATAATGTCCTACTATAGTTGATATGATTTAGGTATCTCATTCAAGTAAAATAAACAAATATAATCTAATAGGCTAGGTTATGATCAGATCTAGAAGTCAGATAGGTAAATAAAGTGGTTGGGATAGGTTAGGGTCAAGCTTTAGGTGATTTGGGTTGTTTGGGTGAAAGGTATGAGGTTGTTGTTATAGGAAGATTTTCAGACACAGAGACTGACATCGGTATGGTATGACTAATTTCGGTTGAGAGGAAATTGATGATGGTTTGGGTTAACCGGTGTTGGTAGGGTCGGGCTAATAGAAACTTAGTGAAGGTGGGTTTTGGTGATTCTCTAGGATTACCTAGGGAATGAATAGATAATGGGGAGGTAGATGATAGTATTGGGGATAGTCATAGGTTCTGGAGCCGGGTATGGGAGGATGGGACCTTGTAGGTGGTTGGGTAAAGGTATTGTGAGGAGGTGAGAGGTGATGGAAGAAGCTAATCTAAATAAATATGGGAAGGTGTAGATCTAAATGTACTTACTGGTGTTTACAGACCTGGTGGTTAGATGAAGGTGATGGTTGATCCATGGAACCGGTGGTCAGTGCCACGGATTTTCTTCTTGGAATGCTATCGTGAATGCTTACCTTTTAGATCAGTGTTTGGTTACTAGTTTAGGGTGTCTGGATGTGCATGAGTGCTCTGGTGCATGCTTTCATGTAGATATCTCTTCTCCAAAGCTCCAATAATTATTCTAACCCCTCAAAAAAGGTTACCAAAGTGAATATATGGTAACCAATGATGGTTTAGGGTGATTTGAGTCGATTAAGGTGGTAAATCCTTGGTTTACTAAATAATGATAGATCTTGGTAATATTTTTGGTTAGCTCTATCTAATTTTGTGGATCAAAACGGAATGTTGCACTTAGACAAGCAAGAATGTGGTTAAAGGGAGAATACGCATGTGATTTTAGGGTTGAACTAAGTCTTAGTTAATTAAGGTAGGTAGGAATAAGTCTTAATTAGTTATGGTGAGTGAATATTGAGTCCTAGTAAAAGGGAAATATGTTAAGAATAGGTTTGTGATGAGGTGTCTAGGTGAGGTGGAAATTAGTTTAATTAAGGTAATTAAATAATGAATATTGTGAGCATGGGCCTTAATTTAATTGTGGTTAATTAAACTAATATACATATGGGGTAAAGGGGGAGTGTGACCTAAATTTGGTGTCTACATTTTGCCCCTTTTTGTCACATAGCTCGTATTGGTAAGCAATCGACAAAAGAAGAAGTGGTTGCCTCATGTGTGGGTGAAGGTAACCCCCCTCAAACTAAGAATTGATGAGGTGTTATATAAAATTGGTGAGGGGTTTGATGAATGTGTAGGTGGTGGAAGTGAGGGTAGGTGGGGAAGGGTATGAGTACTATAGGAAAGGGTGATGGTCAACGCGGGTAATAGGTAATAGGTGAGGTCGAATTGGGTATGGGTAATGAAAATCAAATACACACACATGTATAGATTGCAACACGGTACTAGGTTGAAGAGCTTGAAAAATATACATCATTCAAGTTCGATATGTTTATCCAAACAAGGGTGAAGTGGTTAAGGTATTCAAGGTATAATATATTTTTTGGAAACACAATGTAGGTTAGGTGTAAGAATTTTTAGGTATGTTAGGTATACCTAAGGTTTGGGTCGAGGATAAATGGCACAAAAATAGGCAAGGTATGGTTTTTATGTTAAAACAACATAGGTAATAACATCACAAGGTATAGTGAGTACATAAGGTCAATGGTCACACCAAGTAGGTCAGGTTCAAGAAAATAGGTCATGACATGGGTAAGGCCAAGGTATAGGTAAAATAACAAATCCCAAGACACAACTAAGGAAATGTAGGGGTAGTTTGGGCTTGTAGGTATGGTTCAATAGGTTTCTAGACTGATGAAAGGTGTGTGAGCACTAATGGTTGTAGGTTAAAAGGAAGCTTAGCAAGGGAAAATATATTTAAGGGTTACCAATTTTGGTTATAGCGTAACTTACATTGGTTTCCTAAGGCACACAAATATGAGCAACGTCGGTCGAGTAAATTTGGGTTTATAAAATGAAAATTTTGTATTTTATAGAATCATTGTTGTGTTTTGACTTTTGAGAAAATGACAGAGCCATTTGACCTTGGAGAAATTTTCCTCGAGAGAAGGACAAGGCATTATACCAGGCTGAGGTGGATATTACAAGTTGGTGAGAGGAGCTAATAGATGGGTCCATGAGAGCGGTGTGGTTGATTTGATTGGTTGGAGGTGAGGAGTGGATTTTGGCATGGTAGAGGTGGGAGAGGGTTCGGGTGGGCCCTTTGGTGCAGTGCGGTATGATGTACCACCATGCCGATGGAACCAAGATGAGGTAAGATTCAATCCAATTCTATGCTTGTTAGTTGAAATAGTTTGTAGAAATTGGTTTGGGTAGAAATGGTTTTGGGTAGGAATTAAATTTGAATTTGGAAGTAAAATTGATGAAATGGGAAGGGTAGGAAGTCCAATGTGGGTTAAATAGGGGTAGGGAGAAAGGTAGTGGAGGTTTGGGTAGGATAGGGTAGGTATTTAGGTCAATATGGTCAAATTTTGAGAAATGGGGGAGGGGGTTTGCGGGTTTGGACAATGCAATGGTCGCGCGCGGTCAAGGTTTGGCCAACGTCGGTTGGCATTGGATGACATGGGTAAAATATGAAGTGACCGATGTTGATGATGTTGGACCGATGCCGACCAATAGGGACCGATGTTGGTTGGTTCTAGAGGGAAATAGGTCAATAAGCGGGATAGGGTGGGAGGGAAAGGTAGGTAATGGGATATAATGGCAGGTGTAGTGAGGATGGGTAGGGTAATATGCTCACATAGGGTAATAAGTAGTAAGGGTCTTGGGAGTAGAGTGGTTGGTTATGAGTGATGTTGGGTATGGTCAAGGTTTAACAATGTTGTGATTTGTTGGGTGCAGGCTAGGGACCAGTTGCGGATGAGAGATAGAGTACTACCTCTGTTACTAGTGGTACGAGGAGCATGATGACAAAGGAGTGGTGTCACGTTATAGATGTCAACTTGATTAGGGCTAGAAACTACATGAACATATTTTGGGAGCTAAGCTTGATGGTTTCACTCATTGAAAGATGGGATTCAGTGACCAACACATTTCATCTACCGATGGGTGAGATCACAATCACCCTAGAGGATGTGTATAGGATCTTGCGGTTACTGATAGTGGGGACACAAGTTTATTATATTTCTTTAGAGGCATCTAGAGGAGATAATGTTGATGGTGTTTGGAGAGGGGATGACAGAGATGAGGTTCCATAGCATGAGCCTAAGTTATGGAGATATGTATGTGGCCCATCCTGAGGAGATGAGGTTAGTGGTCCTGATTATGGAGGCAGTGTGTTGTTTTACACTACCAGATGTAGAGGGTGAGATATTCGCATGACACGATGGGGTTCTCCATGAAATGATGGAGGAGAGGAATTATTTTTCTTAGGAACCAACATACTTGGTGTAGTTATATAGGGAGCTATGGGCCTATAGGAGGCTTCAAAGGTTCAATTTGTGCTAAACCTTTCTTCTCCACTGTTGGGCATATGAGCACATCGTATGTGTGCATCTAGTTGGTATGCCCCAACTGGATGCATTCGATGTGGGCTTGGTTCAAGTTGTGTACAAGCATTGGGTGCCTATTGTTGGAGAGGGCAAGGATGTTAGGGCTAAACATGATGTAGCGTAATACAGGGGTATACTAGAGGGGTTTTTCAGAGTGGACATTATTTGGAGGCCGTATGTTGGCTTCCCATCCTACAAGTAGATGAAATTAAAGTTAGACAAGATACAACTACTTAGATGGATAAAGGGGTGCCATGCCAGAAGAGCACGAGATGATACCTATAGATAGGGTTAGACATCAGTTTGGGTTTCCTTAGGATGTGCCTCCACTATTCCCTTAGTACATGAGATACGACGTGGAGAGGCCTATGCCTCTACCATAGATGAAAGTTTTGATAGGGTAGGAGGAGAAGGAAGTGGAATGGTGGATTGATGATGCTAGAGTGAAAGAAAAATACATGTAGTGGTGGTTAGTACAGTTATGGGTAGCACCACCTAGGCCAGGGAATCCAGACTTGGCTACCCTTACAGTTCATAGGGATACTTTATAGGGGTAAGTTTCCACTTTACAAGCCTAGATCATAGTATTACAGGGGTAGATCACAGGGTCTAAGGCACAGGTTGCCACATTACAAGCACGGTGGTGCCCTTACAGGCCTAGGTTACATAGGGAAAGGTACCTACATAGGGTGGAGATGGAGACAGGGGACATGTGGCCACCCTACAGTGCATGTAGCGAGTTTGTAGGGCCGTTGGCCACTACGAAAGCACATATTGTGACCCTACATGCCCGGAGTCACATCACGAAAAAGCACCTTAGGCTTAGGGATAGGGTTCCATGGTACAAACATCGGCAGGACATGTTCCCATGGTACAATGATGAGGGCCGAGTTCACAGTACAGGGAATAGGTTACTAGTAGCATGGAAGAGCTCGTAGGTTTCTACGAGACCTATGACACCACCACAGATAATGCCGATGGCCAGATTTAGGGATGCCTTGAATGAGGCAGGTAATACCAGGATCATTTGACTGTTGTTGGGATAAACATCCCTTCCTATGCAGAGTATAAGGTATAACACACCTCAAGTGAGAGGACAAGATCTTACACACATAGTGTAGAGAGTACATGGGCCAATGAGCCCAAAGATAGGGTCAAGGAGAGGCCACTAGCTCACAAAGGCTAGGCCCAACTGTGGGTCATGATGAGATTGGAACTAGACATGGGTGTAGTAGAGAGATCCTGGTAGGGCACCACATTGGAGCAAAGGAGGAGGAGACCGATGAGACTGGTTTGGACATTAGGTGGGGTGATGATTAGTCACCATATATGTTCAGGGTATAGATTTTTGTATATTTTTGATATATACCAGTGTACGTGCCGAAGATAGTGAGGATGTACATAAGCGTTTTTAAACTTTTTGATCATATACCGACCTACATGTTGAAGATGGTGAGGCTATACATGAGATTTTTGAAATATTTTGATGTATTTATATCGGTGTACATTAGTATTGATGTGCATAATTTCATTGGTATAAATGATGGGAGTTATGGTATTGTAAAATTTCCCTTATTATATGTATATGGGTGGAAACTAGGTGGATTAGGCATGATGGATTCATGTCGGTTTAGGCATGATGGATTCAGGTCAGTTTAGGCATGACAGAGTCAGTTTAGTTTAGGCATGATGGAATCAAGTCGGTTTAGGAATGATGGAGTCAAGTCGGTTTAGGCATGATGGAATCGGTTGATTTAGGCATGATGGAGTCAGGTATAGGCATGGTTGAGTCAGGTCGATTTAGGCATGATTGAGTCAGGTATAGACATGGTTGAGTTAGGTTAGTTTAGGCATGGTTGAGTTAGGTCGGTTAGGCATGGTTTGATCATGTTTTTGGTTTTGATGTAATTTCCAAGTTATTTGTAACATGGAAAATAAATGATGAGTTATATATATGTTAGGGTGTAAATTTCTAAAAATTGTGACATTATAGAAATGTGGAATGATTGATTGGATGTTATTATGATGTCGTAACATGGTAGATATGTATGTGGTAAATTTCCAAGTGTTATGATAAATATAAACTATTATGGTAGACTGTTAATAGAAAATATGTGGGGAAAATGGTTAGGGTAAAGAGTGTCCAAGCTAACCTTCAAGGGCCCCATGCCCTCGAAGTGCTGCCTACATATCCCTAGTGAAAAGGGGCCTCAGATTGATTTAGTTCTCCCATAAGATATGGAAGAATATGATGAATTAGAGGAAAAGGTTGGTATATTTTAGGCATGATTGAGTCTAGGTGAGAGGCATGGTTGAGTCTTAGGTCATATGCATGGTTGAGTTTTAGGTGATAGGCATGGTTGAGTATAGGTCATAGGCATGGTTGATTCTTAGATGATAGGAATGGTTGAGTCTTAGGGAATAGTGAAAATATTTTAAAATGTTGGTGCAATGGTCAAGTCCTGTATAGGATAATCAATAAGTAATGAAGAAGGTGAATGGTAAGATGTGGTAAAAGAGCTGCTTAATTGATACAAACCATAATGTGCCTACCATACTCAAGATGGGATTATGAATGTAAGACCCTAAAGGTGTTACATAATGGAATATTATAAGGGTGAAGAAAGTCACATGAACACGAAATATTGCAGTTATGGTGAGTCCCTTGAGTAGATAGGAAATTAGGGTGAAAAGGCAATGAGATGAAAATGGGTGGTTTAGCGTAACTTAATGTATGATAACATGTTTATATAGCAAGAAACCCATGATCAAAAATAGGTAAGTCCATGACAAAAAGTTATCATTTTATTCATTTTTTTTTTTTTTTTGTGATAGACTCGATCAATGCGGGAAGATTTTGAACATTTTATTTTATTTTTGCAATGACTTTATATAGCTATTCTTTGAGGGAGTAGTCTATTTATAGCGAAGATATATAGAGAAGAGATGTCCTTTTGAGGAGTCATTTTTTTGCTGGAATTTTGACTTAAGGAGTTGAATCCCAAGTATGGTTTTGGACGTTTAAGACATGTAAAAGACTATAGAGGAAGATTAGGTTCTTGTTTAGAAGACAAAACTATAGCACACAGAGTTTAACTATGAAAGAGATGATGTCAAGTGACGAATGACCATGGGATTCCATATTTGAAAAAGAAAAAGAAAATCCATGAGAATCATGCCATGAGTAGAGTTACGATACTCAAATTGAAGATAAGGCTTAAATGTGATGGGTAATCACATGATTCTTGTTTAGTCAGTGATCCTCAAAATGGGTAACATGGAAGGTGAATGATGCTCAAGGGACAAGCATTCAAAAGACGAGAAGGTGATATAGGACTTGATTTCAACAATTAAATGGTCTAATATGCAAGGCATTGAGGGGCTCAGGTTTGGGTTTTTCTTCAAGTGAAGAAAAATGATAAGCACTTGACCCATATGAATGAGTAACGATATAGGGTCTAAGCCAATTAGGAGCAAATTTGGCTTGTTTACTTTTTTCTTCTTTGGTTACATGTTGATTTTCCTTCAAGACGAGGTCACCGACTTGGAAGGTTCATTCGTGGACATGCTTTTCATAGGAACATTTGATACACTTTTGGTAGATTTGAATATGATCAAGAGAATTGAGATGACATTCATCTAATAACTCAAGTTGTGTTAAATGGTCTTGGCGAAAGTCATGTCATTGAGCATGTCTTATAGTGAGATACAGAGAGATGGAATCTAGACTTTGAGAGGTAAAACACCCTTGGTACCATAAACTAGAGAGAAAGGTGACAGTAGTCGAAGTGCAAATACTAGTGCAAAGTAATCCCAAAAGGAGAAAGGAATGTGTGCATGCCAATCCTTCCCAGTATCGTCAAATAATTTATAAGAATTGTGTTTAAGGTTTTATTGGTTGATTCTTCTTAGCCATTTTTTATGGGTAATAAGGTGATGAGAAACTAAGTTAAATGCCAAAAGCATCACACAATTTTTGTAGGGTTTTGTTTTTGAATTGATTTCCATTATCGGTGATGATGAGGCGGTGAGGGAAACCAAAGCAACACATGATGTGATGGTTGATGAATTCACATATTTTATCATATTTTTTAGAAATGAGGGGAATGGATTCTACCCATTTATTGTAATATTTAGTAGTAGTTATAATCCATTGATGGATTTGTGAATAATGAGGATTGATCTCTCTGACAAGATCCATACCCCATTGAGAGAAAGGCCAAAGGTCTTATGCGACCTATAAGGCATGACTAGGTGTGTGATAAAGATTGGAATGTTGTTGACATTTCAAACAACATTTTACATAGTCACAATAGTTGTGGTTTAGGGTTTTCCAATAATATCCAAGGTGAATAATGTGTTTAATGACAACTAAACCACTAAAGTGGCCTCCACAAATTCTTTCATGAACTTCCTTGATGGTGTAAGGAATTTCAAAACTTATAAGGCATCATAAGAGAATACCATTGAAGCTGCACTTATAAAAGAGACCACCCATGATGACATAGTGAGAGAAAATTTTAATAAAGGCACGTTGTCCATTACGAGTGGGATCGAGAGGCGAAACAGAAAGGAAAGGTAGTCGAAAATTGCTTATACCAAAGGTCACATGGGTCGAAGTACAACGGCTTCAACGGAGTTGACCTCACAATATAAATAAGAGGGTGATCAAAACCTTTGTATTGTGACAAATATTTTGGATTCGATGAGGTGAAGCGGGTATCGAGAAGCCGGGAAGGCCATGGTATCTGCAAATTTTTGAAGGTCGTAATGGTCAAAGGTAGTCAAAAGTGTGTCGACATGACATTACAATTTTGTAGTATTTCATTATGACATTGGTATATACCATTTACTTGGTTTATAACCAGTTGAGAATCACCAAATATATTAATTGATTTAACATCTAGGGAGATGGTGGTTTGAAGGCCTAATATGAGTGCTTCATACTCGGTGATGTTATTAGTGTAATAAAAATCTAGTTTGAAAGACAAAGGCATAGGTTCACCATCAATAGGAACAAGGATAACACCTGCATGACATCCACACTAAAATTTGGAAACATAAAAGAATAAGGTCATCTAGTAAGTGGTATCATCCAAAGAGATGGTAGCAATGGATTCATTAGGGAAATTGAAGTTAGAGGGTTGATCTCCGGAAAGAGGTGCGTCATTAATTGGTGGTCGGTGATGACTTGGCCTTTTGCTAGAATTTTTGTGGATGAATACGAGGTCAAGGTCTACAAGAAGCATGAGATAACATGCAACATTTTGGTATTGGTAGGGTTTGACGCATACATATAATGTAGAGGGTCGAGTGTTAGTGATGACAAATGTTTTGTGGTTGAGTAGGTAATGATGAATTTTAGTGGCGACAAAAACTAAGGTTAAGATTTTTTTTTCACCATGGGTGTACCTAGTTTCATAGTCCAAAATGGTATGACTTATGTAATAAACCACTTTATTCCTATGATGCTCATCATGATGAGCAAGCATGGTACCTAAGGAATGGGCGAGCAGAAATGTATAGGTAAAAGGGTTGGTCATCCTTAGGAGGAATGAGCATCGGTGGTTGAAGAAGGTATTGCTTTAAGGAATCAAATGCTTTGTGGCATTCATCATCCCATTTGAATTATATTTCCTTTTTTAGGAGATGTTGAAATGGTTGGAAGAGGTTGGAAAGTGTGAAATAAACCGATGAGATAGATTGCAACTTACCTTGCAAAATTCAAAGTTGACAAAGATTAGTAGGCGAGTCATTTTGAGAATAGCCTTCAATTCAACAGGATCGAATTCTATGCCACGCAAATAAATGATGAAACCAAGGATTTTTCCTGAAAGTAACATGAAGACACACTTCTTACATTGAAGGAAAATAAAATACTTGATTAGGCGGTCAAAGATGACCTTAACGACTATTAGGTGTTCGGCTCGATGTTTAGAGTTGGAAAGAAGGTCATCTACGTAATCTTCCAATATGTGATGCATGATTTCATGGAAGATATAAGTCATAGCCCGCTGATATGTAGCACCAACATTTTTAAGGCCAAAAGGCATGACTCGATAGTAGAAGGTCCCCCAAGGAGTGATGAAGGTATTTTTGTGTTGATCTTATGGAGTGAGTAATATTTGATTATAACTTGAGAAATCGTCCATGAGTGATAACATCTCATGGCGGTGGTGAGATCAACCAGTTGGTCAATTCTGGTAGAGGAAAGTCATCTTTGGGGCAAGCTAAGTTGAGGTTGTGGAAGTATGTGCAAATGTAAAGTCCCCCTGTCACTTTTGTGACAGGAACAATGTTAGAAATCCATTAGGGATAGTCAATGGGTAGGATGAAGGAAACTAAGAGAAGGTGTTGAAGTTCTTCTTTGACTAGAAGAAAATTGCAAGGATGCATTTTCGAAACTTTTGTTTTATGGGTTTGGCATCAGGAATGGTTACAATATTATGGACCATAATGTTTAGATCAACACTAGGTATATTAGCATAGGACCGAGGCAAAAGCGTTGCTTATGGTCCCGAAGGAAAAAGTAAATTCTTCTTGTTTAGCGGCATATAAAGATTGGCCTATCTTCGAAAGTGTGGGTCATCCTGAGTGTTAATGTTGATTTCGATAGTCGATTCATTTAACATGGTTTGCATCTTATAAGGTAATGACTGGTGAATATAAGAATCTTCCGCACTAAGGTAGGTGAGTATAGACTCATCGTCCTGACATTGAACGATGTTAATAGAAGGTGTATCATCATCAATCATGTCAAGATACAGGAAGGGAAGAGAAGAGGAGCCTCACCATCACGTTGATAGGTCAGAGGTCCCAGGGAAATTGTGTTTACGAAAAAAGTTAGGAGGAATAGATTCAAGATCTATGGACTCGTGGGTGAAGGTGGTGACATTGGTGAATGGGGTGAAGAAGGTTTTTCTTCCTTAATGAGGTCAATGCGGGCCTTCTTGGGAGATGGTGCGACAAATCCAATGCCACTACGATCATTATGTTTATGGGTGGTACATGAAATGATGGTATGGCGACCTTGTTCATAGAAACCAGACCCAAAGCCTTTCCATGCACAATGATGAAGGAAAGTGTGGGAAAAGTGACGGTTAGTAAGGTATTAGAGGTTAGATGAAATGGTCTGTGTTTTGGATGGAGGTTTGAGTGAATAAGTGGATGTATCAAGTCCCCCATATGTTAGGTTAGTGTAAAGGTGGGGAGGACCATAAGGGAAAACCTTTCCTACATGGCAGTCATAACGAGGGTGCTGGCGTAGGTTTCCATACTCTTGCGGAGTGAGGAATGTGTCGATATTGTATAGGCGGTACTCCCCCAAAGAGAGGCATTGAAAAAACCTTCTAAGGGATTGATAGTAGATATGCAGTAGCGGAGATAGATGATTTACTAGATAATTGGACATGAGGGGTATCGATTGGTTAGGAAGTAGATGGGTCGGTGCGAGAAGATGCAACCACAATGGGAATAAATGAGTTAGGTATGGGAGAGGTGTCGGCAACATTGGTGGACTAGATCATGGGTGAAGGAGAAGTCGGGGTAGTGGTAGATGGCTTGACTGGTACAAGTACATCGTTAGGTGGGTACAACATGTTACAAGTTTTGAATGGTAACGTGTTGGTGGGGATGGTATAGTTATGCCCTTCATGTTCAAATTTTACACAACGGTGAAAATTTGAAGGGACACAACCCACGATGTGAATCCAAGGTCTTCCAAGCAATAATTTATATGGAAATCTCCCTCTAAGACGTAGAATAGTTTCGGGATAGTGAGAGGACCTACCCGAATGTGGAGAATAATGGTGCCAAGGGTGGAGGTTATGGTATCATTGAAGGAGTGCATCATAACTGGGTTATTATGCATATAATTGGAAGGAATGCACATTTGATTATACGTATGGGAGGAGATGATGTTAATGTTAGCACCACCATCGATCATGATGCATCATACATGTATGTTATTGATATAGATAGAAATTAAAAGGGTGGGATCAGGGTCATCTAACTAGAGAGGTACAATATCCTCATCAGAGAAGCTAAGGGCAGTGACTTGAGGAGTGGGCATGGGGGTAGAAGAAGGATATGATTTGGTAAGCGAGGCCACGTGGTGAGGGGTGATAATGGAGGCCACTAGTGTGGGGTCATTGGGTAAAACTTCAATGGATTGCAAAACCTCTATAAGGGCTTGTCTATGAGATTCAGAACTTTGGACGAGATCATACAAAGACATCTTTATAAGGGACTGACGTAATTGTTTTATCATTATGCAATGGGTGACCACATCAGATATAGGGTATGTAGGTCCTCAAATGGTGATTTTGGGTGCAAGTGTAGATGGTATATTGGGTATGGGGTTGGTTGATGGGCTATTTTCTTTTTCTTTTCCTTTGTCTTTCTAAGCATGGGTGGCAACTTGAACCATGTAAATCTGAGGGGAGGGGGTAAATGGAGACAAGTAGGAGAAGAATAATATTTCCAAGGGAGAATATTTAATGTGAAATATCTTGTAAAAGAAATAAACACAAAACAATTACCTAGGAATGAACAATGCAAAGAACCCAAATGGGTCCCACCAGGTGTGCTAAAATGTTTCACCAAATAGTGTGCATACATAAGAGTAAAACAGATAAGGTAAGGGCAAGGAGGAATACCTGTGAGTGAAGGTGTAAGGTAGAGTGCACACGTTCTGATTTCGCGATCCAATGCTGATTGCGAGAACTTATTTTTGCTAGGAGGAACTACTTGTGAATACAAACAAGACCACAAAAGGAATATTAAACAATATATGTCATTGGAATTCCTAGTGTATGCTAGATCTGGAAAGTGTGATACTTCCTAGATGGATGTCAATCCAATGTTTAAAAAAATTAATGCAAAAAAATAATATGAACCAATAATGTCCTATTGTCTCATTCAAGTACAATAAACAAATCTAATCTAACAGGCTAGGTTATGATCAAATCTGGAAGTCAAACAAGTAAATAAAGTGGTTAGGACAGGTCAAGGTCAAGCTTTAGGTGATTTGGGTTGTTTGGATGAAAGGTATGAGGTTTTTGTTACAGGAAGGTTTTCTAGACATAGAGACCAATGTCGGTATGGTATGAATGATGTCGGTTGAGAGGAAACTGATGACATTTTGGGCTAGCAGACATCGGTAGGGTCGGGCTAATAGAAACTTAGTGAATGTGGGTTTTGGTGATTCTCTAGGATTACCCAAGGAATGAACAGATAATGGGGAGATAGATGAAAATGTTGGGGGTGGTTGGAGGTGCTTGGAGCTAGGTATGGGAGGTTGGGACCTTGTAGGTGGTTGGGTAAAGGGATTGACAAGGAGGTGAGAGGTGATGACATGAAAAGGAGATTAGAACTCTTAAACAGAGATGAAGAAGAGAATCTAAATAAATATAGGAAGGTGTAGATCTAAATGTACTTATTGGTGTTTTTAGACCTGATGGTTGGATGAAGGTGATGGTTTATCCATGGAACCAGGAGTCAGTGCCACAACTTTGCTTCTTGGAATGCTACAATGAATGTTTGCCTTTCATATCAGTGCTTGGTTGTTGTTTCAAGGTGTCTAGATGTACAGGAGTTCTCTGGTGTGTGCTTACATGTAGATATCTCTTCTCCAAAGCTCCAATAATTCTTCCAACCCCTCAAACAAGGTTACCAAAGTGAATATATGGTAACTGATAATGGTTTAGGGTGATCGACATTAGTTTAGGGTTGACTGGCATCGGTTAAGGTGGGAAATCCTAGGTTTACTAAAAATGACAGATCTTGGCAATATTTTTGCCAGCTCTGTCTATTCTCATGGATCAAAATGGAATGTTGCACTTAGATAAGAGGGAATGTGGTTAGAGGGAGAATAGGCATGTGATTTTAGGGTTGAACTAAGTCTTAGTTAATTAAGTTAGGTAGGAATAAGTCTTAGTTAGTTATGGTGAGTGAATATTGAGTCCTAGTAAAAGGGAAATATGCTAAGAATAGGTTTGTGATGAGGTGTCTAGGTGAGGTGGAAATTAGTTTAATTAAGGTAATTAAATAATGAATATTGTGAGCATGGGCCTTAATTTAATTGTGGGTAATTAAATTAATATACATGTGGGGTAAAGGGGGAGTGTGACCTAAATTTGGTGTCTACAAGGTGACGTGTTAATCTTGTGTTATATAGGATTTTCCACAATCTCATGTTTCTTATACCATGACACAATGATAACCTTAATGGTTTAGATATCATCTACATTCTATATTCATTTATATGAATTCATATTTATCCCTAATTTTAATAAGGTGGGATGGACATATTCTTACAATTAATGGTGACATGGGATTTTATGGCTTATATTGTTTTTATAATAGGATCATAGGGTCCTACCATTGATGGAGTACCTAGGTAAATGTATGAGATAAATTAAATTATGATCATTTATTTATTCTATTTAATTTTTTATATGTGTGTGGGGAGAGTTTTTATACATGTGTGTGTATATCTATTTGTGTGTACATGTGCATGTGTGTGTGCATGCATGTGTGAATTCATAGTAATGTGTTTTTACAATGTCTCCATATTATAACTTTATGATTTAGGATTCTTTACTATGATTTAACTCAATTCCCTTACATAAATATGAGTAAGTGGTTAACGAGGGATACTAGGGGTGTGGGTCGGGTTTCCCATTTATTTAACATAACATCACATAAAACCACCAGCTACATGTATGAGGATATATAAAAGGATGATGTTGGAATGGAATTTTAAAGTATTTTTGTTCATATCACATTGATAGATATGAATCCCCCACTACCTTTTGATAATGCACTATGTGTATGAAAATAAATAATGAACCAATAACAAATTCTCTTTATCTCTTTAAAAGGGGTATTAAATATTAAGATAGTCGGTGGATGCATGATAATGATGCACACCTAGGATAATAAATTGATGAAGATGTGGATCTAGGAATGAGTTACTCCATGTTATATAGAAGGTATAAGGTTCCATATCCTAGAGCTAAAATAATGTTGTCGTTTCTATAATGATATTGATAGAAATGTGATGATAATAAGGTTATAAACTAAATTTAAATTAAGGAAGTAATAAAATAATATATCTAATAGTTTTCTTGGAATGAGTCACATAGATTACAAGAGAGTTCTAACATATTACAAATAAATATTCAAGGTAATAAGGTAAGAAATTCTAGATAAATAATGCAATAGATAAGGATATGCTACCATATCCTAATTTATGCATGTCCATGTCCACAAGCATCCAAATCTTAAATGAAAATAAAGGTAAAAGAGAGGTTAGATATACTTACCTATAATAATATACAATTAAAACATTAACTTCTCCTAGGGTTGAAGAAACCTTATGATAGAATGATGTTGGGAGCCGCATGAACTAATAGACTAATACCTAGGAACACCTATACTTGAAGACCCCAATTACTCCAAATGATTGATATAACAAGGAAAACGAAACTCATATTATTTTAGATCCTAATTTTCGAATTTTTAAGTATGAACTCCAAGGAAGACAAATAAGAAAATATTTAAGAGCTTCCAATATTAAATAGAAAATTAGAAAGAGTTACAAAACTAAATAAGTGATGTACGAGATGTGGAATGAGTTCTTGTGTACTAGTTATAACGTACGAGATATCATTAGTAATTTATACTAGTTTCTACAATCAACTATGGCCAATGTATTTGACTATGAAAAACTACTAACCCGGTGACATCTAACCTAGTTTATGTAATTCACTAAAGAATGATTATCAATAGAGAGCATAAACCATGTGATTGTATTTTAGTGGGAAATGTAGGAATGGGGAGGTCAAATACTTATGTCAAACTAAATGGAGGTAAATAAAGGGTGATAATGGTAAAAATGATGAATATATGAGTGTTTTGAATTTAGGTAAATCATTAATTACAATGGGATAACAAGATGATATCACAAGGAGTTTGTAATATTTAGTTGTAAATGATGCAAAAGATGACTTTATTGGTGTGGTAGTATTTGAAATCTATAATATATTAATAATACACATCAAACCTCTCTCGTAAGTATAATGACTAACTAGCCTAACCTAACCTAATGGATATACATAACTATATCTAGTTACTCCCTAATTTCAAGATTATCCATGAGGACACCACTCTAGGGAAGATAATGTTCTAGTGACGGATGTAAAGAATAAATTTTAGTAAAATGCAAAATGATTTGTAGAAATATGGATCAAATGAATATTTGTGACATGACATGGTATTTGGGAAAAGAATATGCGACACTAAAATCAAACTATTGAAAATAGTTGTAGAATGGAAATAAAAAAATCTTAAATGAAAGAGAACATACTTACCTTAATAATAACCTTCTCGTGATTTTTTCACATGGTGAATCACAAAAGTATATAAATATTAGCTATAATAACCCAAGCACAATTAAAAATAAAAACTATAAGATAATTCGGATAAACAATATACAAACCCTAACCTAAGGGTGTTTTCATGTTAGGTTGAGATAGTAAATAGGTAAGGATGGTGAGAGGATGTGTAAGAGGTTGTAACCAAAATATTGGATAGGTAAATGTTATTGGCCTAAAAGATTGGTGTTTTTTTAGGATTTTAGGAAAAATTCATCCAATTTATCATTAGATTTATCTGAATAATATAATAGTGACACTTCTCTTAGGATGAAAATCAGATTTTTGTTAGAAAATTATAATATTTTGAAGAAATGAAGATAACATTAGAGAGATTACAAGATTTTTCTATAGAAAGTCAGGTGAGAAGTTTTTCATTTTGGTATTTTCTATATTTTTGGTATTTTGGAGTTGTATTATCTATTTGAGAGGAAAATAGAGATAATTTCTATAAGGTGAGGTATAGGCATTGTGGTGGATGAGGTGATAAATAAGAAGAGTGAGAATGAAAAATCCTTATGTAGGTTTTGTATTTGAATTAGGAAAGGGTAGTTTTTATGAAAGAGGGGTTCCTAGGAAAAAAATATCTAGTTACATTTTCCCTAAACATAGTGAAAATGTAGATCAAGTTAAAATTTAGGTGGGTTTGCATTAATTTTTAATTTGAACATCATTATGTTTATTTTTATGGATATAAATTAAAAAGGATTGCATGAATTTTCTATAGATGACATCATACATTTTATACAAATGACTCCACAAGGTGTTTGATGGAATTTTATAGATTATCATGTCGAATACTACTTATTTAGAAGGTAGATGTTGTTATAAAGGAACTTAGATAATGTCATATGTAAAAAATGGTTGATGTTGTCAATAAATCTAGGAGCATGTTTGATGTTGTCAGGAAAGAGGAATTTTTTTGGTAAATATAGAGTTATTGATTCCATTTAGAAAGAGTGTTGATGCTATCATTAGTGTGTGAGATATTTTTAGGGTTCGATTCCATCTATAAACATGGATGATAACATAAAGATGTGATTATTTTATTTGTTTTGATGTTACTATTGATGATTTATGATGTTGTTATCTAACTAAAACTAATACGTACATCTTTTTTTGAAATTTTATACATCATAGGAAAGATCTAACCTTGGATATTATTTTATATAACATGGTTTCTATCTTCACTAGAGATATTCTCACCAAAAACATGACTGAGTTATAGGTGTTATGATTTGTAGGGATTTTTATATGGCATCGATTTAATTGAATTTGATATTGATCCATATGTTTATTGGTCTGTGGGAGTACTATCCCAACACCTTTATATGGTGTGTCGGAGGATACATGATAGAGACAACATTCGCACTAGAGGATTCCATGTTATTTTGATAACTTTTTATCTCAAGGAATGCATGTTTTATGATGTTCCCAATAATTTATATGGGAGGAGGAGTTAACATAGTGGGATAGAAGATTAGATGATTATCACTAGGATCACTTATATTCCAACTTAGCTTTGAACCATAATTTAGTTAAATAATGACATTTTACTAAGAATCTAGATTTATAGTATTCTTATTTCTGGTTTTATAATTGTTGAAATTGGATTCCTAAATTTCCATTATTGGTTTTTATCTAGTGTGATATCAGATTCCAATATGTTTATTATTGGAATTTAAGTAGTGTAATATCGGATTCCAATATTTACACGTGTCATACAAATATGTTCGTATTTCTATATTGAGTTTATGAGAATGGGAATATTCCCATTATCAACACACATATGGTACACCTATGTTCCTAATTCTTTTTATGTGTATTTGTTTTATCTCATTTTTATTTATATGATTCCTATATGAGGCATTTTGATCCCTTTTGAAAATTAAAAAAATGTGATATGGGCACATGTTGTATGAAATAAGAAGTAACTATTGAGTCTATGAGAATGGACATATGCCCATTCTCATCAAACACATGGTACAAGTATGTTCCCAATTATTTTTGTGTATCAAATTTATATTTATTCTTCTTCTATAATTCATATATGAGTGATTTTACCTCTTTTGAATATTTATATCTTGGTAGACATTAGGTTAAGTCATGGTGCATTGTCGGACACTCTTGTTGAGAGGATTAAATTATATATATTGGCACTCTCGATATTATAGTTTTGCATTAAATAATTAGGGGATTCTAGGCATATAATTTAGTATGTACACTTAGAAAGGTTTGTATTTTATCAATTTTAGAACAATTAAATAATAAGTTATCTAGATTCATGCACATAGCTTTAGAAAAAGACAATAGAAATTTTCAAAGTAATAATAAAATATTTTATGGAATTATACTATGGAAAAATATTCCAAAGTAATAAAATACTCAATCTTTCATTTAATTATCAAATAATAGTACAAATGTAAAGTTTTATAGGACCAAGGTTTGGAATATTTTAAAAAAAAACCCACATCCCATGCCAAGATGATTTCACATACAAATTTATAAACTTCAATAGTTTCTCTAAGTCAACATTCCTTATCCATTTCAAGTAGTTCAAGGGATGATAAATGGCCAATGTCCTTTACTAGGTATCTTTAGATCCACTTTACCAAAAAAAAATTGTGTATCCATGCCCAGATGATGTTATCCACATCTATATTTGCTTTAGGTTTGTTTGAGATGGTCAATTTTTATTTGGATTTAAAAATCTTGATATAATGGTTTACCTGTTGTCCAATTTTTCCCCCTCGGGAAAAATTGATCAACGCACCTTGCACGTGGAAAAAATGGAGAAAAGCTCGAGGTTTTTATACCTTCACATTTTTTGGAGTTTCGGGAAAAACAAGGAAAACTAACAAAAATGTCCAAAACCCAAAAGTTTGAAAGTCTAAATTTTGGACTTTCGGAGAATTCGGAGTGCAAAGTTGGAAAATCGATCAAAAGGTTCAAATTTCCAAAGTCTGAAAGTCTGAAATTTTAGACTTTTGGGTTTTCAGGTTTCAAAAATTCTAAAGCGCGAAGTTGGAAAATGGAGCCAAAAATTCCAAAATTTTGAAGTCCGAAAGTCCAAAATTTCAGACTTTCGGGTTTCATAAATTCTCAAGCAAAATGGAAAAAATCACCCGAAATGTTTGAAATTCCGAATTCCGAAAGTCTGAAATTTAGTAATTTTGGGTTTTCAGGTTTCGGACTTTCAGAAATCTTAGAGCATTTTGGAGGATGAAAAATGTTTTTTCTCCAAAATGAAAATTTCTGAAATTCAATTTCAAGATTTCAGAGGTTGTATGCATTTCAGACTTTTGGAGTTTTAGAACTCCCAGCCCGCCATTTTGTAAAATGCACTTCAACCTTCAGATGGCCATAAATTTTCTGGGAACTCGGATTTACACAAGAGAGGAATTTTCAGAAATCTCACAGGGTCCTCTACCCAACTACAATTGGATATCTTTAAATAAGTGAGACTAAGTTAGTAAAAATGAAGAAATACAGTCCACCATTTTGAGGGTCTCCCAGGTTTCTCACCTACCACCATTAATGAGGTATGGGCTTCCTTTCTTGCCCAACAAGGAACAGTATGTGGAGGCATGGGTTTTTCATGGAACCCATCATTTTTATAGGTGAATTCAATGCATTTCTTGGGTGGTTGGAGCAAGAATTTGGATTTCTTCTATCTCCTTCTCTAATTCTTCCTATATATTGTAAGGAGGGGAATTTTTCTAAAGGTTGGACATTTTTTCTTTGCCCCTCCCTTCTTCTCTTTGGTAGGTGAATTTGTGGAGTTCAAACCTCCCCATTCAAACTGTAATGCAAGTTTGTGCCTCTTGGCCATTGTAGTGTACTGTATCAACTTTTGGAGCAAATAATGCATGTCTGTGGATGATTTTCAACCCTCTCTGTATTCATCATCTCCATCTGATCTCTCATTGCATTTTGGTTATCTGTGTTAGTGGTTGTATTACATGTTTTATGGTTTGTGTTTAATGGAAAAGTAGGTGTTCAACATTCCTTTGGTGCATCACCTTGTTAGTTTTAGGATTTATTTTTATGCATCTTCTTAACCCTATCTCCTTGGAAAGTTAGAGTAGGTTTCAGAGTAGATCCTCTACAATATGAATGCATGCACTTGAACAGAGGAATAGGAACTGACCTTCATTTAGAGAGTTTTCCCAATCGCAAGGTCCCACACTTTGGGAAAATCTCAATGTTATGCAATCACACTAATAGTTTCAATCCGTCGAGTTACAAACATTCAAGGGTGCTGTGATTACACATCAACATTACCTTCTCCTCTCCTGAAGGTTTCCAATATTGAAATCTAAACTTTTTAATTATATCATTTCCTTCTGTTGAAGTAAAATATCCCCATCTACTATCCTCATCCATATATTATCATTATCATTTCCTATCTCTATAAGTATAATTTTTTTGTTGAACACATCCTTCAACGGATTGAATTATTGGTTAGATATTCCACAAATAGGAACAACGTAAATATCATTATTACTTGGGATATGTTGAATAATGTAGCCTTCTTTGTGAATATTTGTGGATCCAACTATTCTATCATATATGTCTTTCTCATGTTCTATTTTTGGCCAAAAAAACATTTGACCTCATGCTAAAATTTACAAATGGTCTATCCAAAGCATGTAAAACATTTTCCCAATACACAATATTTGGAAGCCAATAGTCACTACCATATCCTATTGCACTTTTACCCCAATGCTCAATATATGATTTTATTCCCTTTTTTAGATCTTCCATTTCTTTAAGTTCCTTAAAAGGTGTCAAAGGAGGTTTCCCTTCTAGAAAACTTGGTTCACCATTATCCTTTGTACACCATATATGTATATGGCGAGACCATTGTTGGTCCTTTAATTTTGATTTGTACTCCATCACTGGTATGCCATCCACAACATTGAATCGAACATTTTTAGTTTGTTGATACCCAATATCTTATGGTTTCGAGTCCAACAAGAATGGCTCCATAAAGTCCTTGAAGTTATACACTTCCTCAAAAAGATAAGGAGTGACTATATTTGACCCTTCTTAGCATGTTTTGTTAGATTCCATGATATGTGGCAAAGAAAATTTATCAATTTTATGTAACGATGCTACTAATATTCCAAAAGTCTCATCTATATCCTCATGGGTGTGTCCCCTTTGGAAGGAAGCTTACATACACAATGTTGAATACCCCTTTTTCCATCAACATTGATACAAATGCAAATAATGTACAATTCTTGTTATCACTTGAAGCATCATCCAATTGTAAATAGAGGATCGGTGGTTGCTTAATGAAATAAGTATTCATTCTAGCAATACTAAATGATTTTGAATGGTCAAATATTTCCTTGCACCTTTTACATTTTTCATGCACATCATTTTGTAATAACGCATCATGCGATGTTTTTGGATTATCCACACAATACAAAAAATATCCATACTCATCAATTACAGGTTATTTAATCTTTCTGAGACAAAAAGCTAATGATGCGACTATATAGTTTACTCCACAATCAATAAATGGTAGGCCAAAATGGCCAAAACCCCGTCTTGTGTCCATGTGTGAGCATACTAGACAAATTAACTGGTAGGTTCATAACACTACTTATTGAATTTTCTTTTTTACCCATCCTTTGTATGGAAGTTTTCATTTTATCCATTTTATTATGCACAATGCTCAAGAATCCATGAGGATATTATTCTGACTACAATATGTGGGAATAGTAAGATGCACAAAAACGTTAAATATATTCATTGTGCCATGTTTGTTCCTCTTCAATCTTTGCGAGTGCTTCTAGGGCTATGTTGGCTCTACGTTTGTTGAACAAATATTTGAAGTCATCACATATGGAAAAGAAAGTATTTTTGAAATGGAAACATGTGGAAAACGTTTTTCATTATGTTTCGAATCTTGACTACGATACTTGAGGAATTTTCAAGAATTTAAGCTCCTCATTAATTTTTTTCATAGTATATTTTGGGTATAGAGTGAAGGAAGAAGCCTTTGGGAACTTTTCTTGCATCTGTCCTATAGGCCGAGTCATATGTGGAGAGATATCTGAATTTATCTCAACAATTCTTGATATACAAGAAATTGTTGTGGTAGTGTTTGACCTTTGTTTCCCTTTTCTAGTGTTTCCATTCACTATAATCCTACTTCTACTTATCCATTCAAATTTATGTTTATAAAAGGAAGCGCTTAGGCACCCATATAATTTTTCCATGCATCACGACAAACATCCATCCCATCATCTCATTTTATGTATCTTCATAGTTTTCTTACCAACATTGAAGATGACATTTGTTATTAATACATCAAACACAAATAGTTTTGTGTCAAATTCATTCAAGGCTCTAGTTGTGTGCACCGATTTTGAATTATAACTAAAGCAAGATATAATTTTTGAAGACAATTACATTTTCAACAACTAAACTCCCCATTTTCCACTTCTTCTAAAAATATTGACCATTTTCTATCCTAATCAGAATTTTGATTTGATGGATTGGCTTGAGGGTATCCAGATTGAAGTTTTATAGCATTATAAGATTTTTTATCACTCTATTGGATTCATTGTGATTTTTAGCATAATATTAAATTGGATAAACAAACTAAGGTTTTCACTCTTCTAATGCATCCCACATGATGACCTCAATCACCTTTGGGAATTATTTGAATCTAATATCCATATGATAAATGTTTATGTCAACCAATTACCTAGCGAGGCCATTATATGATAGATCCTTGGAGATAGGTAGCATCCTTTGCAAGGAGGGTTAAATACCTATCAATATGCACAAAGAAGCTATTCACATCTAATATATTAAAATAAACCATGTGTCCTTCAACTATGTTTGTAATTGTTCCCTTTGCTACAAATTTACACTCAATCATACAATAATAGATTACTTTTGTAACAGCTCCCTTGAACTTCAAATTGTGTTGATCACTATGTACAAGGTGTAGACCATTTAGTTGAGCGCTCCCTTTCTTAATCATAAGGTAACTTCTTGTTTCATTGAAAATAAAATGTTTTATATGCCAAACAATTGATTTATCGAGGTTGTAGCAAGTCGAGCATTGAGAACACATATTTACCACATTCTTTATCCATAAACCAAAATTATAATGACCTAAACTCTCTCCATTAATTTTAAGAACTTCTATCACATGAGTTATATAATCCATGGCTATGTCATCATCTTTGCTACAAGATTTGTGTTTAAGAAGGACCTTTTCTGTGAAAAAATATATTCTATCTTTAAGACCTGTATTGATGGTGCTTTCATTGTCATCACTATAATATCCATCACTCTCTGCATTGTAATCCTATGAACCAATAATTTTTTTCACTTCTCAAATTGGGGGAATGGATGAATCTACATTATTTGACAATTCATTCTATTCCCAAGAAATGTAGTATCCTTTATTTCCAACATCGCAAGGTTTAAAATTCATCAACCGAGAAAGGAAATTTTACTCTCCCATACAATATTGTGTTAAAACCGACAACAAAAATACTCTTTCCACATCTTTTCAATGTAGTGTCTTCCTAGTTGGATGTACTCTTCCCTCTACAATTTTGGTTCCTTTAAAAACAAATCCACATGTTGATCGGTTAGAACCTAGCACTTAGGAAATAAAATACGAGAAGTTTCATGCGGGAGAGCGAGTGCATTCAAAGGCGTAGATGTATCAGAAAGGTTCACACACGAAGAACAAAAATAGGTTCAAGACTTAACCATTTTCATGACAAGGATCTATTTTTGGAGATAGCATGTGGAGCACTCAAACTAATTGGAGACTTGCGCGTCACACATTGGATATTTTTGGAGGATTATCTATAAAGCACTTTACATGGACATAGGCTGGAAATAGATCTACTACTATTAGTTAACTACCAGTAGTCTATTGTTAGCGCACTTGCATGTGTGGCTATTTTTGTAACGGCACGTGGCTAGTAATAGCATGCAACCTATTTTGGGAATAGATAAGTGGTGAAGGGAAATTCCCCACCCTTATAAGTATGTAGTAAACTATGTAGTAGAGAGGGATATAGATATGCATACATAGGGAGATTATACTCCTAAATATTTTACGCGCTTACTACTGTTCTTATAATGAAGCTTTTGTATACTTATTGCACTTAATATAATGGAGGATATTGGCTGAATCTAAGTGTTAGTCCTATGTGTTTCAAAATCTAGTATGTTTTGATCTCATCATGGTTAATACTTAATTTATTTCCCCCTTAGATATAGATCTGATATGCTCTATAGAATGATGTGTTAGTAATGGAGCGCATGTGTTAAGTCTTCATCATGCCAACATCTGACAACAACAACCCTAAAGAGGGACTTGGTACATTTGCGTGCTTTGGGTGATCTCTCAGTCTAGGATGAGTGTTGTGGAAGTGCTTCTAGGGTCTCAATGGGCTTGTATTATTGAGTTCTAGGCTGCATCATTGGTTCCATTGTTGGGAACTCTTTTTTAGTTGTTTTCAGGATGGTTCGTGATGAAGACATACTGGTCAACCTTAACAAGTATTGAATAATGGATACATGATCTGGAAGAAGAATACACATGGTGATTCAACACTGGATCTAAGTTTAACACACATATGTGGGTGGAACATAATCTGTATGAAATTTTATATGAGATATTTTTGCTATCTTTCCAATAGAATTATATGAGTGGATAATTTCTTATGCATCTAAGTGGAATTGGAGGTATCGTGCACTTTTCTAGACGTAGGAAGAATTCCAGGCCCTTTATGATGCTGATATGATTTGGACTTGAGCTATGGATACATGGTTCTATGGTGTCTTGAATAGTTATATTTTGGAATACTCAATTTCCACTTATTCATGTCCAGAGGTAGTTGAATTCTAGTTCTTATGATATCCAAGGGGAGCTTACCTACAAGGCATTCCTCTGGTGATCAAGATCTTGATGGTAAATTTGAATATGGAGAGTAAACCAATGGCTAACTAAAACTCACCATGTGCGGGGAAGGAGTAGGTTTGGTGAAATATGGTAGACCTAACACGAAAGGTAGAGAGAGGAAAGGAGGCTTAAGTATAATGAGGTGCACGAGAGGGAGATAGATAAACAACATAACATTTCATAAAGTATGGCATTGAGGAGAGAGATGGCTCATTAAGGATTTGAAGCTCATGTAGAAGATGTGGAGCCAAAATGTATTTGGAACTCCCCCATATTAGAAAGCATGATAGGGATCCTTCCTTGGCCTCATGTAGAAGCTCTCAGCGAGAGACTACAGGTCATTGGCATGCATATGAATACACCTAGTAACCTTGCCCTTATTGTAGACACCTAAAAATTGGTTACTCAATTTAGTGTCCCCCACATTCGTTTACCTTCTTAGGTAACTTTGGGGCATGTTCATATCATCACTACTCCCTTAGGGTATTATTCAATGTTTTCTTTAAAACATCTATCCTAAGTTTAATTCACTCCATTATGTTTTTACCTAAGTAATTAAATATTAACTATTTAATTACACCTTTTACATATATCCTAACCACTTATCTACCACATATCAATTTCTAACCTCCCATATCTATTCTATTCATATATCCCCCCTATTTCTCCTCCTCCCAAACCAAGCAGTGGGATATTTCCCGTATTTGAGGTGGAGGGATCACTCTCATCTCTCCAGAAAGTGCTCCTTTTGGCCATTTCGGGAGTCTGTTCCCTGATCGGCGCCGACCGGTACTCGGTCAATGCTTATTTTTCAGAATGGTGCCGATTTCATCTCATTCGACACCGATTACAAATAGAAGGCCAGAACTCAGTTCCGGTTAGACAGTGAGTTAGACAGAGAGACAGAGAGAGAGATACAGAAAGAATGAGAGTTTTGAGCATCAAGTCTGAGCATTGTCTATCAAGTGAGAGCGAATCCCATCCAAACCAATCCCTGAGAGGAGTACCGTTACTCTGCTCCTACCGCATCGACATTGGGAGTCTTCAACGATCTCTTGGTGACTCTGTTCCTACATCCAGCATAGGTGGAGCCTTGCCAGTATCCCTACGGCTCTTACAGATTCAGCGAAGATCGATGATATAGCTTCCATTTTATACTTTTCAATCTTCCTACAATTTCCCCTAAGTTGATGCCGACAGTACCCAGTCGACTCCGATTCTATCTAGTCGACGTTGACTTATCTCGCCGATTCCTCTCAGTTGACGTCGATTTTCCTAATCGGCGCCGATCTACTGCGGACAGGTAAAATAACTCAGGGATCACAAATCCAACATTGTTTTCACACTTTCCTATTTTTTATTGGTTTTCTGTCTGTTGTTTACTTTTTTGTCATCATTTTAATCAAAATATAGACATTTACTTACATCTTTTATCATGTATACTTCTTTCCTTAATTGAAAACGTGGACTGACATCCACCGAGGGAGCTTATCGCTTCCCGGACCCACTTTTCGGGCAGTCCACCCAAATATATTTTAACGTGGTCTTTTTCTGTCAAACATATGTGTCTCACAGGTTTCCTAGATCTACTCTACAGGATCACTCATGTGTGCCCATCTTGTCTACATCGGCTTTCTTTTCCATCTACATCTCAAATCTGGTCCTTCAGATATCGATTTCATTTGATTTTTTCAAGGTTTTTGCGTTTAGTTTGGTATGTTAACTTGGACAGTAACAAGCACAAAATTCTTGATCTACATTTTGGCATGCCGGTGGGACCTAACCAAAGTCCCTTATTGGTAAGTTCATTTCTTTTCCAGTTTTGAGCTTTTGTTTTTCAAAGGTTAGCAAATATTTCATTTGATTTCAAAATTGCACTTTTGATCCATCTCTTTATGCAAAAATTGTTATTTTCTCGAAAAAAAAATTTTAGTTCTTTGAAATAGAAATTTTCATTCCACTATTATCTGGATATATCTTTCTGGATTGGTTTGTGTGTTTTCTTAACCTTTTCTTTGCAAAGCGCTTTGCTCGTTCATGGGATTGTTCGAGGGAAGAGCTCAACAATGCATTTTTGAAGTCCACATACCTTGGAGAGCTAAATCTACAGGTATTTCTCTTTTACGGTGTTTTCTCCTTTTTAGGAACTAAAAAAAAAAAAAAAAAAGGAATTTGTTTGTTTGTTTTCTATCACATTCAAACATTCTGATTTTGGTGCTTAAAAAGAATTTAATCACATCTGGGAAAGAATTTGTTTGACTTGTCTTCATCAAAATCCAACACTTCATTCTTAGTGCTTAAAAAGAAATTTTCTTTTGTCATTTCTGTTGTATGCTATTCATCTAGTTTTCTAAATAGGCTGGAAAAATTTATCAAAAATTGGTAGTGACACTATTTGATTTTTATTTTTCACCCTTGCACACAAAGCCAAAATCACTAGGTATAAAGCATTTAAACAAAAATTCCTCCCTTGGCCTCACCTACTTGGAAGTGACATCCAAGAGGAAGAGCCTACGTGGTACTCGGGCCGCGCTATAAATTCATGGAAGTTCTGGTATATATTGGCAAAGCACCTGACTCCCTTATCACAGTGGTGTGTGAAGTGCGGGGGTAGGCCCTATATCAAGCCACATACCGGTCTTTTACTGAAGTGCCTTTGGGACTCCTCACCAAACATTCCCCAAACCATCTTTAGTTGGCTATCTGAGTAGTTCCTATTCTAAAAAGCCTTCCCTAATATTTTCTTTCTTAAAAGCATAAAATTCAAAAGAGATAATCACCTACGCTGCTTGAATTGTTTGTGCATTAGTTAGGTCAATCTTCTTTTTTGCTATATTTCTACTTGTTTATGACGGTCATCACTCGGTTACAATCTAGAAGAATGGCTCAACTGGCCCCTTCTTCCTCTGAAATCACCACTAGTGTGGATGTTTCGGCACCCCTCGGGTCTTCCTCGGGACCGCTATTAGTTGGTTCCCCATCTTGGTCATATAATCCTTTCTATCAGCCTAAAGCAATCCCATCATGCCTAACTTCCCGAGTCTTTCAGAAATATCATCTGCTTCTGACATAGAGTATGTTCCTTGTGGGGATCTTGAATTTTAGGCACTCCTTGATCGTAATCTAGTAGCCCTTATGGATTATCTAGTACATAAGTCCATTCGAATATCTGATCAGGGACCACCAATCCAAGCAAGTTTACGATTATCCTCATGAACCATCCTAAGCTTTTGTAGAATAGTTAGCATCCTTTTTCTTGCCTCAAACCACGGAAGAGGGTGGTGCACTTGTGCCTCCTTTTTCTCTTCCACCGACCATGTCGACTAGTTCTCAAATAGTCTTTCCTATTCCTAGTGCCGTAGTTACCTCAACTATTCCACAACCTACTTCTGAGAAGTCCTCTTCTCTAGCTATAATGGGTGCGTCTGCGCACCCACAGATTGTTGTTAATTCTTCTATGTTGTCCATTACGTCCCAGGGTTAGTACCTCTTTATGAGTCAACCCCCTTCAACGAGTCAGTTGGTTCCTACTTCTCGTCCTCCAGTTGGTCTTTCTTCCAATGTTCCAGCGACAGTGACCTTCACCCATCCTCTAGCATCGGCACCCTTAATAACCAATGGAAATCAAAAGCCTCATTCAGACCTTGTTCCCCACCATGTCCAACCAAATCAATACCCATTTTCCTCAACCCATTCTAATTAGTTGACGAGTGTGGGAGCCCACCAATCACAGGCTCCGGTTGTTATTCAATCATCTTTTTCTCAACCGCTTATCATCCCACAGACTGTTTATACACAGGCTCCTTCACAACAAATACCTCACCAAGCATCACCCAGAACACCTGGTTATTCCTCTTACCATCCTATTAATCAACAGATGAATCCCCCATTAACACCTCAACAAAATCCACCATTCGCTTCTTATGTAGGACATACCAGCATGCCTCCTCCTCAATCTGACGTGGTCCAAATTATTTTCAAGAAAATCATGAGACTTAGAAGCCTCTACCAAAGGGGCTCATCCTTCATACTCTTTTGAAGAAGTATGCAATGAACCGATTCATCCATTAGTGGCTTTTAAGCCTTATCCTCCCCAATGGGAACTTCCTAAGTTCTCAAAATTTCATAGTCGGGAGGACCCTCAATAGACATTTGTGAGCATTCAAACACGCTTGCTACCTTATAGTCAAGATCAAGAGCTTATGCTCTATACTTTCCCTATGTCTCTAGCAGGACCTGCTTTAGACTGGTACAATAACATTCCCCAACATTCCTTGTTTTCTTTCTCTCAATTGGCTCAGATGTTTGTTGAAAACTTTTTGATAAATATCACACATAAGATCTCGATTACAGATCTTTATAACATTCATCAATTCGATGATGAGTCTATTGTAGACTTTGTTGCTCGTTGGAGAGGGATAATAAACCAATTGTCTTTCTCCCTTCCTCAATCTCAACAGATCGAGTTGTTTACTCGATCTTGTGCTAATCATATTTCTTCCACCTTAAGGATCCAGACCTTTCATACATTTGAAGAAGCCTTCACGATGGCACGTAAACTTGAATCCCATGCCATTGAACAAGGGAAGTTAAAACTTCATTCTAAATCTAAACTAGATTTTTCTTGGTTTACAAAATCAAACCCTTCCACTTCTAAAGATAAGAATCAGGGATCCACTAATGCTATCATATTAAAAACACCACGTGCCGATAGCAATTCTAATCAAACACCATGGAGAGACTCCTCATCTTCTTGAAAAGGACCCTCATCATCTCGATCTTTTACTTCGTTGGGGGAATCATATGCTTCTATCTTAGAAAAAATGTTGGAAGTTCACATGATTGAACTTCCCCCTATTAGAAATTTTGATGAAAACCAAGAACGTCCATTTTGGTATAGGGAAAATGACTTCTGTCATTATCATAGAACTAAAGGCCATGACATTGAGTGATGTCAAACCTTCAAAAATCTTGTCTAGAAATTCATTGATAAAGGCGAGCTCATTTTGGATAACCCAAATGCTCCCCAAATCAGGTGCTTGATGTTTTTAAACAACCTTTTCCTAATCATTCTCCGAATCATGATGCTTCAGAGTCTCAAAAACCAAACACTCATACTATCATCTTCATTTCTACTGAAGAATCTTCTTCTAAAATTAAGCCACCTACGAACACATCGACTGAATCAGAACCTCTTGTCGCTCCACTAATCGTTGGGATTCCACTATCTTCAGACAACCCATCTTTGAGTATTCCTACATTATTAGAGATAGATTCATCTCCCTCTTCCTCTTTATCTAATCTTTTGTCTATACCTGAGACAGTGTCATCCTCATCTATCTCATCATCGGACATCCTTTCGATGCTCGAGACATTTACATCCCTTCGAGTTTCCACTACATCTACAACTACTTTTGTTTCTCCCATTTTCGCTACAACTATGCCATTGGTAAACATACCTATAGTTGTACCAACTTCAATGGAAGTGTCTTCGATTTTAACTCTTCCCGTTTCCTTTCCTACGGTAGTTACACCCACAATTACTGTACCAGAAGTATCTCCCTCGCAAGGAACTACTTCTTTATCATCCACTTCTTCCATCACTGATACTATTTTGCCTATTAAAGGGAAATCTAAAGAAATAGTAATGACACCTACACTCTCGGTTCTTGGACTTAAACCAAGACAACTAAAGTCTAACATTACATCATCAACACCTCCTCATCTCCTTCCCCCGAAAAGGCTACAATCACCTTATGCGGTTGAAGTTGTCACCATCCCTGAAAAAGGAAAACCCATATTTTGAACCATCAAGACTCTTGGTGCCTTCCCTCAAAAATATCTCTCTACACCTCATAAAAGATTGGATTTGTTCACTGAGAAGGTGTCTTCTTCTACAAAACCATCCAAACCATCATCTTCTTCTACAACACCATCTTCACCAGTGCCTCGTAAAGTGGACTTACCTATTAGAAAGGCATCACCTCTTTTATCAGGACCATCATCTTCGTCACCAAAAAATAGGACACCTCTTGTTCCTCTCGATCAGACCTACTTTGGGAGCTTCTCCCTCATCTAAATCGACATTATCTAAATCGTCATCTGTTTCGACCAAGCAGCCTTCTTTATCTCTGAAGACCACAACACTTGTCACATCTCCATCATCTTCCAAATCTATCTTAGGAGCTCCTCCTCCACCGAAATCAATCCAGTATCACTCACTTCCATCTCAAGTTCCCAAGGCTGCTCCTCTCGATGTCTAAAAAAGTAAGATGATCCCTAAAAAGACTATCAAACTAGACATGCAGGTTCTTTTACCTCGGAGTCTGTTGAGGCACCTCCGTCATCTTTGTCCTCATCTTTGTCTACTAGATTCTATACTGAAATTCTTCACCAAATTATCCAAGCTTCATCCATATCCCTTCCCCCGATCAAACCCTATAATCCTAAAGGAGTAAAACCTTCCTGGTTCAACTCTGATTTGATTTGTGCTTACCATCACACTCGGGTCATGACACCGAGGGATGTAAAGCTCTTCAATCTATCATTAACAACCTCTTGGAAGAAAGTGATCTTCTTTTGGAAGAGGAGGAGGAATAAGTATCTCCTATCATCCCAACTTCATCTGAGCCTCAACAGTCTATTCAGACCTCTAGTTCTATTAATTTCACTCTAGATGATCTTCCACCTTCTCAAATCGACACAATTCATATCACCACTAGAACCTAACAGTATGATAATCCATCATCATCTACAGCATCTCGACCATGGGTTGTCATTTCTATAGCCCCGAAGGAGCTCTTCCTTCCTCATCAGCCTCGAGACCTCGGGTCTCTATTCGTGCTTCACCTCGGGCTCAAATTCCCATGTCAGTAGAGGAGAGTGTCATGAAACAACTTACTCATGCTCCGGTCAAAATGTCTCTTTTTGACCTCATTCAATCATCCCCATAGCATCGCTAGGCTTTGATTGATAATCTACACCATATCGTAGTGAATTCAGATGAGCCCCAGCCTTTCGAGATGATTGTTGGATTGAATAAACCATCAACCGCCATTTCTTTTGAAGATTCAAAAATTCCTTCCCTTTCTTCCGAGGATTTGGAGGCTCCCCTCTTTATCACAGTTCAAATCAACAACACTATGTTAAAACGCACTATGATTGATAGTGGTGCTGCACTTAACGTCATTTCCTCACACACATTCGAGCAACTTAAGTTACCAAAGAACGTAGTGTCACCCCCACCTTTCGCCCTTTGATCATTTAATGATCAGTTGGTAGTTACTTTAGGAACTGTGGTCCTACCCATTCGAGTAGGTAAGAAGTTGCTTCACGAACTCTTTTACATTGTTGAAGGAAAATTCCACTACAATATGATCCTAGGACACTCCTGGATTCATACAATGCATTGCATCCCATCAACCCTCCATCGATGCTTAAAATATCAGTATGAGGGAAAAATCTATACTCATCCAGGAGATCCTTTTCCTTCTGCCCAATGTGACATGACAATAGGATCTGCCCCTTTGAAGAAGGATGCTTGTTATCCTAGTAAGGCTTCATCCTCTTCCTTACCTACAACTCTAAATTTTCAAAATCTAGAAGAGACATTGCAGCACTTCTCGCTAGGAGAACTTCCTCTTCTTTCTTTTGACACCCATCTCAAGCCTAATGAGTATGGTAGACCAGACAAACAACCTGAATATCAGCCGGGTCTTGGTCACATCATCACCATTGGTCTGCCCAACCAATAGACTAACTTCATTTACGGTGGTCTTGATACACCTCACTATCGCCCAGATTCTCCCCTAGGGCCAAGCCTTATTCAACAGGGTTTGATTGTCTACAAAATTCCCACGTTTGCAAAAACTTATTTATATCGATGCACGTGGAAGGGTTTTGGCCTAGAAAGTATGAACAGGGTGTGCATGACCTCGCATCCATTCCAACTCTCAAACCACATCAAAAATTTGGTTTAGGATTTAAACCTCTTTCTAAAGCCACCATCACTATTCTCGATGAGCCTCTCCCTATTGAGGAACCATCTTCTCCCGCTAGGTCAGAAACATCATTTGATGAGGATGACGCCATTTCCATCCTGTCTAACTTTTTTTTTAGTCAATACCATTTCCTTAGGGCCATTGACCTATAGAAATAATAACAAATCCACGTCCATACCATTAGTCTTCCCTGAAATAGTTGGAGACGACTCTCCTACTATCAACACTATCCACTATGCGGATGATGATTCTGTCCTCACCTATCTGGGGGCAGAGGATTCCTATCTTCCTAAAACCATTCCTTCTGACACATCTACACTTCTTAACGAAGCCACTATCGATCTTAATATAGGGACTTCTAAAGACCCTCGCATCATTAAGGTCGGCCAATCTCTTAATCCACAAGAGTTAGGAGACTTTACCACTTTTCTCTCCAACCATCATCAAGCCTTCACTTGGTCATATGAGGATATACTAGGACTCGATCCCGATATTATGGTCCACAATATCATTACTCTTCCCGACATCAAACCGGTTAAACAAAAATTACGTAAAATGCACCCTTGAGTAGCCCTTCTTGTTAAAGAAGAGTTGCAACATTTGCTTTCTGCTAACTTCATCCAACCCATCGATTATCCACAATGGGTTTCGAACGTAGTACCAGTAACCAAAGCCACTGGGAAAATTCAAATTTGTACCGACTTCCGGGATCTTAACCTTGCTTGTCCAAAAGATGATTTTCCTCTACCTAATATCGATCAACTCATGGATTTAACTGCGGGTCACGAGATGCTTTCTCTTATGGATGGTTTCTCTGGGTATAATCAAATTCTTATCGCACCAGAGGACCAACATAAGACTTCCTTTATAACTCCTTGGGGGAATTTTTGTTATCATGTCATGCCTTTCGGTCTTAAGAATGTGGGAGCAACCTATCAATGAGCCATGACCTACATCTTCCATGATCTCTTACACAAAACTGTAGAGGATTACGTTGATGATCTCCTTGGTAAATCAAACGCCATCAGGATCATCTTTTCATTCTTGCACCTCTCTTTGAGAGGCTTATTCACTTTTGTCTTCACCTAAATCCATCTAAGTGTGTGTTTGGCATTCTCACTAGTAAACTCCTAGGCTTTATCATTTCTATTAGGGGTATTGAAGTGGACCCCAAAAAATAAAAGCTATCCTTGAGATGCCTCCCCCTTCTAACTTAAAGCAAACCCATGGTCTTCAAGGATGCCTTCAATCAATACGTCATTTTATCTAGCAACTTTCAGACCAGTTGTCAACCTTTTCATCATCTCCTTCGTAAGAATGTTCATTTTGAATGGGATGAGAATTGCCAAAAGGCTTTTGATGATCTCAAATATTATCTTCTTTCCCCACCTATGCTTACACCTCCACGCGAGGGGGAGCCATTCTATCTTTATATTTCTATGACTGGCCATGCTTTGGGAGCCATGATCTCGCATTGAGACGCTAACGGTAAAGAACAGGCCATATATTACATCAGTCGCACTCTCCATGAGTATGAAACACATTATTCCAAAGCTGAAAAGTTGTGTTGTGCTCTCTTCTTTACAACTTCTAAGCTTCGTCACTACCTCCTCAATCACAAAACTTACATTGTCACAAGTGTCAATCCACTCAAGACAATGCATGCGAAGCCTTATCACAATGATCGTATCACTCGTTGGCTCATGCTAATGACAGAATTTGATCTCGATTTTATTCCAAAAAATATATCAAGGGTCAGGTCATTGCAGATCAGTTAGTTGATGCTCCTCTTCTAGACACTCAAGTCCCCCTTGCTCAATTCCCGATGAGTATATCCAACAAATTGATTTCGATCTTTCTCCATTTAAAGTAAAACTCTTCTTTGATGGATCCAAATGCAAGGGGAGGTGCAGGTTTCGTTATGATTCCTCCTTGGGGTGCACCTATCCCAGTCACACACAAACTTAACTTTGAGTGTACCAATAATATGGCTGAATATGAAGCTCTTGTTTTAGGTCTTCAAAATGCTATTAATCTTGGCACCCGCCATATCGACATCTTTGGTGACTCTGAACTCATCGTTAATCAAGTCACGGGTGTCTATCAATGCAAAAATGATATCCTTCAAAAATATCACGATATCATTCTTTTTCAACTCCAATCTTTTGAAAAATTCACTATCCAAGCTATTCCTCATACTGCTGAATCGATTCATAGATACAATGGCTTCTTTAGCCTCACTTATTCCACCTTTTACCGAAGACTTGCAAATTTATGTGGCTGTGCAGTGATTAGATCAACCATCTCATCTCGGCAACTAACTTCAATCAATGCCATCACAACCAATACTCAAGATGAGTGGTATCAATAGATCATTGATTATCTATCTCATTCAGTGCTTCCTCTAGATCTGACTTCCAATGGTAGAAGATCTTTTATCCTACGTGCTAATCGCTATACTATTTTAGGTAGAATCCTTTACAAACATGGTTTTGATGGTATTTTCTTCGGTGCCTCAAAACCCCTGAATCATCTAAATTCATCCAAGAAGTCCATGATGGTATCTATGGTGGACATTTTAGTGGCTTGGCCATAGCTAAATGCATCTTATGTTTAAGATATTATTATCCTTCTCTTAATCAAGATTGTTGTGAGTACACTAAGAAATGTGTCAAGTGTCAACAACATTCCAATCTTACGCATATCCCTAGTCAGGATTTGCAACTTGCAGAAAATTTGTGGCCTTTTTCACAATGGGGTCTTGATCTCATCGGTCTTATCAACCTCTGCTCTTCACAGCGTCATCACTCTATCATTACTACCATAGAATACTTTACTAAGTGGGTGGAAGTTATTCCTCTTTCATCGACCAAAGCTAAACCGATTGTTGATTTTGTCTATCAACATATCATTTGTCACTTTGGTGTTCCACACAAAATCATCACAGATAATGGTAAATCTTTCAAAAACATTGATTTTCAGAATCTCTGTGATGCTTTCAATATCAAACTCATCTTTTCTTCTCCATACTATCCCCAAGCTAATGGCCAGGCCGAGGCTTCCAATAAAACTTTGCATAATATCCTCGTAAAGGTAACTAGTCGAGCTGGTCGGGATTGGCATTTACATATCCCTTTTTCTCTCTGGGCTTATCGGACTAACATTCATACTCCTACGGGTGCTACTCCCTTCTCTCTAGTTTATGGGTCAGAGGTTGTTCTTCCTTTGGAAGTCCATATCCCATCTCTTTGTGTTTCTCTCAGAGAATTTGTCTCTAATGAGGACTATCATCAAAGTTGTCTAGCGCAACTTGAGTTGCTAGATGAGTGGCATATCAATGCTCTTGAACATCATCAAATCTATCTTGAGTGTGTCAAATGTGCTTATAACAAGCATTTGCAACACTATGACTTCAAAATTGGTGATCTTGTTCTTAAAGAAAACCAAAATGTCACTACGCTAGAACAAAGTCAGCGTGGTAAGTTTTCTCCTAACTGGATGGGTCCATACGTAGTTACTCATAAATATGGGTCTGGGGCTTATTGTCTATCCTCCATGGATGGTGTACCTGAAATGGAACCTCTTAATGCCTTGCATCTAAGACCCTTCTACTGTTAAAATCTATCTTACACGATCTTAGTCGCAAAATAGATCTTTCATCCATCTAACAACCAGTCATATATTTTCATAGTGATTCAGAACTATGTGGTTCTCCACGTTATGTCTTTTCCACCTTAAATATGAGTATCGCGGCTCTACTCATAGCATTTTTCTTATGGATATGTTCCTCCTCCTAGTTGGGACACCTTAATCACTTCTTCATCTGTCCCAAGTATCTATCTTAATCGAATCTACTCGGGGCATGAATACGTGCTTTTTATGTGTTTTTTTCCCTCTATTTGATCAATCTGGTCTACACTCAGCTTCTTTCAAAACCAACTCTAAAAGCTCAAAAAAAAAAAATCCCAAAAGATAGACTGATCCCTCGAAGGACAACTATCTATGCATTTTCAAAATGAATAAAAAGATATAGACCATACCCTTGAAGGATGGCTACATTTGAAATACAGACCGATCCCTTGAAGGATGGCTATTTTTTTGCTTCTTAGCATCATTGAAAGACTTCCCATATCGATCAGTCTTTCTATATCTAGCAAACTTCCCGCATTGATCAGTTTGCTCTTCTGTCAAAACAAAAAATCATGAAGCTGAGACATAAGACCTTTTTTCGATCATATGGAGAACCCTATTTTCCCAATAGGGAGCATATATTCTGTCCTTTGTAAATTTTGACAAGATAAATACTTACTTCTCCTTCCATTTTACCTTCTAGATCTGGTTTGCGACTAGCTAGTGTCAGGTTTATTTTAACCTCATATATGGCCTTGTATGCATGGTCTTTTGGTTTCCTATCAAAGTCTTCATTTATGGTTGGTTAGGGACCTAGCTTATTATTCTTTTTCTTATCTAGGTGTATTTCCCTTATCAAAGTCATTTCATTACGTCCTTGGCTCTCGTAGAGAGTATTTACCATTATTATTTCTTATTCATCCAGTTAAATTGACATTTAACATGTTAATTTAATCAAAATCTATCATCTATCTAATTTCATCTTATCTACTTTGTCCAAAACATATATCAAAGCATGTATTGTCAATACATGTGAATCTACTTATCTATTTTCATCAAAATTTAATTAACATCTCAAATATATTAAGTCTATCAATCACATCTATCCATCTATCCATCAAAACATCTAAAAATGTGTACATCCAAGTTACACTACATCTATCTATATCTATTTTTCATCAAAATTAAATCCCTATATCAATCACATCTATCCATCTATCCATCAAAACATCTAAAAATGTGTACATCCAAGTTACACTACATCTATCTATATCTATCTTTTATCAAAATTAAATCCACATATTAATCAACATCAAATTACATCACGTCTATTTATCCTCTATGTCTATGTCCATCCAATCACATCTATTCATCATCTATCAGCATATGTCTATATCCATCACAATTACATGTATATCGAAATTAAAAAGCATGAGTACAATCATATGACAAAGAAAATGATGAATCTATATATATATACATGAGTATCTGTACAACAAAGAATGGATGGCTTTCAATCAAGCCATCTATATCATACATCAAAAATGCCTTCAAATCGAGGCTACATCAATATATCGATACAAAAATATATCAAATCTCTAAATCGTAAAATCCGATAGGTGGAAGACACTATCTCCTCCACCCTCCTCTAGACCAGGCTGTCTCTCCTGGCCACCGCCTATCGAGCTTGATGCACCTGCTGCTGGGGGCTGCCACCACCCCGGTCTCTCTCGGTGCTCCCTCCCTCAGACGCACCGCTAGTTGCGGCTGTCACTGATCTCCTTCTCACACCATAACAAGGCACATCAAGAGCATGTTGTGCCAGGGCATCCTCGTAGTATCGCACCTCAGTGAGGAGAGACTGATACGTACTTAGGCTCACCATACTAGGTGATCATAATGTCACTGTTGGTGCTACGGTGGTGGCCCTCCTATGGTCGTACCCTGTGTCCTAGACTCTGACATAGTACCTGTATCACCATATTTGGCCCTGAGGGCCTCTCTATGCCTATGGTAGCGATCCCTCTGTTGGATCACTGTATCTCACTCCTGGCGAGCTGTGTCTCTCTCCAATATCAGGGCATCCCTCTCCTCTGTCAGAGCTCTGATCTCCTCAAGGGCCGCATGGTGTGTCTGTGTCAGGGTAAAATGATCCCCCTCCGGCCTCTCTAAGCCTTTGTGGCTATATCCTCCTCATCGGCATCTATAGATGCTGGTAGGTGTCGTGGTAGCTCTATCGAATACCATGCCGCATAGCCGTCATCTACTCTGGCATCATCATCACTATGTCTGTGGAGGGTGGGGCCTCCCTCAATGGATCTCGTTGGGATCAAAATCGGTAGATTAGTCTCTCTGTTGTCTCACTTGTATGGCCTGTAGGTGGTCGGCACTATCTGCACTAGGCCAAACTATCTCAATACCCGTATAAATGGGACATGCTCCCACATATCAGGCCTATAGCCCCTAACCACCCTGCTCTGTCTCAACCCCACCAGGTGAGCATCCTGACCAGCCCATGTTGGGTAGACCCGATATGGTCTCTAAATGACCTGCTCTGGTGTCAGCATCCTGAAGCACTCGGCATACCAATCTACGGATCTCCCTGTATCTCCCGGGGCCATGTCGGCCCGCCATCACCAGAATCCATAATCAATGGCCCCCACTGCTGCTGGCATCCATGGAAGCCCGGATGGCCTGATCACTGCTATGTGCTCATATGCCCAGTCAATGGAGCACAAAACTAACATCAATCCCTATCCTCCTACCGGTGGTATACATCCATAACTCATAATATATTTACGTTATCAAGGCATCGGTAAAAGAAAACACTGTCTAAGCGCAGGATGTCACACACACAATCTAGTACTAATAAGGAAATCTCCCACCTCCCGAATACGGTAGACCAAAGTAGGAGATCACCAACTAAACAAGAACTATCTATCTTCTCTTGGCATCATCCTCTGTCTATACTATGAGGCTATCCTCACTTTGCCCTGAGACACTATCTCGAATCATCTCGCCTTTGTCTCCATATAATCGTCCCCCGGGGCCTCCTCTGCTGCTACTCTCGTGGAGTAATCTCAATTGGGTCCCCAGTAATCGACAACCTTAGAATCCTGTATATATCCTCATGGGTGATAATCATCTCACCCGTCCTGAACCAAAAAGTGCAATTCCAGCTATCCCATCGTCGCACTAGTGCTCACATCAGCTCTACATCCTGAGGCACTCGTCTGTAGTACCGAAATCCCCTGAGCCCGGCTAGCTCTAGGTGGCGCCAATCTGCGTCAGTCACATTAGGGAGAATCATCTCTAGAAGCTCAGGAATAGCATCCCGCATATGCAAAACCTCTCGTGCCTGCATCACACAATATCAAGAGCAATGTTAGCTTCCTATTTATCCAAATCCGAACATCCAAAACACATTTAATCACCTTATCAGTTCATCCGGTCCAATCGGCATTGATCTAACATAGTTGACGTCGATTGAAGTGAATCGGCACCGATCTCATCTAATCGGCGTCGATTTTTCCGATCGACGCCGATTGGGAGGCAGCGTGTCAGAAACACTCTGGCCTCCCACTTACTCCATTTTTTTCAAAAAAATAATAATGATAATAAAAACATTATTATGACAAGTTCGGCTAGATTTACTTACCCCAGTCGTGTCCTCTTCCACTTCTGACTACTCCCAGAGGCTTCCATGGTGCTCAAAACTAGTTTTTGACTCTCTCTAAATCAATCATCACGGTGAAAATAAATCATTCACATTTTCCATTCACATATTTATATGTGCTCGGAATGGTTGACACCGATTGGTATGGTTGGCGCCGATTTTTTTGATCGACACTGATTGGTACGGTTAGCGCCGATTTTTGTGATCGACACCGATTTGGGCCATTCTTGCCGATGTGTTGCAATTTGTCTTCTCCATGTCATTTTCTTCCATCTCCTGATCTTCTGGACATAGTGTTGATGCTTGGCTTATTTATCTGGTCATTCTTGTGCCCTAAGTGTTGCCTTTTGGCACATACTTTTGATATTATATTCCATTTTGAGCCTGTTCCCTATCCATGGGGCACTCACATTTTTGGCAGCTTAGAGTTAGCGGGTCTGTAGGAACTAACGTCGTCTGCTTTACAGACCATCTAGTTGTCCCTACCAATGTGTCTCTTTTTAGGTGCTACCTATTTTGCATCCCTCCTTACACTCATGGGTCTGCAGGTACTAACGTCATCTCATTCGAGAGACCGTCTAGTGATCTTCTCCATGTCATTTTCTTCCATCTCCTGATCTTCTGGACATAGTGTTGATGCTTGGCTTATTTATCTGGTCATTCTTGTGCCCTAAGTGTTGCCTTTTGGCACATACTTTTGATATTATAGTCCATTTTGAGCCTGTTCCCTGTCCATGGGGCACTCACATTTTTGTCAGCTTAGAGTTAGCGGAGTGCAGTAGGAACTAACGTCGTGCTTTGCGCAGCCGTCTAGTTGTCCCTACCAATGTGTCTCTTTTTAGGTGCTACCTATTTTGCAGCCCTCCTTACACTCATGGGTCTGTAGGTACTAACGTCATCTCATTCGAGAGACCGTCTAGTCTGCCCTACTAATGTGAGTTCCTTAGGTTCTTTGCCTTTTTATTTTATTTTATTTTTGTGCGTCGTTAATGATCGGATCTCCTCCGGGCATCTAGCTAGGGCATCCTAAGTTTTCATCTACCTTTTTGAAACTTGGGATTGTTTTCTCTTTAGGGCCCATCCCATCCCTAATTTGAGGGGATCACATCATCACTTTTTCTTCCTTTCTTCCAACTCCTTGTTTTTGTCTCACAAATTTACTTATCACAAGTTACTCGACAAAAGGGGCAAAATGTAGACACCTAAAAATTATACGTAGGCACTAACGTCATCTGCTTTGTAGAGATTTGTCTAGTTGTCCCTACCAATGTGTCTCTTTTTAGGTGCTACCTATTTTGGTACTGTTATCCAAAATTCACCCCCAGGGTAAATTTTGATAGCATGCATTAAATTCTCAAGTCCTAGGCAAATAGATTGATTTAAGGCAAAAAATCATGTTTCTAGGGTCCCTGGATTTTTTCTAACTCTCTGCCTAAGAAGAAAAGAGCAAGTTCCGAAAAAGGGTGAAAAAGTTACAAAAAACAAGCTTGGGCCAGAAAAAATCATGAAAATTGGCTAAGTCCTAGTCCTCACAGCAGTAGGGACAGTTGGGACGTCAGGGCGCGAACCGGCTGAAAAGCATCCAAGTGGTCCAAAGGGCACAGGGACATCCAGGCCGTGAGGACACGTGGGATGTGGAAAGGCGAACCGGCCGAAGGTCAGAGAAAAATCAACTAACTGTTGCACTGAGATAAGGTTGGGACATCGGGCCGAAAGGACGCGAAGGATGCGAAAAGGCGAAGCGGCCACAAAGAGGGACAAGGCAGCCCATTTTGGGCGGTTTGGAAGAATTTGTCCCAGACAGTGCGGGACAGTCGGGCCAGAAGTACGCGGCAGACGCGGGGAGCCAAAGGAGTCGAGAGCCAATCAAATCACGCCACGTGTCTTCGTCGCAAATAGGGACAGGGAAGCCTAAATCGGGTGGATTAGAAGTTTTTGTCCTAGATAGTTTGGGACAAGCTGGGACATGGGGACGTGAGGGCGTGAAAATCCGGTAGACCTGCGGACCAACCAGATCACGCCACGTGTCACAAGGGAAAACGTCCAAAGTTCAAAGGGAGTAGGTTTGAAGCGTTGGCCCGAGCTAATAAAAAGAGGACATGTGTCCTAAAGAGAAAGGGAGTGTGGAGCTTAGGGAGGAATTAGAGAATTTGGTAAAATTTTTGGCAAAAAACTAAAAGGTGAAGGATGACCCCGTGCCCCTGTCGACCAACCAGATCATGCCACGTGTCCCAAGTGGCGGGGGCGCGGGGAAAAAATGGAAAATGTTCCAAAATCATAAAAAGTCAAAATTTCAAGGGAAAACCCATGGGTAAGGGAAGGAGAGAGAATTTCTCATCCAATCAGCACCCGACACGTGTCGTCCAGGTGGCGGAGCGCGGAAAAAAATTTCAAAAAACCATTTTCGCCTGTTTTGTGCCCTAAATCTTCAGATCGCCATATCTTTTGATCCAGAGCTCGGATTTGCACGTTCTTTATATCATTGGAAATCTTATGAAATTCTCTACATGATTCTGGGGTCAATCTTGAATTTTGGTGTAGTCTAGTGGGAGAAAGTTAAGAAACAGCTCTGACGTGTGTTCATGGCCATAAGTGACATTTTCAAATTTGACAGATTAATAATGAGAATGGGTCGCATTCTCCTCCATTTCGGTCAAAAATGATAGGGTATGGGTTTGTAAGGTCCTCCATGCTAATTTAATGCATCTGTAGTCAATGAGGAATGGGCTCCCACGTTTTTGTACATTTTCTCTCTCCTGGGCTCGACCCATGCAATGAAAAAGCTAGATTTGGCTCATTTCTAAGGGGAGGAACATCTTTTGGCATAGCAATCTTCTTCTTTCACCTCCAGCAAGTGATTGTTGCAAGAATCAGACCTCTCCAAAGATTGTAACCATTTTTACCTCTCTGAGGTTGTAATGTAGTGATTTTGACACTGGAAATGATAATGCAAGCTTTGTGAATGAGTTTCAATCCTTCGTTTGTATTATTTGCTTCATTTCAGATCCTAAATTATATCTTATCAGCCTGTGTATGTTTTATGTTGCAATCCTTGGTTTGTGTCTATTTGCATGACAAAAATGTTTCAACACTTCTTTTGGTGCATCACCACCTTTAGTTAGTTTCATTTTTGCATTTCTATCCCTGTCTCCTTGCATTTTAGAGTAGGATTAGGATCTGAACCTCTGTAGTTGTGAAAATATAGATCTAAATTAGAGGATTTTGAGGAACCCGACCTCTAATCTAGAGATTCCTCTCTCGGTTCAATAAGTCCCACACTTGGAGAGAGGTTTCCATGTTGTGTAATCACACTTGGATGCCTGAAACATCAACCTAGAAGCCCGATCTACATCCGGGGGTCTTTGTGAGCCATGAACAACACAACAGTTTTGGCACGCCGGTGGGACACTAGAGGTCTCATTTTTATTGCAGCAAATTTGATGTGCATCTACTGCAATTTTCTTTCTTGAAAAGAGCTATTATTTGCATATTTGGTGACTCCAAGGGAAGAATCAAGCTGGTTTCAGCGGTGCGGGCACGAAAACTCATGAGAAGAATCACCACAAGGTCAAGAGTTGGAGAAGAAGTAGTGTTGTTTGAATACCTACGGTTATCTCCAAGAAGAAGGCAAAGAGGAGAAGGATTCAAATGTCTCCATCTCCACCAAACAAAACTCTCTCAACTCCTCCACCTGGTAGGCCTTTCATTCAGTCAATAAGGGTTTTAAGACCAATTAGAATGGCACAAAACAACCCCTACGTCAACTTCACAGGCAGCAACCCACTTTCCCTCAATGCACAACATCCAATTCCTATTGTAGCCTTGAAGAACATTCCCTACTTCACTGGAGAAAATCAGACTACTCCAGGTGATCATGTTAAAGATATTGCTAACCTTTGTGCAATTCATGAAATCAATGAAATGCAAGTGGCTGTCAAGTTACTAGCATCTTCATTCAAGGGTAAAGCATTGCAATGGTTTAGGAGCCTTGGAGCTGGTTCTATCACAAACTGGAATCAGCTGTGTATAACACTTCATGAGAAATTTGGAGAAAAGGGAGACAACTTGTCTCTTTTGGAGTAGCTGACAACTATCAAGAGAGCTCCCAATGAGCATCTGACCGATTTCAACTTCAGATTTCAAAAGACTTGGGAGAGAATTCCGGTGGCGTTAGGCCAACAAAGAAAAGTTGTTTTTCTCTACTATCTCAAAGCTCTAAATTCTGATATTTCTATGTTGATTCAATCCATGGGAGGCATAACCATTCCTATGGCTTATAGCATTGCCATTAGGGCTGAAAATTGTTTGATCCAAGCTGGAAAACTTGCCCCTAGACCTCCCATGCCACTGTTTCCAAGTTTAGAGAGTCCAAACACCAGTCAAGCACCTAATTTGGCTCCTTCTCCCACTCCTAGAAATCAGAGTTCAAACGAAGCTTCCACTTCATCTCCAAGTGCCCCAAATGAGCTTTAGGAGGTCATGAAGCAATTGCAAAACCTAGGCAATGAGCTGGTTACTCTCAAAAGGCAACAAGCCCAAGGTTTTAGACCTTCTTATCAACCCCAAGCTCAGCCTAACAGGTAGCCATACCAACCACAAAGGCCACCTAACCTAGCTGCAAATATGAATCAAACAAGGCCTCCTGCCAATAGACCATTTCAGCCCTATAATCCAAATGCCATATCTGCCTCTAAGGCATTGGTGCCAACACAAAACAACATTGCCCAGGAGTATGATTGGTGTTTTCCATGCAATGAGCCTCATAACCAATCCATGTGCTTCAATGGTGCTTTGAATCAAGCATTAATGGTGACAACTACTGGTGTGGAGGGTGAGGGCAGTCAAGGAAATAGCCAACAACAAGAAACATTCCAACAACAATCAGCCCCAAATGACACCACATTGGTAAATTGGCAAGCAGAATATTTTGTGGCATGAACCAGGTAGTTTCTCAAGGTGTTGCAGCCAACACAAGGTCAAAAAGGAGGAATTTGGGTGAAGAACAGCCATTAGCCCCAACCAATCCACAACCTTCCATGGCTCCACAAATGATTGGCAAGAAAAATCCAATTTCAAATGCACAAGGGCAGCCAAGAACAGCCCCTAGGCCAACTCAAATACCAGTTGTTGCTGCCCACATGCAAGGAGTGAATGTGCAAACCAAGGGACAACAAAGAGATCCTTCATCACCATTCAACATCATTGATCAGATGAAGAAGACTAATGTTAATATATCAATGTGGGAATCCCTATCTATCCCAGGCCAAAGAGATCTGCTGCAAGCTGCCATGAAGGACTGGCCAACTTCAAATCAGCAAGTTCAGATGCAAGACAAAGTACTTACAAATGCTGCCCAGCTTGAGGGAAATCATGGAGGACAGCAAGGTAAAATGTTGAAGCCCCCTCCTTTCTATGTTTCATTAATCATTGGAAATCAATTAGTGCACAATTGCATGATAGACTCGAGGCAAGTAGCTCAGTAATGCCTAAACAGATAGCTGATCAACTAGGGCTCCAATATGAAACAACATCCAAAGGGGTAGTGCAGTTTATATGGGACAACAAGAGTAGAATTGATGGGGTGATTAGAAACTTGAGTCTTACCTTTCATGCATGTCCAAATGTTGTTGTTTTACAAGATGTATCAGTCATAGACCTCCCACCACTCTTTGCCCTTTGCTTGTCAAGGGACTTCACAGCCAAGATTGGGGATATTTGTCTGCTGATTGGTCACACATGCTATTCAGAATGAGGTATGGAACTAAGGCTACAATCAAGTCTGAACCTATTGCAAACTTCCATATTGAGCCTTACACTCCAAGTCAGATTAATGCCAATTGCTCAGCATTTGATCAAGAAGATCACCCAAGCACTGATGAAGCTGACACTAAGGTTGGAAGCATCCCAGATTTAACTCTTGATGAATGGGCAAATAAGGTACATGCATTTGATCCTTATCAAGAAGTGGAAGAATTTGAAACGAGCTAGGGGTCCATTGCATACACGAAAAAATCAGCCTATTCCTAGCATCACCAAGCCGGACCACAAGGATGAAAATGAGGTATGGCAGCTATTTTTGATGGATCAAGGAGTAGACAAGGTGCAGGAGGTGGAGCTATGCTTGTTTCACCTCAAGGAGTAAAGTACTATTTATCTTTTAGATTTCAGTTTGTATGCTCCAATAACACTACTGAATATGAAGCCTTGGTGCGAGGGATGCATTGGGCAATCAAGAGAGGAATAAAGAACTTGCAAGTCTTTGGTGACAGTGAATTGATTGTAAATCAGTCAAGGGACAACATGTTTCCAAGAATGATCTACTCGGGTGCTACAAGAATAGGGTGTGGGACCTCATGGAGGATTTTGAGGGTTTTGGCATCAAATCCATTCCTAGAAAGAGAATCAAGCTGGCAGCGGGCTTGCAGCGAGTGGGGGCAGCCTTTGACATTGTGGAAAGCATTCAATAAGACAAGGTACAACCAAACATCCACGTGATTGTGAGGCCTTTAGTGCCGAGATAAAAAGTCGGTTGGCAAGTGTTTGAAAATGACCAACAAATCATCCATTTCTTGCAAGAAGAAGAAGCTGAGTTCTCACCAAGAATCAAGAAAAGTTGGAACAGTAGTATGGTGACCAAGTGGTACGGATGAGCACTAACAAGCTGCCCAAAGTACTTATCACTTTGGAGTCCATTTTTAACCCCAATGATCTGTTTAGAAAGGAGAAAGCAAACATTCAGGTCAAGAGAGAGGATTTAGTATCCATCTTAGTAAAAGAGAACAAACCACTGCAAATCGGAAGGATGACAACTGAACAAGAAAGGTATGAGTTCATACAACTGTGTCAAGAGTTCCCTGATGTGTTTTCTTGGAGCTATGAAGACTTGAAAGGTTTCAATCCCAACTTAGCTCAGCATACCATCGAATTGGATCTAAATACTAAGCCTGTCAGGTAGAAACAAAGACCAGTCAATCCACACATGGAGCCTCTCATGAGGAAAGAATTGGACAAGCTGATTGAGTCAAGGATCATATTCCCAATCAAGCATTCTAGTTGGGTTGCCAACTTAGTTCCAGTCAGAAAGAAGAGTGGAGAGATCAGATTGTGTGTTGACTTCAGAGACTTGAATAGAGCCTCTCTCAAGGACCATTACCCACTCCCTTCCATGGAGAAAATCTTGCAAGTGGTGGCTGGATCCGAGAGGTTTTCACTACTTGATGGCTACTCAGGCTACAATCAGATTATGGTGAAGGAAGAGGACCAGTTCAAGACAGCCTTCACAACCAAATGGGGAACTTTTGCATACAGGAAAATGCCATTTGGGCTGTCCAACGCTGGTGCTACCTTCCAAAGGGCAATGGACATGGCGTTCAAAGGTTTGATTAACAACGTGGTGCTGATTTACCTTGATGATATCACTGTTTTTCCAAAAATGCAGCAGACCACCTCTCTCATTTGAGGCAAGTCTTCACAAGGTGCAGGAGATTTGGAGTGTCTTTGAATCCTAAGAAGTGTATCTTTCTTGCACATGAAGGAAAGCTCCTTGGCCATATTGTCTCCAAAGAAGGATTAACAATTGATCCAGAGAGGGTTGAAGCCATAAGAGCACTACCATTACCAAGCCACAAGAAAGCCCTTCAGAGTTTCTTTGGAAGGATAAACTTTTTTTGAAGGTTTGTCCCAGATTTTGCAGCCCTTGTCGGGCCCATCACCAAAATGTTAAAAAGAGCATGGCTTTCAAGTGGATAAAGAAGGCAAGGAGAGTTTTGAAGCAATCAAAGAAGCTATCTCTCAAGCACCAACTCTCATCAACTTGAACTTCTCAAGGATTTCATCCTCTATGCATTTGGAGGTAATGACACTATTTCGCCATTTTGATGCTGTGAGAACAAGGATAATGATGAGCAGCCAATTGCCTTCTTCAGCCGGAGCCTAGATAACTATGAGGTGAGGTACTCTTTTATTGAGAAGCATGTACTTGCAATAATCAGAAGCTTGAATAAATTCAAGCATTTAATCTCAAACAATAAGGTCCAGTTGCTGGTCTTACATGATGGGGTTAAGGACTTCCTCCTCAACAAATATTTGAATGAGAAAAGGGTAGGTTGGATCACCCGTGTCATGGAGTATGACATTGAGATCAAGATCACCAAGCTGGTAACAGGGAAAGGATTATGTGAGTAGCTGGTTTTGGGGAAGAAAAAAGAAGTATGCAATGAAGAAGAGGGTGTTTTGATAGTCTAGGACAGCCATGAGCCAAGTGGCAATCAAGAAGAAAACAATGCTGCCCCCACTCCTTGCTGGACCCAAGGTATTATACACTTCCTAGGCACTAGGCCTATGCCCTCTGGAGATGAACAAGACCCAAAGGAGACACTTCAGATTGCAGGCTGTTCCGTATGCCATTGTTGATGGAGTTTTGTTCAAGAAAGATGTAAATGGAGTGCTTCTGAGATGTATTAGCATAGATCAGATTCAAAGGGTGTTGGAAGAGTTTCATGGTGGACCAGCTGGTGGTCATTTTGCACCAAGAGTGATAGCTCTAAAAATCATGAAGGCTGGTTATTATTGGCCTAAAATCTTCAGTGATTGCTATGCATGGATCAAGAGGTGTAAGAATTGTGCATTCTTCACAGGGAAGGAGAGACTTGCTGCCCTTCCATTACATCCAATCTCAATTGACCAGCCATTCATGCAATGGGGTTTGGACTTCATTGGAGTCATTAATCCCAATTCAAGCCAAGGGCACAAATGGATTTTGACAGCCACAGATTACTTCACCAAATGGACAGAAGCAGTGGCACTCAAAGAGGCAAATGAGTCTAGCATCTTAGACTTTTATGAGGGGATAACAACCAGATTTGGTGTACCTGCTACAATAATCTCTGATAATGCATTGGCATTCATTGGATCTAAGGTGACTGAGTGGGCTGTCAAGAACGGTATCTACCTAAGCACTTCATCAAACTATTACCCTCAAGGTAATGGCAGGCCGAGTCTACGAACAAGAACTTGTTGAGGATCATTAGGAGGACTCTTGACGAGAATCAGAGGTCTTGGCATACCAAACTGAAATCAGCCTTATGGGCTGATAGGGTAACTCCCAAAAGATCCACAGGTAACTCTCCATTCAAACTTGTCTGCCAACATGGAAGAGAGGCAATCTTTCCCATGGAGGTGAGGTATGCGAGAATTGATGGAGCTACAAGAGATTAGAAATCAGGCATCTCAAGCAATGGAAAAGGATCAAGATTTGATCAAAAAGACCTTTGATAAGAAGGCCAAGGATAGATCTTTTCAAGTTGGAGATCTAGTGTTGAAATGGGATGTGGATAGAGCAAAAGCCGGGAAGGCATTCAAAATTTTATGCCATTTGGAGTGGCCCATACATGGTCACGAAGTGCAAGAACAAGTAATGCTTTCCAATTGGCCTCGTTGGATGGTGAAGAAGCTGTAGATTCCAGTCAATGGAATCTATCTCAAGCGTTGCTTTCTAGAGGGAAATTCACTACCTTGTAAATATTAGGTTATATTTTCATTCCTCCAAGTGCTTGTGCACATTGTTTTGTTGTAGGTTAGTTTTATTTCCCCTAAGTGCTTTGGCACAGATTGCTGTCCATGGAGATGTTTTGCAATCCTTGCTCCCATCAGGTGATATTCTATCTTCCTCCTTACACATTCTAAGTCAGTTGGGGTTCTAAAAAGAAAATATGATGACTCCATGCCCAATGGACTGCTTCAGGAAACTAGTATCTTCTACCTAGCAGGCAGGTAACCCCGTTGAGTCACCAAATTGTTATCCAAATTTCACCCCCAAGGTAAATTTTGATAACATGCATTAAATTCTCAAGTCCCAGGAAAATAGATTGATTCAAGGCAAAAATCATGTTTCTAGGGTCCCCTCGGATTTTTTCTAACTCTCTTGTCCAAGAAGAAAAGAGCAAGTTCTAAAAAAGGGTGAAAAAGTTACAAAAACAAGCTTGGGCCAGAAAAAATCATGAAAATTGGCTAAGTCCTAGTCCTCGCAGCAGTCGGGACAGTTGGGACGTTGGGGCGTGAATCGGCCGAAAAGCATCCAGGCGGTCCAAAGGGCACAGAGACATCCGAGCCGTGAGGATGTGCGGGATGTGGAAAGGTGAACCGTCCGAAGGTCAGAGCAAAATCGACTAACTATTGCACAGATAAGGTTGGGACATCTGGGCCAAAAGGACGTGAAGGATGCGAAAAGGTGAAGTGGCTGCAAAGAGGGACAAGGCAGCCCATTTTGGGTGGTTCGGAAGAATTTTTCCCAGACAGTCCGGGACAGTCGGGCCAGAAGTACGCGGCGGACGCGGGGAGCCAAAGGAGCCGAGAGCCAATCAAATCACGCCACGTGTCTTCATTGCAAAGAGGGACAGGGAAGCCTGAATCAGGCGGATCGGAAGTTTTTGTCCCAGACAATTTGGGACAGCTGGGATATGGGGAAGCGAGGGACGTGAAAATTTGGTAGACCCGTGGACCAACCAGATCATGCCACGTGTCACAAGGGAAAACGTCCAAAGTTCAAAGGGAGCAGGTTTGAAGCGTTGGCCCGAGCCAATAAAAAGAGGACACGTGTCCTAAAGAGAAAGGGAGTGTGGAGCTTGGGGAGGAATTAGAGAATTTGGCAAAAGTTTTGGCAAAAACTAAAAGGTGAAGGATGACCCCGCGCCCCCTGTCGAGCAACCGAGATCATGCCACGTGTCCCAAGTGGCGGGGCGGGGAAAAAATGGAAAATGTTCCAAAATCATAAAAAGTTGAAATTTCAAGGAAAACCCATGGGTAAGGGAAGGAGAGATAATTTCTCATCCAATCAACACCTAACACGTGTCGTCCAAGTGGCAGAGCGCGGAAAAAAATTTCAAAAACCATTTTCACCTATTTTGTGCCCTAAATCTTGGATCGCCATATCTTTCGATCCGGAGTTGATTTGCACGTTCTTTATATCATTGGAAATCTTATGAAATTCTCTACATGATTCCGGGTCAATCTTGAATTTTTGTGTAGTCTAGTGGGAGAAAGTTAAGAAACAGTCTCGACGTGTGTTCATGGCCATAAGTGACATTTCAAACAATTTGATTTAATGCGAGAATGGGTCGCATTCTCCTCCGTTTCAGTCAAAAATGATAGGGTATGGGTTTGTAAGGTTCTCCATGCTAATTTAATGCATCGTAGTCAATGAGGAATGGGCTCCCACGTTTTTGTACATTTTCTCTCTCCTGGGCTCGACCCATGCAATGAAAAAGCTAGATTTGGCTCATTTCTAAGGGGAGGAACATCTTTTGGCATAGCAATCTTCTTCTTTCACCTCCAGCAAGTGATTGTTGCAAGAATCAGACCTCTCCAAAGATTAACCATTTTTACCTCTCTGAGGTTGTAATGCAGTGATTTTGACACTGGAAATGATAATGCAAGCTTTGTGAATGAGTTTCAATCCTTCATTTGTATTATTTGCTTCATTTCAGATCCTAAATTATATCTTATCAGCCTGTGTATGTTTTATGTTGCAATCCTTGGTTTGTGTCTATTTTCATGACAAAAATGTTTCACCACTCCTTTTGGTGCATCACCACCTTTAGTTAGTTTCATTTTTGCATTTCTATCCCTGTCTCCTTGCATTTTAGAGTAGGATTAGGATCTGAACCTCTGTAGTTGTGCAAATATATATCTAAATCGAGAGGAGTTTGAGGAACCTTGACCTCTAATCTGGAGATTCCTCTCTCGCCTTAACAAGTCCCACACTTGGAGAGAGGTTTCCATGTTGTGCAATCACACTTTGGATGCCCGAAACATCAACCTAGAAGCCTAATCTACATCCGGGGGTGTTGTGAGCTCAGAACAACACAACCCTCCTTACACTCATGGGTCTCAGTAGGTACTAACGTCATCTCATTTAGAGATCGTTTAGTCCGCCCTACCAATGTGAGTTCCTTAGGTTGTTGCCTTTTTATTTTATTTTATTTTTGTGCATCGTTAATGATCGAGATCTCCTCCGGGCATCTAGCCAGGGCATCTTACGTTTTCATATACCTTTTTCAAACTTGGGATCATTTGCTATTTTGGGGCCTATCCCATCCCTAGTTTGAGGGGGATCACATCATCACTTTTTCTTCCTTTCTTCCAACTCCTTGTTTTTGTCTCGCAACTTTGCTTATTGCAAGTTACTCAACAAAAAGGGGCAAAATGTAGACACCTAAAAATTGGTTACTCTATTTAGTGTCCCCCACATTCATTTACCTTCTCAGTAACTTCAGGGCACGTTCATATCATCACTTTGCTCCCTTAGGGTATTATTCAATATTTTCTTGAAAACATCTATCCTAAGTTTAATTCACTCCATTATGTTTTACCCCTAAGTAATTAAATATTAACTATTTAATTACACCTTTTTACATATATCCTAATCACTTATCTACCACATATCAATTTCTAACCTCCCATATCTATTCTATCCATATATCCCCCTATTTCTCCTCCTTCCAAACCAAGCAAAGGGAATATTTCCCGTATTTGAGGTGTAGGGATCACTCTCATCTTCCAGAAAGTGTTCCTTTTGGCCATTTCAGAGTCTGTTCGAAAAATTGGCGCCAACCGTACTCGGTCGACGCCAATTTTTCGAACGGCACCAATTTCATCTAGGTCAGTTCCAATTACAAATAGAAGGCCAAAACTCAATTCTCGGTTAGATAGTGAGTTAGACACACGAGAGAGAGAGATATAGAAAGAACGAGAGTTTTGAGCATCAATTCTGAGCATTGTCTATCAAGTGAGAGTGAATCCCATCCAAACCAATCCCTGGGAGGAGTACCATTACTCTGCTCCTACCGTATTGACATTGGGAGTCTTTAACGATCTCTTGGTGACTGCGTTCTCGCATCCAAAGACACGAGGTGGAGCCTTGACTTTATCCCTACGGATCTTGCAGATTCAACGAAGATCGACGATCTAGCTTCCAATGTCTGCTTCTCAATATTCCTGTAATTTCCCCTAAGTTGATGCCGAGTAGCGACCTCAATGTTGACTTATCTCAGTCGACACCGACTTATCTCAGTTGACGTCGATTCCTCTCAGTCGACATTGATTTTCCTAATCAATGCCGATCTACCTGCGAACAGGTAAAATAACTCGAGGATCAAAAACCCAGCATTGTTTTCACACTTTCCTGTTTGTTATTGGTTTTTGTATGCTATTTACTTTTCTGTTTGTCATTTTTAATCAAAATATAGACATTTACTTACATATTTTATCATGTATGCTTCTTTCCTTAATTGAAAACGTGGACTGACATCCGCCGAGGGAGCTTATCACTTCTTGGACCCAATTTTTGGGTAGTCCACCCAAATATCTTTTAACATGGTCTTTTTCTGTCAAGTATCTGTGTCTCACAGGTTTCCTGGATCTACTCTACATGATCACTCGTGTGCACCCGTCTTGTCTACATCTGCTTTCTTTTCCATCTACATCTTCATATCTGGTCCTTTAGGTATCGATTTCATTTGAGTTTTTCAAGGTTTTTGTGTTTAGTTTGGTACGTTAACTTGGACAGGTAACAAGCACAAAATTCTTGATCTACACTTATGTTTGGTTTTTCAACATCTAGTAAAACAAGTAGTCAACAAGCTAGTTCAAGCAGTGGGAGAGTAGGAGCGAGTCTTATAAGAGTCATAATGATGGTACCATAAATGACTTCGTTGTTATATGGGAGTTAATTTTTAGGCATACCATCAACACAAAATACAAGCACACCAATTTTCGGATTAACACGGGAGTATTAATGCCTCATAGACTCAAGGCCAAGGTACAGTTCGGTTCTACTTTGTTGGGACATAATGAAGTACATCTTTTGGTCCGACACCGACTACGAGTTTAGGAGTAGGAGGTATATGTAGCTCTAGTTTAGGTAGATCTAGAGGTTCTAGAGGTAGTGGAAACACATGAGGTTCGGATCGGGTGGGCAAGGTCCACACCAACACTAGAATATTTACATGGAAATGTCTCTTAATCATCCAAAGTATAGGGGCATAGAAGATGCTACTGAAATGTGTATATGTGTGAAATATTGTGGCACGAGAAAAGGAATCATGACTTCTCGGTGTAGGGCAAGCCAATTTTCTACTATGTTACAGGGCGGGCACATAGCTGCAGTACAGTAAAGTTTGACCCTGATCAGACTTACATAGATTATACAACTTTAAAGGATGCATTCCTTAAAGAGTTTCATATCCCTAAATTTAAGCAGAAGAGTATAAGTGCGCTTAAGGATATTAAGCAAGGAACTATTGAAAGTGTTAGAGATTATGATGCACGGTTTAAAACACTATTATCAAAGCTTTCTTATGACATACACACAAGCCAACATGCACAATGGTTTGTTGGGGGCTTGATTACCCCTTTTAGGAGGGAATTATCACATAAGACATACATTGATCTACGTGAAGCACTTGAAGTAGCCTTACGTGTTGAGGTAGTTGGAAGCATAGATACTGGGGTGAGCCCATTTTTAGAAGCACAAATAACAGCCATGGAAAAATAGTTGGAGAAACTATCGAAAATTCAGCACATGAGACACACACAAGGATTTGGTGCACTGATTGTGAAGTAGAAGGTCATACAAAGGATAGTTGTCCTCACAGAACAATATGCTCATTGCTGATGGATTGTGAAATATTCCATTTAAACCATGATGCTAGTTGCTACCCATTATTACAACATGCGATAAGGAAGAATGTTTTAAGATATTGTAAAATCTATAGGTCCACGACTCATGACATAGAAGACTACTAGTTGATTCGATAGATCCATGATGTTATAAATATTGGTATACTACAGACATGAGTTTTCGATATACACAAGAATGAGCATCAAGACCGGGATCATAATTAGGCATGCTATGATTGGAATGAAGGGCATTTTGAAGGAATTCATGGCAGAGGTCAAGGATACCACGGTGGATTCACAGGACAAGGCCATGGAGGTGGAAGAAGTGAGTTCCCTCATAAAACATGTTATATATGTGAATCTCCCGACCACTATAGGTGCAAATGTCCTTAGAATATTATATGTTCTTTTTGTGGAAAGAACCATAGCTATGATGAGTGCTTAGACTTATATGAGCATCTGAGTAAGTAACATAAATAAGAAAAAATGGTGCAGGGATGGCTAGGATATAGCGTGCTATTGAAAATCAATGGATGCCTAAGTTGGAGGAGGAATCAGGGGCACTACAAGTGAAGATCATGACCGCGCCGAGGTGGCACGTGCGGGAAGCATTACAATAGCAATATACCATCACTAAAGAAGAAGTTATTCATACACGGTACCCGAGATCCCGCCTATCAGAAGGAGGTTTATCAGGAAACCATGGAAGTTCTAAGGAATCTTCAAGGTGAGATACAATACTTATAGGAGAAAAAGAAAGCATCAGAGATGGTCCAAACTGATATAGATGACTTGAGGGAAGTGTGTAAGATGTTGCACCAGAAAAATATCATTCCACTATTAGGGAGTTAGTTAAAAGGAAATACTCCACATGTAAGTACTGAGATTGGATGATAGATCCTACATGTGAATCTTCCCCCTCATAGCCTAGATTATGACAAGGAAAACTCTCTGAATGCTGTTGTGGATGGGTGTCTATTGACTAATATATTGATTGATACAGGCACAGAGGTCAATGTTCTTACCTTGGATGCATGGGTAAAAATGGGAAGACCCCAATTGCATCCATCCTCTAATGTATTATTCATGGCTAATCAGACTAAGGCCACTCCTGTTGGAGTTTTGAAGGATGCATCCATTACCATACAAGGAGCCAAGTTCACTGGGAATTTGAATTTTTAGCTACTGACAGAGTTAGATAGATTCCTAGCTCTATTGGGGCATCCTTGGTGCTATGTAAATAATGCTGATCTTTAGTTCAAAAAGGGCTATATCAGTTTTGAAAATAAAGAGGAAAGAGTTATTATCCCTTTAACAGATGGAAAATCTACACCCTATGTTGAGCCCTTAAGTGAAGAAGATCTGAATAGGATTTATGTATGTGCCATCCGAGATCCAGAGATGATTGAACCAACCAAAGAAGGACTAATTCAGTGGGAGGATGCACATTCTATTAGCAATACTACAAGTGTTGCTTATGATAATTGGGCTCACAACACTTATGAGTTGGTAGGGCACAAAGTAAAGAGCATATTTCCTCAAGGCACAAAACCACGTTATGTCAGGAGGATAGGAAAAAACTTGGTACCTTGTTACACAAGAGAAGGGGATCCCATGGTATTCCTACATGCCATGGAAGAATAGTGGATAAACCCATTGGAAAGAAGAAATATGATAGCATATACACTACATGACACAACAACATGCTAATGGGTGGCCCACAGGGCTAATCTTGTCGGATGGAATGAAATTGGGATTTCTCTTACTACTAGGTTATTCAGGAGCAATGCACCTTCTTAAATAAGTACTTATCACGATAATCATCTGTTGAGAACCATGTTCAGAAGTGTGAGAGAATCTAGATAGAAGGGCAGGAAGATTTACCACATTTGCTATGGGTGAACCTATTTTATTCAAATTTATAAGGTTACGCGTGTGCTTGGTATGTATATGTAGAACTCCATAGAGAAACTAGTAATTGATAGAATTAATTGTAGGAATGGCCCGGACATTTGAATTTTTCTCTAAAAATCTCTCGGTGGAAGAAGCATTGAAAGTTATCCAACACTTAACTATGGGGAATAGTTCCAAGGCTCAAGAAATCCTTCAGGAGTTATTAGGTAAAGACGATTCAGGAGCGTGTCTTGATGAAGAACTAGAGGTCGATGCAACTTTACTTCAACATGCTTGTCTTGAGAAAGAGAAAGGAAAAATGGTCTACTTAGTGGATGATGAAGAAGTAGATAATCTAGATGTAAACCATTCAACGAGAGGCGTGAGGTACTAGACAGTGTGGATAAGACCACACATGCCTATCATGAACCTATGAAGACAAAGCGGGTGAATATTAAAATAGATACTGAGCCTAAGAAAGCCATAATTGGAGATTATTGGTCCGACTTTGAAGTGAGAAAAATCATAGAGTTACTAAGGGATTACCAGGAGTTATTTCCTAGGGGGTAACATAAACTTAAAGGCATGCATGAATCATTAGGGGAGATGAAGATAAAGCTTAAAGAGGGTGCACACCTAGTAAGAAAGATACCCTACAGGATGAACCCTAACTTGCGTGTAAAGGTTAAAGAAGAGATTGATAACATGTTGAAGTGTGGGATTATCAATCCCCTTGATGAGTCAGAATGGGTTATTCCAATGGTGATCGATGTATCAAGAAGGATGGATGGATTAGGATATGTATGGACTACAAGGAGCTAAATGCTTCATTTGTAAGCGATCCATTCCCTATGCCATTCACTCGAGGAAATACTAGGAGTTGCACGGTGTGAAATCTATTTCTTTATAGATGGGTTATCTCGGGTATCATTAGGTTCGATTTCCCGGGAGGATCGGGAAAATACTACATTTACTACCTTTTGAATGGGGTAGTTTTGCCTATCTTTGTAATGTCTTTTGGTCGAAAAATGCATCTGTTGTATTTTCACGCATAGTTGTGTAAGTGTTCAAAGAAATTATTCACAACTTATTACAAGTATATTTAGATGATTGAACGGTGTATGGATTAGTTAAGGATCACTGTGACAATGTGCACTTAATGTTTGAATGGTGTAGATAGTTGAGTATCTATTTGAACATCAAGAAGTGCATATTTGCTACACCATTTGAGATACTTTTAGGACACATAATCTGTAAGGAGGGTTTGTTGGTTGATCCAGCAAAGGTTGCAGTCATTATAGGCCTAAAGGGGCTTACCATTCAAAGTGATGTGTGCAGATTTTTGGGTCACATAGGATATTACAGAAATTTTATCATAGGATATGATAAATTTTTTGCACTATTAGAAGAGTTACTGAAAGGGAAAGGTACATTTTACTCGGGAGAACAACATCAACGTGCATTTGAGACATTGAAGGAGAAACTTACCACCTCACCTATTCTAAATTTTCCTTTGTGGGAAAAACCATTTCATGTACATGTTGACGCTTCTGGCATGGCCATTGGCGCGGTGTTGGCTCAACCTAGAGAAGGTATTCTAGATCATCCTATCTATTTTACTAGTAGAAAGTTGACTCCTACGAGAATAGAATTACACTGACTACAAAGTGCAAATCTTTTCAATGATCTATGCACTACATAAATTCCACCAAGACCTACTACCTACACCATTATTCTTTTATACGATCACATGGAATTGAAATATTTTGTAAAAAAACTTTTTTACAAGGATGCATATGTCGATGGGTGCTTTGTTGTTGTAGACTCACAAAGACCCCACTGACGCCGATCGAGCTTCTAGGTTGATCACTCTAGCATCCAGTGTGATTGCACAACATTGAAACCTCTCTACAAGTGTGGGACTTGTAAAATGAGAGAGGAATCTCTAGATAAGGCTGGTTCATGCTCCTAAACTACCCGCCATGAGCTATTCTAGTGCGAGCAAGCTAATCTAATCCTAATCTAACCATGCCAAGGAGATAGAGAGAGAGAGAGAGAGAAAAGGGAAAAATAGCGAAATCCTACACTAAAATGGTGATACACCAGAGAAGGAGAATGTTGTACATCTATCAAAACTACCATGGAAAAAGGAGAGGTGAGCAATAGGAAGGATGGACAGATGCATCACAAACCCAACGATAGATTTCACACAGAAAATGTCCCAAAACTCCATGAACACAGCTCCAAACCTGTAATGAACATTAGAACATGCACAAATATACCTACAATGAAAAGAGGCAAGAAGAAAATGAGCAAAAAAACAAGTAAGGATGGATAGATGCATCACAAAAAAATGTTTTTTTGTCACTTCAAGTTTTCACAGTAACATCATTTCAATAGTAAAAGACAAAAACGCCATTACAGAGCAGGGGAGGAGGTTTGAACTCCATTTTTTTAAACCCTGGAGAAGAAAAAGAAGGGAGGGCAGAGCTGAAAAGATGAACCACACCAGAAAGAATCCTATCCTTACAATTTATAGGAAGAATGAGAGAGGGAGAAGAGAGGAATTTGAAATCTACCCCAACCACCTCCAGACTGCATTTAATTATCTCATTATGGTGGTAGGTGAGAACCCTAGCGAACCCAAAAGTGACGAACTGTATTTTGCATTTTTAAGAATTTTTCTCACCCAATTAAAGATATCCAGTTGTAGTTGGACAAAGGACCTCGTAAGATTTCCAAAAAGTCCAACCTTGCATGAATCCGAGCTCCTAGTCAAAAGTTATGGCCATCTGAATATCTGCGCCAGGGTCTGCTTCCTGTCAGCGCTCAAAATGTTGTGCCTCCTGAAGGTGCGCCATAGGCACATCCGTGTGTGTGTCGACATCCTCTTATGTGCGCCAAGGTGCAGATTTTTCCCTGTTGATGCTCTGTGTCATGTGCCATTTCCGTGTGCCTTGGCGCATACATTTCATTGTCGACACTCATTTTTGTGCACTACTTTCTTGCGCTGCCGCGCATACATTTCATTATCGACACTCATTTTTGTGCGCTACTTTCCTGTGCCTTGGCGCATAAATTTTAGTGTCAACACTCATTTTCATGTGCCTTTTCCGTGCGCAAGGGCACATCCTTTACCTTGTCGACATCCATTTTCGTGCACCACTTCTGTGCACCTTGGGCGCACCGTTTTCCCTGTCGACATCCATTGTCGTGCGCCACTTCTGTGCGCCTTGGGCACACCGTTTGCCCTATCGACATCCATTTTCATGCACCACTTCTGTGCGCCTTGGGTGCACCATTTTCCCTGTCAACATCCATTGTCGTGTGCCACTTTTGTGCACCTTGGGCGCACCGTTTGCCCTGTCGACATCCATTGTCGTGCGCCACTTTTGTGCACCTTGGGCATGTCAGGGATTTGAGCTTCTTTGATTTCTATATTCTCCTGTTTGTCTATATCGACCCGGGGGGAGATATTTACAACAATTTGGCGACTCAACGGGGTCACCTGCCTGCTAGGTAGAAGATCAGTGGCCTTTTAGCAATCCATTGGGCATGGAGTCATAAGCAAGCCTGAAAACTGATCTGAACTTTGAAAAATCCCTTCTGAGCCACTTGAAACCCATTGAACTTAGAGTTGTTCTCACCAAAATGCCACCGAAATGAACTGTGCAAGAACAAACCCAAGCAGCACCAAAAATATGTACAAACTCGAAAATCATACATGCTCCAAATGGAACATGTAGAGTGTGCACAAGCACTTCTTCTACTGAAAGCAAACCTACCTACTCCATTATAACTAGAAGCAAAGGCAAGTTAAACAAACCTTGCAATTGGTTGTGAGAAATAGCTTCCCTTTCTCAAAAGTGGCAGCCATGTAATTGATTTGGAGTTGATCATGGCTGTTAGGATGAGTGAAAAATAAACAAGAAGTGGTCTTCTACCCAAATCATCAAGGTATCAGCTGAAGGAAAATTCAATACCTCTTTTAGTTGTTCTACATTTGGATTGAAGAGGTATGACAGCTGATCCTTAGTACTATGTAGCTCATCCTCATGCTCAGAAGCAAGCATGACTGGTTGTGACTTCTCCCTTACCTCCAACAAAGCCAAGTACCTGATTGGGCACGGTATGGTTCTTTGAGTATGCCCATTGCTCTGATTTTCAACTCCAAGAATGGAGTTCTCTTGTAGACCCTCCTGGGTGGATGGTGTGGAAGAAATGGTGAAATTCTTTTGTCCTTTCTCTTCCTCCAATGAAGAACATCAAAGATTAGAATCTTCTAATCTTGATTCCAAAGAGCTGCTATAAGATGCAGGCTGCTGCAAATGAATACTCTCCTTCATGACAGCAGACTCAAGTGTTTGGAATGTGGATGATGAAAGAGAGAATGGTGGAAACTCAACCGGTTCTTCTTCATCAAAACAGTCCTCCAAATCTGACAGATAAATTATCTCATTGTTGTCCTACTGCAAATGTTCAACTTCCTCCAATGTTTGAAGACAATCTTGCTCTTGATTAAACTCTTCCTCCAAAGCATGAATTTTGTCAAGTCAAACTCCTCAATCTGCTACTCTAGAGGATAAATTGGGATTGCAAGATCTTCTTCTTTTCTTTGTAACAAAATCAGTCCCGACCACCATTCTTTTTCCAACCTTAGCCTCTTCTCGTAGGCTTTATCAAAGAAAGGGATCTTCGAATTCCAAATTTAAGAGCCAAACCTAATAAGCTCTTAATCATTTCTTCTTTTCTTGGCTCTTCCTCTTACTGTCCTTAATGACTGATTTTTGCAATTTCTTCTTCCCCACATGGAATTAGGGATGCAAGAGGAGAAGTGGATTGTAACTCAAATGGCTTGGCAATTTTTCATGGTGGTGGAGGTAGAAACTCTTGTTTCTTTGGAGGAGGGGTATTATCTTGTTAGCTCTTGTGGAGGGGATGATTGTTTGGAAGGAAAAAGGAAAGAAGAATTGAGGTGTGGTGGAAGACTGAGAGGTGGAGAAATGGATTCAATGCTTGGGACAGCAGATGGAGAGTTTAAAACTTGACACTGCTGAGATAAAATATATTGGGAAAGAGGAAAAAGAAATGCATGAGACGGGGAGCTTACCCGTTGACAAGGTTGCTGAATACTCCTCTCATACACCTCTATTCCTTCAATCCACCTTGTAAGTGATGGCAGTGTTGCAATCATGAAGTCCAGCTTCTCTTGAGGGCTGTAATGCCTTAGGAAAGGTCCCACCCATGGACAGGGTGCTCCACAACTGATTCCAAATTCTTTCATTTGTGCTTGAGCCTTGGACTGCACCATGTTTACCTCTATCTTTTGGATTTTCTCCAATAGACCAGCATCTTGCATCTGATGGTCTTCATTATATGCATACTCTTGCTCTTGGAAAGCTCCATAGCCAAACTGATTTCGGCATTGCTGCTCATATGGGTATGCATGCTGATCTTGATCTTGACCAAAATGCTGATTTGGAGGATTTGTAAAACATGTTGGAGGTGGGAAACATTGTTGTTGTTGTAAATGTGAGTTCCATGATGGAAATGAAGTCATGATTGCACAACTTCATGGAATGGAAAAGAATGAAAGAGATGGAAAGAAATATGGATGGAAATGGATGAAAAATAGGTCTGCAACTTCAGAAATGGGTTGCTGATCAGATGGAGTCACCAGATGTGTTTGCAAGTGCCTCCAAAGGCTAAAATATTCACATGAACACACCAACCTGCAAAAGATGAAGTGGAAGACCTCTAAGGTCCCACCGGGCGTGCCAAAACCGTTGTTGCAGCACTCACAAAGACCCTTGGATGCTAATCGGGCTTCTAAGTTGATCACTCTAACATCCGGTGTGATTGCACAACATCAAACCTCTCTACAATTGTGGGACTTGTAAAATGAGAGAGGAATCTCTAGAGAAGGCTGGTTCCTGCTCCTAAACTACCCGCCACGAGCTATTCCGGTGCGGGCAAGCTAATCTAATCCTAATCTAACCATGCCAAGGAGACAAAGAGAGAGAGAAAAGGGAAAAACATCAAAAGCCTACACTAAAATGGTGATACACCGAGAGAAGGAGAATGTTGTACATCTATCAAAGCTGCCATGGAATAAGGAGAGGTGAGCAATGGGAAGGATGGACAGATGCATCACAAACCCAAGGATAGATTTCACACGAGAAAATGTCCCAAAACTCCATGAACAGCTCCGCACTGTAATGAACCATTTCTTCTCTCGTGTCATGCGCCATTTCCGTGCACCTTGGCGCATACGTTTCATTTTCGACACTCATTTTTGTGCGCTACTTTCCGCACCTTGGCACATACATTTCATTGTCGACACTTAGTTTTGTGCGCTACTTTCCTGTGCCTTGGAGTATACATTTCATTGTCGACACTCATTTTTGTGCGCTACTTTCCTACACCTTGACACATACATTTTAGTGTCAACACTCATTTTCATGCACATTTTCCGTGTGCCAAGGGTGCATCCTTTACCCCTGCCGACATCCTGTTGTCATGCGCCACTTCTATGTGCCTTGGGTGCACCGTTTGCCCTGTCGACATCCATTGTCGTGCGCCACTTCTGTGTGCCTTGGGCGCACCATTTTCCCTATCGACATCCATTGTCATGCGCCACTTCTGTGCACCTTGGGCGCACCATTTTCCCTATCGACATCCATTGTCATGCGCCACTTCTGTGTGCCTTGGGCGCACCGTTTTCCCTGTCGACATCCATTGTCGTGCGCCACTTCTGTGCACCTTGGGCATGTCAGGGATTTGAGCTTCTTTGATTTCTATATTCTCCTATTTTTCTATATCGACCCGGGGGGAGATATTTACAACAGGTGCTCTTATTTCATGAATCTGATTTCATAGTTTTGGTAAAACCAAGAAAAAGTAATTTTAGACCAGACCATCTATCAAGAATACGGTCGGAGAAAAATCACGGGAAATTGAGGATACCATGTCGATGCACAATTATACAAAGTTACAACATGAACCATCAAAATTAGATGACATTGTTGTCTTTTTACGAACATGGATGGCACTAGAAGGAATGAAATATTTGGAGAAGAAACTTGACTTTCTATATGCGTCGCATCTTATATGTTAATCGGTGGTGACTCATACAAATTGGGCTGAGATGAGGTATTTTTCCATTGTGTATTGAAACATGAGCACATAGACATTATGGAAGATGCTCATGGTAGTATTGTAGGTGGCCACTACATTGGTTATGCCACCGCGCACAAAATTCTACTTGGATTATGGTGGGAGACCCTAAATAAATATTTTAAGGAATTTTGTAAGGCATGTGATCATGGTCAACGTCTTGGAAAACTAGCTCAATGAGATGAAATGCCTCTGAGACCTATTGCTAGCGCAGAACCATTTGAGAAATGGGCGATAGATTTTTGGGTCCTATTTCACTAGCTGCGTGTAGAACTAGATCACACTACATCATAAATTACACATACTATTTGACAAGGTGGGAAGAAGCAACACCCACAATGGACTATACAACGGCTACAACAACTTGATTTCTATGGGAAAATATTATTACAAGGTATGGATGTCCTTTAAGTTTGACCAGTGATAGGGGCACAAATTTTCTTAATGAGATAATCAGAATTTTATTGGATGATTTCATGATTGCACACCATAAGAATAGACCCTATCATCCTTAGGAAAATGGAAGTGTTGAAGCTTTCAAAAAAAAATTAAGCCAGACATTGAAAAAAATATGTGATGTTGGAAGAAAGGATTGGGATTATAAAGTCTTTGTAGTACTTTGGGCATATCAAACAACATATAAAAGGTTGAACAAAGCCACACCATTTCAATTAGTGTTTGGCGCCGAAGTAGTTCTTCCTATGGAATTTATGTTACCTTCTTTACGTATTTCGCACGCTAGAGGTCTAGCTGATGAGAAAGCTTTAGAAGAATGGATTGAAAAGATAATTAAGATGGATGAGTGATGAGCCATAGCACATTGGAGTCAGAAGAAAGAAAAGGACAAGTAGAAAGCTTGGCATGACAGAAATATAAGGGACAACAAGTTTGAGATTAGACAAATGGTGCTTCTCTATGACTCTAAGTTATTGCACCATCCAAGAAAACTTAAGGTACATTGGTTGGGGCTATATGTTATCACTTACATCCTTGAAACAGTGCTTGCCAGTTAGAATAACTTAAAGGAACACGGCTACTGATTACTTTAATGGGAGTAGTGAAGCCCTACTATAAATAAGTCTTCTTGGTGTTTGTAATAAGGAAGAATTTTCACTTAGATTAGGTTTTCAATTCTACATTCCTTTAACGTGTTTCCTTCTTTGTTGCTATGATTTTTCAATTTAGTTGGTGTGTTGCGGAATAAGTGCGTTTACGCACAAGAGGAAATTTACTATTTGAAGAATTTTTATACACAGAGGATTTGCACATACTTTTAGTGTGGGGTGGATTGTTGATATCCAAGTACAAAACTATTGGAATTAAACAACAAAAGGAATAAAATGATACGGGTGCTATTCAATTCAAAGGATAACTTCTAAAAAGTTACCAAAGATGGAGATTGATGAAGGGACAAAGTATATCACGAGGTAAGTGGAGGCCATACCAACTACCGGTGGAAGGTGTAGTGACAAGGTACTCGGGCACAAGGAAGTGCATCAAGAGAAGTCTGTGACCGAGAGGGTAGGAACGTGCACTAGAAGTTATAGGCTGTGGTGTGAAGATGTAATGCGTGGAAAGAAAAAAAGTTGGTCAATAAATGAGAGAACATTGGTTAGGTGGAGGAATAAATGCATCAAAAATTTGAAAATCTATATAAGGATGGGATGTGAGTTCATTCTTACCATTGCGATTAAGAGAATTAGATGAGAGCCAAGTGTGAAGAGCCAAGAAATCATGTTGAGGTGCGAAGAGTGTGAAGCTTGTAACGTGGAAAGGAGGTTTGTGCAAAGCGAGAAGCTTACATTCCCATAAGAGGAGGGTTTGAGAAAAGAATAAACATTACAACCAAAATAGGGCACACAATTTCCACTAGGGCATGTCAATTTGAGCTAGGGTTTGATTTACATGTTGTAGAAGTCAAAAGATGAGTATTTTCAGAGGATTGTAGGGTAGAAATGACACCAAAGAAGGAAGTTGCAACAAGAGTTAAGGGAAAGAAGAAGGTAGTCATGGAGGAAGAAGAAATGACCCCTCAAATCAATTATTCATAGATGTAATATCCAGAGGAGGTTTTAGTAGGCTAGGAGTGGGATTCCCACATTCAAAGAAGCAAGATAAGTGAGTACAACCATTGTACCATAAAAACAAGGAGTTGGATGCACTGTTGAACATGAAGACAAATAAGCACATGACGAAGGACATGTTGGTATATGATGATGACGGGGAGAAGTTATTGAATAATATTGGAGTATATCAGTTATATGAACTCCCCTACTTTGGAAAATATGAGCCCTTGTACCAATGGATCATGAGAAGAGTACACGAGGACTTCTTCTACTTTGTAGGACGTAGAGTAAGGATTTCAACCACGCTGATCTCCACAAAGTGACAGGGTTGAAGGATATAGGGAGGACCTCAAGGAGGACTTAATAGACAAGGCTGTAATTTTGGAGACCGGGAAGGAGCTGGACGCCAAGGGTCTATGCGGCATGGACATAGACAAGATGAAAAAGTACCTAGTTGTGCAGGAAGCCACACACCTTGTGACAAAATTAAATGACCAAGAGAGGTGGTCACAAGTGAATACCATGTGGTTGCATGTTACTAAAAGAATGTCCGAAGGGATGATCTATAAAATTTTAGGTTACATTGTAGAAACTATCATTGAAGAAGCGTGTTCAGGAGGAAAGATCAATTTTGGGGCTGTTTTGTTGTCTCTGATATTCATGGAGATCGGGGTGCCAGATGGACCCAAAGAGAAGGTCTGGGAGTATCCTATGGAGAATAAGTCACCTATAGAATGATTCAGAAAGTACTTGTGTGAAGGATCGATGACAAAAATTCAAGCAGAGGGCTAAGAAGTGGTACAATAGGCTCTACGTGGAATTTGAGGAAGAGTGGCGCATACCAAAAGATTTACCATCGGTGGTGGGTAAGGCACTTTAGTTTTACGTGTGTACTAACATTTTTGCATCACATGATTTGTGATGAAGGACAGGCTTGGATCCCATGGTGCAAACTATCGTATGCCTTCACAATAAGGTATTTTTAGGCATTTTTCATAGGTTCTCGAGACGTGCACCGACTAATGTTCAATGCGAGACAAGGTAGACTACGAATACCACACACCGAGGAAGAAGTATGTATACCCATGACATAATGCATATATTGAAAGGCTTATTTCAAATGTGTTAAGCATAAATCCAAGAAGTTTATATTTTGGAGACGTTAGAGTAGCAATGGTGTACCTCCAATGAAGCCGAAGATGGAAAACAACAAGTATGTGGAAGATGAGTTCAGACTTCTAGAACCATCGAAGGATAAGCATACCATGGATGACATTCCAATGCCTAAGCCCACAAATAAAATTGAAGTAGAGGATGCGGAGGATGAGCGTGAAGATAGTGGTGGTTTGGAACATAGAGGTAGAAGACATTCAACAAATAAGGATGAAGTCGATGGCGCAATTACACAACGTCACCATAAGAGGGGGATGATGAGGACTTGGATGTAGTCCAAGGAGAGCACCGATTTAAGAGAGTGTTTAGGAGAACAAGGACCCAAGGTACTACCCCAAAAATAGTGCACAGATCACCTAGACTCTCTCCATAGAAGGAGATAACCTAGAACAGGAGAAGGAAAATAAAATTAAATGAGGAGGAAGAAGAGTTAGAGGAAAGCACGCATAATTCTCCTACACCTCCAGAGAATGTAGAAGGAAAACAAGATGAAGAAATGAAGGAAGGAGAAGAGGAAGAAAAGAGAACAGATGAGATAGCTACCGAGATTGCTCAAGACATGGAAACACAAGTTCTAAATCTAGAAGCTCAAGTTCCTAAGCACCTAGGTCAAGAAGAACAAGTGGGGAGCACATTCCACTAGCCATGGGTTATGCAAAGGACACAGGTAAAATTTTTATGCCCATATCTAGAGCACACTGACATAAAAGGAGTTATATGGCTGGGAATTAATGGATGAAGATATGACAATAATGTGCACAAGGAAGCAATTATCATGGTCGATGCACATGCACATGGATGAACTAGATTTTGATGTGTGTGAGGAGTCATGCATGTTAAGGAGGTTGAAAAAGACACCTTAGGCTAGACACATAATAGTAAATCCTACTTGTTATGTTAGATGAACAGGTTAGCAATGCATTGGTAAAATTCTAAACAAAGGTGGCAAGGTGGAATATGGAAAAATCTTCCGCAATTAGGGAACTAAGAGAGGAGATCAAAACTAAGGATGAGGAGATAGTGCACCTAACACAATAAAGAGACTTAGCGTAGAAAAATAACATTGTATTTATCAGCATCGCAGAGGAAATTAGTGATAATGTCATAAGGGCTAGGCCACACTTAGAGCCAAAGGTACCAAAGACGTTTCCTTCGGAGCAATACACTATATAGGTACATTGGTGGACTTAGTGCTTGAAGATGAACCTATGTGCATGCCAATGCCAAAGGATCCAACATAAGATGCAGAGCGAGAAAAGGCTTAAGTGTTTTGGAAGATTTCATCCGATGAGGACTTCAGGTGTTGTAGGAAGAAATGAAGAAGGAAAACAAATCCTTGAACATCTGTATAGCTCCAGAGGCACTCATCAACATAAAAACCCTGGAGGAGAATAATGAGGTCCAAAAAGTGATGAAGGATGACACATTGGGCTGCACAAAAAGATTAGCAATGGTTAAATAAAATTATGAGGCCCTGGCAAAGTGCCCAAGAACCACAAAAAAATCAGCTAGAGGAGATTGGGAAACTCATTACGCAGAAGATGGATTTTCTAGAGGGAAGGATGGCTAAAATGTCTAGGATTGTGTTGGTATTGTAGAATGAGAAAGGAAAAATTGTGAAGGATGAACTAGATTCCATTGTTGTGGACATTCTATAAAAAGTAGAGGAAGAACTCATTAAGTGGCAGACCTTGGAGGTCGAGATAAAGCAGGAATATCCTGAATTAATTTTTCAGGTTGCAGAAGAAGAAACTACAGGTTAAAAACATTCTTTCATTCATCCAAATTCTTTATATTCTTATATTCTTTGATTCATTGTGGAGACAACCATTGTCGAGGTGAAAATGAAACTAGTGTGGGGTAATGTTGATTAGTCAGACCCTAGCACTTAGTAAAGAAAATATAGAAGGTTCACGTGGGAGAGTAGAGTGCATTCAAAGGCATGGACGTATCGGAAAGGCTCACGTGTGAAGAATAGAAACAGTTGGACTTAGCTATTTTCACGACAAGGATCTATTTTTGGAGATAGTGTGTGGAGCACTCAAATTGATTGGAGACTTGCGCATCACACATTGGCTATTTTTAGAGGATTAGCTATGAAGCACTTTACATGGACATAAACTGGAAATAGATCTACTACTATCATTTAACTACCAATAGTCTATTATTAGCACACTTGCATGTGTGGCTATTTTTGTAACGATGCATGGCTAGTAATAGCATGCGACCTATTTTGGGAATAGATAAGTGGTGAAGGGAAAGTCCCCACCCTTATAAGTATGTAGAAAAATGTGTAGTAGGGATATAGATATAAATACATAGGGATATTATGTCTAAATCTATTACGCACATACTACTATTCTTGTAATGAAGCTTATGTATACTTATTTCATTTAGTATAATGGAAGATATTGGCTGAATCTAAGTGTTAGTCCTATGTGTTTCGAATCCAAGTATGTTTTGATCTCATCATGGTTAATACTTAATTCAGTTCCCCATTATATATAGATTTGGTATGCTCTATAGAATGATGTGTTAGTAATGGAACTGCATGTGTTAAGTCTTCATCATGCTAACATCTTGCAACAGTAACCCTAAAGAGGGACTTGGTACCTTTGCAAGCTTCGGGTGAGCTCTCAGTCTAGGCTGAGTGATGTGCCACCACATCTAGGGTCTTAATGGGCTTGTATGACTGAATTCTAGGCTACATCACCACATGATCATCCTCTACAAATGAAAAATCTGCTGCTGCTATAACAACATAAAATAAAAAGTTTGCAAGATGATGGAAAATATATTAAACCATCAGTACAAATTAAATTAAAATTTATCATACATGTATAACCATAATTGTATTTAATAAACATAGCACATGAGTGTGAACTTCTATAATTTAGTAAGGTTTGGAAATACTTCAAAATTATACATATAAATAAAATTGATATGAATATATTTATAACATGATTTCCAAAATATGATTGAACTTGACTCCATTGAATTTAATTGATGAGAAATAAATAGATGAGGTTAAATTTAAATGATGAGAAAAAAATAAATAGATGTTAATTAGAAACTTGATTGGTTACCACTTCAACCAAATATCTTCATCGTATTAACATAAAATCTATTACTTTTACAAAAATTCTTCATACTTCCCATATTCTTATTTTGATTATAGGTAAAATAGGGTTGAGGGGACCCTATAGCTTACACAAAAATCTCCTGATTGAAAGCAGATAATAACCTTACAAAGCATACAAAAGATACATATAAAAGGGATAATAAAATTTTAGCTCCTTCATGAGCATATAAACCAGTACATAACACAACAAAAAGACTAATAACAACATCGACAAAACCAAATTCATACTAACAACATAGAGAAATAACAACATAGTAAAACTAACAGCCATACAGACCCAACCATTACTTTTTAGCTTTTTCCAGATTGGCTAAAAGTTTAGCCCATTCCTTTGATAGAGAATCAATGTTGGCACCCAGAGAACCCATATCACATTCAACAACTTCCCCTTTCCTTTTTCAGGTTGCCATGCTCATCCACTTGCCTATAAGCATTGGCCAACTATCCAAGGGTCTAAAGGTGTTGCAGAGTGGACTTCACAGTAACAATGATCCATTCCATATAGCTATGAAATATGGCTTTAATATGATCTACCTCATTAGAGAGGTTACTGTAATTTTCTTTCATTATTTCAAGACTCCCCACTGGTAATTTTTGCCACATCTTCAACTTGTGATCTCATAGAATGTAAGTCATTAAAGAGAAACTGAACTAAACTTTTCATAAGCCTCATGTCTCCTTTCAGTTCTTCAATATCCATAGCCATTTTGGCAAGATGATTATCTCCCTTCTTAGATCCCATTTGACCCAAGTCCTCAACCTGCAGCTCCAACTGGGCATTTAGAGGAACCTGATTCCCCTACCTTCTCAACTCCCTTATGGTTTTGAAAGAAAATTCTTGAACATTATTCACCTTAGGCTCATTGAGGTTCTGTATCACATCAATTTCAACCACATCCTTCTCATCCCTAGAAACATCCTCTTCCTGTGACTCTGAATCTTCACTAGACTCATCTTCCTCTCGAGTCTGAGTCCTCTTCCTTAGCATAATCCTCAAGGTCCGTTGTTGCAAATCAGCAGCACCCCTGGATGTTGATCAGACTTCTAGTTTGACATCTTAGACATCCAGTGTGATTGCACAACATTGAATCCTCTCCCCAAGTGTGGGACTTGTAAAAATGGGAGAGGAATCTCTAGATTAGAGGTTGGTTCCTCAACTCCTCTGATTAGATATATCACTTACAAGTTACAGAGGTTTGAATTCCTAGTTCCTACTCTAAATTCCAAGGGGACAAGAGATAGGGAATGCAAGAAAATGAAGCTAATGCTAATGAGGTGATGCACCAAAGGATTTATAGACACTGATACTACAATACATACACAATCCACAAGAAAACACAAGACAAAGCATGCACAAATTGCTCAAAATGTAATGAAAGATCAAGAAAACAATGGTAGATATATGAAAGGATTGAGGGATTTTAATCACAGAGCATATATTAACATTCCAGATCCAATACAATGCATTACAATGATCAAGAGGCAAAAAGGGGGTGTCTGTATTGCATGGAAAGGTAAAAATTTCCACAAATTCTACCAAAAAGGAAGAAAAGGGAAGTTGCAGAGTTGAAAAGTGTCTCCTTTTTCAAAAATGAACCCATTCTGGCTTTTACAGTGCAAGCCACGACCCCAGGAGAGAGAAACATGGGAAAACATGGGAGAGCTTCAACCACTAACCCAAAATGCATTAAAACAACATGGGCATCCTTACAGGCCCATCCCCTGACATTTTTCGCCATGCTGGGAGAGAATGCGAGCCATTCTTCATTAAAAATGGTGGTTGAAACGTCATTTTTGTCCATGACCACGTGCCAAAGGTGTTTTTCAATTTTCTCTCTCCAAAATCATCAAAATGCAAAAATGACCCTAAAATATTGTAGATAATTTCACTAGCTTTCCATTGATATAAAGAACGTGAAAAATTGAGCTCTGGATCGAAAGATATGGCCGTTTGAAATTTTAGGGCAAAACAGGGCCAAATCGGATTGGCAGCAATTTTTTTTAAATTTTCCACTTTTTGGTCATTTGGAAAATTTTCCAAAAATTCCCCACGCTCCACCATTCTGGGTTCCATGTGGCATGCTCTGATTTAGTGCGGGCATCTAATGCTTCATTTTCCATTGTTTTTCCCTTTGGAAAATTTTCCAAAAATCCCCACCGAGCCGATGATCTGAGGACACGTAGCACGTGCTGATTAGGTGTGGGCCTGTCCTTTTAAATTTTCCATCACTGTTTGATCCATATTTTGACCGAACACATGGAAAAATGTGATTCGTTGTGGGATTTACCCTTCAAATTTTCCTTGTGGGCTTGTCTTGAGTTTTTTCCACCACCTGACATGTGGCACAATTCCATTGGCTCACGCTGGGGGGTGATTTTTCCTTTGAAATTTCCTTCTTTTTCCTTTGGGAAAATTTCCCAAATTCTCCCACCTTCCACCGGTCCGGGACACGTGGCACAATTTCATTCACCGTGGACCCTCTGCAAACATTTTTCCTTTTGCGCAATCCCTTTGGAAAAAATCCCAATCTTCCCCCGCGCTCCACCATTCGGGTGCCCGGGGACACGTGGCCTTCTCTGAATGGTTGGCGGGCCTGCAGCCAATAATTTTCCTTTTGAAATTTGGCAAAACACTTTGCCAAAATTCTAACTTCTCCTCTATGCTCGCTGGTCCGATGCCATAGGACACGTGGAAAAACCTCATTGGGTGCGGGCCTTTCCTTCAAAATTTTCCATGTGCCAACACTTAGTCAAATTTTTAATTTTCTCCCCTTTGGACATGTGGCGCAATTCAATTGGATGGTGGGCCTGCGGGGCTAAATATTCCTTGTGAAAACTTTGCCAAATACTTGGTAAAATTCTAAGTCTTCCTCTACCCTCCACCACTTCCTTGGACACGTGGCACCATCTTATTGGCTGCGGGCCTTTCAGGGGAAAATTTCCCACAAAAACTCCACTGAGCCATAACTTCAAAAATACATGGAGTTAGGGGGAAAACTTTACGTTTTTGGAAAGATGAGAAAGAGATCTATCCAATGGTGCCATTTCCATAAAATTTTGAGTTCTTGAAAAGCAAAAAATTATGACTGAGGCACGAGAGAGGGAAGAATGAAAGGAGTTAGCCACAAAATGAGCAAGGGGCACATTTTGGATAACAATTTTGGTGACTCAAAGGGGTCATCTACCTACTGGATGAAGTTACCATTGTTCAAACAATCTATTGGGCATGGAGTCATCAAATTCTCTATTTGGTACCCTAACTGACTAGAACACTGCAAGGAGGAAGATGGAGGATGGAACACCATCTGATTGGAGCAAGCCCTGCAAGACACATTTCTAGGAACAACAAGCTTGTGCCAAAGCACTTAGGGAAAACCAAACTAATCTACAGCAAAACAATGTGCACAACACTTGGAGGAATGAAAACCTATGCTAATATGTACAAGGTGGAGAATTCCCTTCAGTAGCAATGCTTTAGATGGATTCCATTGACCGGAATCTGCAATTCTTCACCATCCAATGAAGTCAATTGGAAAGCATTGTTGTCCTTACACTTTGTGACCATGTATGGGCCACTCCAGATGGCATCAAATTTCGAATGCCTTCTTGATTTTTCTCTATCTCGCATCCCATTTTAACACTAGATTTCAACTTGGAAGGATCTATTCTTGGCCTTTCTATCAAAGGTATTCTTTATTAAGGCTTGATCCTTCTCCATTGCTTGGGATGCCTGATTTTCGACCTCTCTGAGCTCCATCAATTCTGCATATCTAACCTCCATGGGCTCAAAATCCAACAACTCCAACTATTTCATGAGTTCCAATGTTAGAAACTCAAGTGACATGGGCAAAATTACCTCTCTCCCATAAACAAGATTAAATGGAGAGTTACCTGTAGATCTCTTGGGAGTTATCCTATTAGCCCATAAGGCTGATTTCAACTTAGTATGCCAAGATCTCTGATTTTCATCAAGGGTCCTCCTAATGATTCTTAACAAATTCTTATTTGTAGATTCAGCCTGGCCATTACCCTGAGGGTAATAGTTTGATGAAGTGCTTAGGCAGATCCCATTCTTGACAGCCCATTCAGTCACCTTGGACCCAATGAATGCCAACTGATATTATTGTAGCAGGTATGCCAAATCTAGTTGCTATTCCCTCATAAAAGTCTAGGATGTTAGATTCACTTGCTTCCTTGATTCAAGCACGCTTCAGTCCACTTTGTGAAGTAATATGTGGTTGTTAAAATCCATTTGTGCCCTTGGCTTCAATTGGGATTAATGAATCCAATGAAGTCCAAACCCCATTGCATGAATGGTTGGTCAACTGAAATTGGGTGCAATGGAAGGGTAGCTAGTCTCTCTTTACTCGTGAAGAATGCACATTTCTTGCACTGTTGATCCATGCATAACAATCACTAAAAATCTTGGGCCAATAATAGCCAGCTCTCATGATCTTTAAAGTGTCACTCTTGGTGCAAAATGACCACCACTAATCCACCATGGAACTCTTCCAATGTTCTATGAATCTAATTTGTACCAATGCATCTCAGTAACACTCCATTCACGTCCCTTTTGAACAAAACACCATCAACAAGGGCATATAGGACGGCCTGCAATCTGAAGTGTCTTCTTTTGGTTTTGTCCATCTCTGGAGGGCATAGACCTATGTTTAGGAAGTGCATTATGTCTTGGGTCCAGCAAGGAGTGAGGACACCATCATTTTCCTTTTGAGTGCTTCCTTGCTCATGGCTGTCTTGCAATGCCAAAACAGCCTCCTTCTCATTGCATGCTTCCTTGTGCTTGTTCAAAATCAGCTACTCACACAATCCTTTTCCTCTAACCAACTTGGTGACTTTGATCTCAATGTCATACTCCATGACACGAGTAATCCAACCTGCTCTCTTTTCATTCAAGTCTTTGTTGAGGAGGAAATCTTTAACTCCCACATGAGAAACCAGCAATTGAACCTTGTTGTTTGAAACTAGATGTTTGAATTTCTTCAAGCTTATGATTACTGCAAGAACATGCTTCTCAATGAAATAATATCTCACCTCATATTCTTACAGGATTTGGTTGAAGAAAGCAATTGGTTTCTCATCATTGTCTTTGTTCTGTTGTACCAAAATTACAGAAATAGTATCATCACCCCCAAATGCATAGAGGATGAAATCCTTTGAGAAATCTCGGTTAATGAGAGTTGGGGCTTGGGAGATGGCTTCTTTGATTGCTTCAAAACTTTCCTTGCATTCTGTTGTCCATTTGAAGCCATTCTTTTCTTTAACATCTTGGTGATAGGCTTGACAAGGGATGCAAAATTTAGGACAAATCTTTGAACGAAATTTATTCTCCCAAGAAACTTTGAAGGGCCTTCTTGTGGCTTGGAAATGGTAGTGCTCTTATGGATTCAACTCTTTCTAGATCAGTTGCTAATCCTTCTTTGGAGACAATGTGGCCAAGGATTTTTCCTTCATGGGCTAGAAAAATATACTTTTTAGGATTCAAGGATACTCCAAATCTTTTACACCTTTAGAACACTTGTCTCAAATGAAAGAGGTGGTCTGCTGCATTTTTGAAAAAGAGTGATATCATCAAGATATATCAACACAATGTTGTTAATCGACCCTTGAATGCCATATCCATTGCCCTTTGGAAAGTAGCTCCAGTGTTGGAAAGCCCAAATGGCATTTTCCTGTATGCATAAGTTCCCCATTTGGTTGTAAAGGCTATCTTGAACTAATCTTCTTCTTTCACCATAATCTGATTGTACCCCGAATAGCCATCAAGTAATGAAAACCTCTAAGAACCAGCAACAACTTGCAAAATCTACTCCATGGAAGGAAATGAGTAATGATCCTTAAGAGATGCTCTATTCAAATCTCTAAAGTCAACACACAATCTGATTTCCCCACTCTTCTTTCTAACTGGAACCAAGTTGGCTACCCAACTAGAATGCTTGATAGGGAATATGATTCTTGATTCTATCAACTTATTCAATTCCTTTCTCATGAGGGGCTCCATGTGTGGATTGACTAGCCTTTGTTTTTGCCTGATGGGTTTAGTACTTGGGTCCAATTCAATGGTGTGTTGAGCTAACTTGGGATTGAAACCTTTCAAATCTTCATAGCTCCAAGCAAACACATTAGGGAATTCTTGACAAAGTTGTATGAACTCATACCTTTCTTGTTTAGTTGTCATCTTACCAATTTGGAGTGATTTGCCTTCTTCCACCGAGATGGACACTGAATCTTCTCCCTTGACTTAGATGTTTGTTTTCTCCTTCCTAAACTAATCATTAGGATTGAAAATGGAATCCAAAGTAATAAGTCCCTTTGGAAGTTTGTTGGTTCTCAGCTGTACCACTTGGTCACCATACTGCTGCTCCAACTTTTCCTAATTTTTAGCTAAGAACTCAGCTTCTTCTTGCAAGAAATGGATGATTTGTTAATCATTTTCAAACACTTACCAACTTACATTGTTTTCTGGAACTGAAGGCCTTACAATCACATGGATGTTTGGTTGTACCTTGTCTTTTTGAATGCTTTCAACAACGTCAAAGGCTGCCCCAACTACTACAAGCCGCTCAGTGGCTTGGTTCTCTTTTCTAGGAATGAATTTTATGCCAAAGCCCTCAAAATCTTCAATGAGGTCCCACACCCTATTTTTATAGCACTTGAGTAGATCATCCTTGACAGCATGCCACCCCTTAACCTGGTTGACAATCAACTCACTGTCACCAAAGACTTGCAAGTTCTTTATTCCTCTCTTGATTGATCAATGCAATCCTTGTACCAAGGCTTCATATTCAGCAGTGTTGTTAGAGCATGCAAATTGGAATCTAAAATCTGAATAATACTTAACTCCTTGAGGTGAAACAAGCATAGCTCCACCTCCTACACCTTTTCTACTCCTTGATCCATAAAAACAACTGCCATACCTTGTTGTCATCCTTGTGGTTTGGCTTGGTGATGCTAGGAATAGGCTGATTTTCTTCATGCATGCAATAGAATCCTAGCTCAGATTCTTCTATTTCTTGATAAGGATCAAAAGCATGCACCTTTCCTGCCCATTCATCAAGAGTCGAGATCTGGGATGCTTCCAACCTTGGTGTCGGCTTCATCGGTGCTTGGATAATCCTCTTGATCAAACATTAAACAATTGGTGTTGATTTGACTTGGAGTGTAAGGCTCAATGTGAAATTTTGCAATAGGTTTAGATCTGATTGTGGCTTTAGTTCCATATATTGTCCGAACAACATGTGTGACCAATCAATAGATAAGTAACCTCGAATCTTGGTTATGAAATCCCTTGATAGACATAGGGAAAAGAGTGGTGGAAGATCTACTACTGAGACATCTTGCAAAACAACAACATTGGGGCATGCATGTAAAGTAAGACTCAAGTTTTTATCACTCCAACTATTTTTACTGTTGTCCCATCCAATTCCACTATCCTTTGGATATGAATTCATCTTGAATTCCCAACCGATCAGCTATTTTCTTGGGCATTACTCGAACTACTTGCTCGAGAATCAATCATGCAATTGTGTACTAATTGGTTTCTAATGATCAATGAAGCATAGAATGGAGGGGGCTTCAACATTTTACCTTATTGTCCTCCATGATTTCCCTTAGGTTGGGCAGCATTTGTGAGCACCTTCTCTTGCATTTGGACTTGCTAGTTTCAAGTTGACCAGTCCTTCATGCACTTGTAGAAAATCTATTTAGCCTAGGATAGATAGTGATTCCCACATTGATATGTTTACATTTTTCTTCTTCATCTAATCAATGATGTTGAATGGGGATGAAGCATCTCTTTGTTGTCCCTTGGCCTGCACATTCATTCCTTGCATATGGGCAGCAACAACTGGCATTTGAGCTGGCCTAGGAGCTGTTTTAGGCAGCCCTTGTGTGTTTGGAACTGCATTTTGTTTGCCAATAATTTGTGGAGTGATAGAATATTGTGGATTACTTGGATCCAATGGTTATTCTTCACCCAAATTTCTCCTTTTTGACCTTGTGTTGGCTGCAACACTTTGGGAAACTATTTGATTCATGCCACAAAAATCCTCTGCCTGCCAGTTTACAAGTGTAGTATCATTTGGAGCTGATTACTATTGGAATGTTTCTTGTTGTTGGTTATTTCCTTGACTACCTTCACCCTCCACACCAATAGTTGTCACCATTAATGCTTGATTTAAGGCACCGTTGAAACACATAGACTGGTTGTGAGGTTCATTGCATGGGAAACACCAATCATACTCTTGAGCTATGTTGTTTTGCACTGGCACTAATGCCCTAGAGGCAGATATAACATTAGAATTATAGGGCTGAAATGGTCTATTGGCAAGAGGTCTTGCTTAGTTTAAATTTGTAGCTGGATTGGGTGGTCTTTGAGGTTGGTATGGCTACCTGTTAGGTTGAGTTTAAGTCCTGGAAGGGAGGTCTAAAATCCCGAGCTCTTAAGTGTAACCAGCTCATTACCTAAATTTTGCAATTGCTTCATGACTTCTTGAAGTTCATTTGAGGCACTAGAAGATGAAGTAGAAGCTTCACTTAAATTCTGATTTCTAGGAGTGGGAATAGGAGCTAAATTAGGTGTTTGATTAGTGTTTGGGCTCTCTAAACTTGGAAATAATGGCATTGGAGGCCTAGGAGCTAGCTTGCTAGCTTGAATCAAACAATTTTCAGCTCTAATGGAAATGCTATAAGCAACAGGGATAGTTGTGCCTCCCATGGATTGAATTAACATAGAAATATCAGAATTTAAAGCTTTAAGGTAATATAGAAAAGCACCTTCTGCTACTGGCCTTACTGTCATTGGAATTCTCTCCCAAGTCATTTGAAATATGAAGTTAAAGTCAGTCAACTACTCATTGGGAGCTCTCTTGATGGTTGTCAGCTGCTCCAAAAGGGACAAGTTGTCTCCCTTTTCTCCAAACTACTCATGGAGGGCTATACATAGCTGGTTCCAATTTTGGATAGAACCTGAGGCAAGACTCCTGAACCATTGCAAATCTTTCCCTTTGAATGAAGATGCCAACAGTTTGATAGTAACTTGCATCTCATTGATCTCATGGATTGCACAAATATTGGCAATATCCTTAACATGATCACCAGGAGTGGTATGATTTTCTCCAGTAAAGTATGGGATGTTCTTCAATGCTGCAACTAGGATTGGATTTTGTGCATTGAGAGCAAGTGGGCTGCTACTAGTGAAATTGACATAGGGGTTGTTTTGTGCCATTCTGATTGGCCTTAGAACCCTTGTGGATTGAATGAAAGGCCTACCAGGTGGAGGAGTTGATAGAGTTCTGTTTGGTGGAGATGGAGACCTTTGAATTCTCCTCCCTCTTTGCCTTCTTCTTAGAGATAACTACATATACTCAAACAACACTTCTTCTTCTCCAACTCTTGACCTTGTGGTGATTCTTCTCATGAAGTTTCGTGCCTACATTGTTAAAACCAGTTGATTCTTCTTCCTTGGAGTCGCCAGATGTGTAATTTAGGGCTCTTTTAAGCAAGAAACTTGCAACAAATGCACATCAATTTGTTTCAATGAAGATGAAGACCTCTAAGGTCCCACTGGGCATGCCAAAACTATTGTTGCAAATCAGCAACACCCCTGGATGTTGATCAAACTTCTAGTTTGACATCTTGGACATCCAGTGTGATTGCACAACATTGAATCCTCTCCCCAAGTGTGGGACTTGTAAAAATGGGAGAGGAATCTCTAGATTAGAGGCTAGTTCCTCAACTCCTCTGATCAGATATATCACTTACAAGTTGCAGAGGTTTGAATTCCTAGTTCCTATTCTAAATTCCAAGGGGACAGAGATAGGGAATGCAAGAAAATAAAGCTAATGCTAATGAGGTGATGCACCAAAGGAGTTGAAGACACTGATACTGTAATACATATACAATCCATAAGAAAACACAACACAAAGCATGCACAAATTACTCAAAATGTAATGAAAGATTAGGAAAACAATGGTAGATATATGAAAGGATTGAGGGATTTTAATCACAGAGCATATATTAACATTCCAGATCCAATACAATGCATTACAATGATCAAGAGGCAAAAATGGGGTGTTGTATTGCATGGAAAGGTAAAAATTTCCACAAATTCTACCAAAAAGGAAGAAAAGGGAAGTTCAGAGTTGAAAAGTGTCTCCTTCAAAAATGAACCTATTCTCGCTTTACAAAGTGCAAGCCACGACCCCAGGAGAGAGAAACATGGGAAAATGTGGGAGAGCTTCAACCACCAACCCAAAATGCATTAAAATAGCATGGGCATCCTTATAGGCCCATCCCCTGACATTTTTCGCCATGATGGGAGAGAATGCGAGCCATTCTTCATTAAAAACGGTGGTTGAAACGTCATTTCTGTCCATGACCACGTGCGAGGCATTTTTCAATTTTCTCTCCAAACTCAATCAAAAATAAAAATGACCCCAGAATCTTGTAGATAATTTCACTGACTTTCCATTTATATAAAGAACATGAAAATCGAGCTGGGTCGAAAGATATGGCCATTTGAAATTTTAGGGCAAAACAAAGCCAAATCAGATCAAGGGCAAAATTTTTTAAATTTTCCACTTTTTGGTCATTTGGAAAATTTTCCAAAAATTCCCCACGCTCCACCATTTTGGGTGCCACATGGCATGCTCGATTGGGTGTGGGCATCTAATGCTTCATTTTCCATTGTTTTGCCCTTTGGAAAATTTTCCAAAAATACCCGCCGGCCGATGATCCGAGGACACATGGCACATGTTGATTGGGCGCATGGGCCTTTCCTTTTAAATTTCCATCACTATTTGACCCATATTTTGACCCTGACATGTGGCAAAACTTGATTCACTGTGGGCTTTACCCTTCAAATTTTCCTTGTAGGCTTGTCTTGAGTTTTAGCCGCCACCTGACACATGGCACAATTCTATTGGCTCGCGCTTGGGGGCGATTTTTCCTCTGAAATTTCCTTCTTTTTCCTTTGGGAAAATTTCCCAAATTATCCCGCCTTCCACTGGTCCGAGACACATGGCACAATTTCATTCGCCGTGGATCCTCTGTAAACATTTTTCCTTTTGCGTAATCCCTTTGGGAAAAAATCCCAATCTTCCCCCATGCTCCGCCATTCCGGGTGCCCGGGGCCACGTGGCTTTATTCGAATGGTTGGCGGGCTCAGAGGCCAATAATTTCCCTTTTAAAATTTGGCAAAAACACTTCGTTAAAATTCTAACTTCTACTCCACGCTCCTCGATCCGATGTCATAGGACACGTGGCAAAACTTCATTGGGCACGGGTCTTTCCTTCAAAATTTTCCATGTGCCAACACTTAGTCAATTTTTTTAGTTTTCTCCCCTTTGGACATGTGGCACGCTTCAATTGACTGACGGTGGGCCTAAGGGCTAAATATTCCTTGTGAAATTTTTTCCAAATACTTGGTAAAATTATAAGTCTTCCTCCGCCTCCACCACTTCCTTGGACACGTGGCACCATCTTTATATGGTGGGCCTTCAGGGAAAATATCCCACAAAAATCCACCGAGCCATAACTTCAAAAATACATGGAGTTAGGGGGAAAAATTTACCTTTCTGGAAAGCTTAGAAAGATCTCTATCAAATGGTGCCATTTCCAGAAACTTTTGAGTTCCTGAAAATCAAAAAATTATGACTGAGGCACAAGAGAGGGAAGAATGAAAGGAGTTAGCCACAAAATGAACAAGGGGCACATTTTGGATAACAGGGCCTTAGTAAGAGTACAAGGTTTTTCAATGTTGAGGGAATCTCTTTTGACCAGGGCTAGAATAAAACCTTGCTAAAGTGGGACATTAACTCTACTATTTTATTGCTTCTACTCGTTCATGTTCTATCTTGAATTTGATCATTTTATTATGTTTTCATTATTAAATTCTGGAATTTTGGGCCTTCTTCTACAAGGGTATAGTCCCTTTCAAAAACATATTTACCCATTATAAAAAAATAAACTCTGTTATTTTTAAACTGTGTAATCGAAGCACATAAAGATCAGAACATAAAATAGGGAAAACTAAAGTTATGGCGATGTCTTAGAAAATTTCGCATAGAAAGATGGTAAGCGTAAATACTTTTGTAGAAGCCTTCAAGGGTCAGAAAATGAATGAGGGTTAAGGCCAATTCATCAAAAGGGTGGGGTAAAGATGAGTGTAAGAAACCAGCAAAATGGGAGGTAAGTTTTTCATTACCTTGCAGGAAGAGCTTCAATTAATTTGTTGCCTCTTTTTACACTTTGTACCCCCTCCCTTCCTTCCACCAATAAACCCATGACGCGTTAACCACCTCTTCAATGGTAATCTCTATATGCACACCTTTCAGGTTCACGATTCCACCTTTTCTCGGTAGATTTCCAAGATCTCGACAAAGTCCTTGCTCTTATTTTTGTAATGGCCCTCATAGGTTTTTAGAAAGGGAGAGATTCCCATCCTTTCAAAAACTTTCATAGCCTCTATCTTATCTCCTTCCAGCTCCCATGGTTATTTTTTTAGAAGATCAGCCCCATCATATTTTTCAAACACCAATCCACATAAGATTTGAAATTGAGGATAACCAGTTTGTTTTGCACAATGCCAACTATGATGATTTCAAATGCATAGGAGGGATTAATAATAATGAAATGGAATGAGTGACTCGAGTCCCCAGGATTCACATAACCCCAATTTTTAAACACACGTCTTGCATTTATTAATCATAAAATCCCAATTATACGATGGGAGACTCAATGATATGTTATAATTATCCAGTTGTGACGTGTCCATGTTATTCATTTTGAAGGTGCGCTCACACCTTAGAATCTATATCTTCCACATTGGTGACTAATGTCATACCATGGAATGTAACCCCCTTCTTGAAAAAAATAATCTACAATACCATTTGCCTCTCTATAGACATGTTTAAATTTAATATCTTCAAACATATTTATCATCCCTTTTATGCTAGTTATAGATTTTTGAATAGATATGGAAGTGGTACCTTTGCCAAGGATGTTATTAATAATGTTGAGAGAATCACCCTCCACTTCCAATCTAATAATGTTGTGTTGACAAGCTATAGAGATACCCTAGAAGGCAACAACATCTTCAGCAACATGATTCGATTGAATTCCAAGGTTGCAATGATAACCTAAAATAAAATTTCCCTTTGATGCCCCATCAAAATTTAGCTTTATCCAGTCCTTGTTAGGTTTCACCCAACCTTGTAGCCTAGGGTTTGGGATGGAAGGATTCAATTGATTGGGGGTTAAACCCAAATTCTTAGATAAATTACTCTCATTCTGGAGTATGGTTTTCTTATGTGGGGAAATAATAGAAAATTTTGCATTAATAGCATTAAAACAATGAGCTCCCACTCTCTTTTCTCGACTCCTTCTTACCTTTGAATATTCACCTATTCCTCTCTTTCCATATTTCCCAAACAAGGTGCATGAGGGTTAGAGTCCAAAGATGTTTGAGTCCTTGAATCTTGAAGGGACTGAACCATTGAGACCATAGTTGCTTAATGGAACATGGGAAAATCCACTTTATCTCAAATGATTTAGAAGGGTGTTTCTAACCGATTCCAAAAATGGACATTGAAGGAATAGGTGTAATGAGTCTTCAATATCTTTTTCATAAAGAACACACCTGTTCACCATATGAAAATTCATCTTGTTTATATTACCCACAGTAAGAATTTTGTCATGAGGAACCAACCACCAAAACATGTTGACCTTGGGAGTAACTTCTTTAATCCACACACTTTCCCATTTAAATATTTCTAAATCTTCTTCCCCAATGAAAAAGGCATTATATGCACTTTTAACTGAGAAAATTCCATTTTCCTCCCTGGACTAGTATAAGCTATTTGTCTCTAAACTTTTTTATTAACAATAACTCCACTTAATTTTTTATTAATAGAGTTGATCTCATTGTTGTTATGTCTAGCCAAATCAATTGTTTTCCATTGACTCAAAGGGCTCTCAAGATTGAAGTAATTTCTTACCTTAGTGCCATATTTTTCAACAACATCCTTGTAGAGGTTAGGGTAGATTTATTTTAGTGTTTTTCACCTAACCATTTTTCCTCCTAGAAATTCACCAAACTCCCATCCCCTATCAACCATTTTCTTCCTTCAAATACAATGTGATTTGCCTAATTTATTGATTTCCAAAATGGTGATCCATTAAATTTAGCATTGTTAAAGCACCAATCATTAGCTTGAAGATTTATCCAGTATTTGTGCCTTATGATAGAAGTCCACACACTATCTTCCTTAACCAGTCTCCATATCATTTTTGACAACATAGATTTATTCATTTTATCCCAATATTTAATACCAAGTTCCCAAAGTAATTTGCACGGTTTACAAATTTTTCCTGTGAAAGGAGGGGAATTCTATCTTTTAGTTCAAATCCACTCCAAAGAAAACTTTTTTGTATGCTCTCCAACTTATTAATAATTCATGTAGGTAATTTGTAGATTGACATAGTATACACTTGTAAGTTTTGAATGGAGCATTTAAGGAGAATATATTTACTAGATTGAGATAGTAATAATCCTTTCCACCCTTACAATTTCTTAAGGAATCTGTCTATAATAAAATTCCAATCATCAGCCTTTGACTTCTCAGTCCCTATAATCATTCCAAGGTACCTAGTGGGAAAATATTTTATCTCACAGCCAAGAATACCTGCTATCTTAACACATCTTTTTTCAAGAGTATTGATAAAAATACATAGATTTTACCAAAATTGACCAGTTAGTTAGAAGCTTCCTCATTGTCAACCACCAATTATTTCAATTATTTATCCTCTGAACGTATCCTCTCCAACCAACATAGTATCATCAACAAAATATTGATGGACCACATTGGCACAATTAATAGTAGGGAAATTCCTTTGATTCTACCAAAACTATTAGCCTTATTGAGGGCTCTTCTCGCAGTTTCAGCCATAATAATAAACAAGAATGGAGAAATGGGATCTCCTTATTTAAGCCTCTAGTGTTATTGAGGAAAGTAAAAGGAGTGTCATTGATCAAAATAGAGAATTTGGATGTGGAGATGTAGGTTTATATCATATTCCTAAAATATTCACCGAACCCAAATTTGGTCAAGACTTTTTGAATAAAATAGGAAAACTAAAGTAATGGCCATGTCTTAAAAAAATCAGCATAGGAAAATGGTAAGCATAAATACATTTGTGGTAGCCTTCAAGGGTCAAAAAATGAATGAGGGTTAAGGCCACTTCATCAAAAGGGTGGGGTAAAGATGAGCGTAAGAAACCAAAAAAATGGGAGGTAAGTTTTTCATTACCTTGCAGGAAAAGCTTCAATTCATCCATGGCCTCCTTTTTAGGCTTGTACACCTCCCTTCCTTCTACCGATAAACCCATGATGTTAGCCACCATTTCAATGGTAATCTCTATGTGCACACCTTTCAGGTTCATGATTCCACCTTTTTTGGTAGATTTCCAGGCTCTAGCAAAGTCCTTTCTTAGGTTTTCATAATGGCCCTCATAAATTTTGAGAAAGGGAGAGATTCCCATCCTTTAAAAAATTCCATAGCCTCTGGCTTAACTCCTTATAGGTCCCATGGTTCATTTCACACAAGATCACCCCCATTAGATTTTTCAAACACCAATCCACAAAAGATTTTAACTAGTCTATTTTGCACAATCCTAACTATGAATATTTGAAACACATAGGAGGGATTAATAATAATGAAATGGAATGAGCGAATCAAGTCCCAAAGTTGTACATAACCCTAATTTTTAAACACACATGTCTTCTAGATATTAATCATAAAATCCCAGTTATACGATGGGAGACTCTATGATCTGTTATAATTATCCATTGGTGGCATGTCCATGTTGTTCATTTTTAAGGCATGATCACACCTTAGAATTTATAGCTCCCACATTGGTGACTAAAGTCATACCATGACATGTAACCCCCTTCTTGGAAAAATAATCCTCATTACTATTTGCCTCTCAATAAACATGTTTAAATTTAATTTCTTCAAACATATTTATCATCCCTTTATGATATTTATATAGTTTTGAATAGATATGGAAGTGGTACCTTTGCTAAGGATGTTGTTAATAATGTTGAGAGAATCACCCTCTACTTCCAAATGCAACATTGTTGTGTTGGCGAGCTATAGAGATACCCGTGAAGCCGAGAAGAACTTCAGCAACATCATTCGATTGAATTCTAAGGTTGCAATGAAAAACTAAAATAAAATTTCCCTGATGATCATGAAAGACCCTTCCACAACAAGATTTTCCAAGGTTTCCCTTTGATGCCCCATAAAAATTTAGCTTTATCCAGTCCTTACTAGGTTTCAAAAAAAATTGTAGCCTAGGGTTTGGGATGGAAGGAGTCAATTGATTGGGGGTTAAAATCCAATTCTTAGAGAAATTACTCTCATTCTGGAGTATGGTTTTCTTTTGTGGGGAGATAATATAAAATTTTGCATTAATAGCATTAAAACAGTGATCTCCCACTCTCATTTCTGACTCCTTATTACCTTTGAAGATTTTCCTATTCCTCTCTTTCCAGATTTCCCAAACAAGGTGCATGAGGGTTAGAGTCAAAATATGTTTGAGTCCTTGACTCTTGAAGGGACTGAACCATTGAGACCATAGTTGTTTAATAGAACATGGGAAAATCCTCTTTATCTCAAACATATTTAGAATAGTTTTTTCGATCGATTCCAAAAAGGGCATTGAAGGAATAGGTGAAATGAGTCTTCAGTATGTTTTTCAAAAAGAACACACTGTTCACCATATGAAAATTCATCTTATTGAGATTACCCATAGTAATAATGTTGTCATGAAGAACCAACCACCAAAACATGTTGACCTTGTGAGTAAATTCTTTGACCCACACACTTTCCCATTTAAAGCTTTCCGAATTTTCTTCCCCAATGAAAAAGGGATTATATGCAATTTTAACGAAGAATATTCCATTTTCCTCCGGACAGCTTATAAATTATCTGTCTCTAAACTTATTTTATTAACAATAACTCCACTTCTATCATCCATTTGCTTCCTTCAAATAAAATGTTCTTTGTCAAAATTATTGATTTGTAAAATGTTAATCCATTAAAGTCAACATTGTTAAAGCACCAATAATTAGCTTAAATATTTATTCAATATTTGTGCCTTATGATAGAAGTCCACACAATCTCTTCCTTAACCAATCTCCATATCATTTTTGACAAAGCATAGCTTTATTCATTTTATCCCAATCTCTAATACCAAGGCCCCCAAGTCTCCTGGGTTTACAAAAATTTCCCAGAAAGGAGGGGAATTATGTCTTTTAGTTCAGAGCCACTCCAAAGAAATATTTTTTGTATGCTCTCCAACTTATTAGCAATTGAGGTAGGTAATTTGTAGATTGACATAGTATACATTGGTAAGTTTTGAATGGAGCATTTGAGGAGAATAACTTTACCAACTTGAGATAGTAATGATCCTTTCCACCCTTCCAGTTTCTTGAGGAATATGTCTATAAGAAAATTCCAATCAGTAGCCTTTGGCTTCTCAGTCCCTATAATCATTCCAAGATACCTAGTGGGAAAATTTTTTATCTCACAACCAAGAATATCTGCTATCTTAACACATTTTTTCAAGAGTATTGATAAAAAAGACATATCTTTTACCAAAATTGACTAGTTGGTCAGAAGCTTCCTCATAGTCAACCACTAGTTGTTTGAAATATTTAGCCATAGGAACCGTAGGATCTCCAATCAACTAAGTATCATGAGAAAATGTTGATGGACCACATTGGCACAATTAATAGTAGGGGAAATTCCTTTGATTCTACCTTCAATATTAGCCTTATTGAGGGATCTTCTCAGAGTTTCAGCCATAATAATAAATAAGAATGGAGAAATGGGATCTCCTTATCTTAAGCCTCTAGTGTTATTGAGGAAACTAAAAGGAGTGTCATTGATCAATATAGAGAATTTGGATGTGGAGATGCAAGTTTGTATCATATTCCTAAAATATTCACTGAACCCAAACCTGGTTAAGAATTTTTGAAGAAAAGACCAAGAGACATGGTCATAGGCTTTCTCCATGTCAACCTTAATGAACATAGCTTATTTTTAATTTTATTGGTAGTATGAAGAGTCTCTTAAATAGTAACTATACCATCTTGGATATTTCTTCCCATAACAAATTCCCCTTGTTGATCAAAGATAATGGAAGGAAGAAGTTGAACTCTCAAAACCAGAATTTTTGAGCACATTTTTAAAATGCAATTACAAAGACTGATAGGTCTAAAATTCCTAAAATTAGTAGGATTGTGGTTCTTAGGGACCAAAGAAAGAAAAGTGTTGTTTAATTCATGGAGCATATTTTTGTTCTTAAAAAAATCTTGAATAGCTTTGCACGTATCATCCTTGAAAATATCAAAAAATATTAAAGAAAGAGAGCCAGAAAGCCATCTGGTCGTAGTCTTCAGTTATCCAAAATTCACCCCTCAAGGTAATTTTGATAACATGCATCAAATTCTTCAGTCCCAAGCAAGTAGATTGATTCAAGGCCTGAAATCATGTCTTTTGGGGCCCCTTCGATTTCTCTCTAACTCTCCCATCCAAGAAAAAATCCCAAAAAGTTAGAAAAAATGGAAAAAATGCAAAAAATAAGGTCGCAGGATTGTTTTAAAGCATTGCAGGGTCTGAAGGGTGTGGATCGTCCAGTACGGGTTGTACCGAGGTTCGTCGTACCAAGTTTGCGGCTGAAATACAAAGAAAATTGGCTAAGTCAGAAATTTTTGTCCCAGGAATTCTACGAGAAAGTTGGGACATCGGGATGCGTGGGATGCGAATCGGCCGATTTTCCGCAAGTCAGTCAATTACGGGCGGTGTGGAGATTTTTGTCCGGGACAAGTTGGGACAAAAGTATGCGCGAGACGCCGCGAGACGCGCAAAGGTGAAAAGGTCACAAAGGGGGACAAGGAAGCCCAAATCAGCCAATGCAGAAGAATGTTTCGGGACATCGGGACACGCGGACCCAATTTTGCCACAATATCCGCAACTCAAAGGAAAAGTCAACGTTTGACTCCCAAAACTTCAAACGGCCATAACTTTTGACTCGAGCTCTGATTTTCACAAAATTGGACTTTCTAGAATGAGCACGACATCCTCTATGCCACATAAACTAGATTTATTATTTTTAATGAGGTTAGATATATTAAAATAAAAGAAACATATTCGGCTCTAGTCAGTTAATGCTCATTCCGTCAAATGACAGAAAATGCCTGCTAGACCCAAAATAGTTGCCCGCACTCAGAAGGCCATAACTTTTGCATTTCTTAACAAAATTACAAAAAATTGGTACCGTTGGAATCATGGCTCTGAGCCCAAAACATAGCAATCAATAAATCCTAGAATTTATGATAAATATTTGAGTATTTTTCATAAAACGTTTCCAGGTTCATAATAGTGTTTTATTTGGTAGTTGGGAGTGCAATTAAGAGACATGGTCATCATTCTTTCTATGCTACAGCACCTGGGATAGTATGGGGATCCTTTTTCAAGTAACACACAATCATTTCACTCCATTTAATTCCTCTTACAAGTGGTTGAAGGATAGATTTTGGGATTTCCATTTCCCCTTCTCTCTCTCTTCTCATTTATTATAAATTGGAGTGTTGGGCTCATTGTAAAGAGGAGGTAGTTTTTTGTAGCAAAGGTCTACCAAAATTGCTTTTTGAAGCCAATGTACTATAGGCCCTTGTTGTGGACCCCTTGTATGGTGATCTCGGCCCTTATCTTGTAACTGATTGAACTGTGCATATCAAGAAGCAATAAAATATAAGTTTGTGGATGCATCTTCCCCTACTATGTTTTCTTGCATTCTTCTTTCCCCTTCAACCTTGATTACAAGAATATTGTGTCTATTTTTATGTTCTTTTAGGGATCCATTATCATTGTGTATGTTTGAAATGTTGTTGTGAATGCATTTTTCTAGATTATGGAGAACTGTCATCACCCCTTCTAGTGTGCACTTTACTTTTGTATCTCACACATTGGAAGACTACTCTCACACCCTCCTTTTCTAGTGTATCACCACTTTAGTGTAGGCTTTCATTTTATGCATTCTCTCTCCTTGGTCCCTTGGAAAGTTAGATTAGAACAGTTAGTTTACCCTACATTAGAGTAGATTGTGGCAGGTAGTTTAGGAGCAAGAACCAGCTTTCTCTGGAGGTCTATCTCAAGTAGCAAGTCCCACAACTTGGAGATAGTACCCATGTTATCCAATCACACTGTGAGTTCAAGTATATGCACTTGTGAAAACATAAGGGTGTTGTGATTCAGTGATAACAGTGCTTTGCAAGGTTTCATGGTCTTGAATAAATTCTATTTCCTCTATAGTAGGAATTTTGGTCGTCAAACTTGCACCCATGTCTCGGATCTAGAAGAACTGAGTTGTTTATGAAAAAAATGGAACCATTCCCAAGTTGTGGTACCTTACGCACTTGGGAAGGATCTCGAATAAGGATAGTTCCTCTATCTATTTCTACTGCCATCGCTACTCCTAGTGTTGAAAGAAAAACCTAAGATAATAATGCTAAGGGACTAGTGATAAAAGGATAACATGAAAGGAAACCTATACTACTAGGTGATAAGACCAAAAATAGGGATGAATACTATGTGTTACGAGTGAAAATGAAAGGGAAATGCATGAAAGAAGGCTAGGCACGTGTAGCACAACATAAAACATATTTACAAGATCAATTTCATGGAACACAACTAAATAAGGAGTTGTAAGGGACGTGAAATGGAACAATGTATGCAATGCAAAAGAAAAGGAAAGAAGAAGGAATGCAAACACATTAGGATAGAGAATAGTCATAAAATAATGCTTCTATTACTTCCAGAAATGCACAAAGCTATTACAATGGAAAAAGAGGATGATATCCACATGCAAGAGCCAGATCTAGAGGTCTACAACTCAAAATATAGAAAAGATGAAGTCCTTAGCAAAGATGCATAAGGATTCAAAGTATCCAACATTAATAATGAGCCTAACTCTTACATTTATAGATGAATCCATGGAAGAAGAAGAGAAGAAGGAGGAAAAATCCAAATTTGAAATGCAACCACCAAAAAGAAGCATTCAATGCCTAAAAATCCACCTAAGAATTTATCAAATGCACTTCCCCAAGTCTATTTAGCGTGTTGAAGAAGGAAGGAGGGAGAATAAGATCAAATCGGGTGGTTAGAGTAATTAGATCTACTCATTAATGCTTAGAAAGATGTTTTCCCATTTCTCACCTACCAGGTCCACAAAGAATTTAAATTTGAATGTATAACATTGTAGCCTATGTCAATAGCTATTTGAAAAGTCTAGGTGCATGCCGATCAGAGCTATGTAGAAAAATATACAATAGTCAAAATTTTAATAGAGTCCTCGGCACACAAAAAAACATGTGGCGTGTGTGGATTAGCTAAAAGGACATCCAACTATGCAAACGTTCTTGTTGTTTTCGCCATGTGTCACTCACTAATTTATGCAAGGATTCAATGCCCTATTGGCATGCTTTAACTAGTTGCATGTGACACAATCGGGTATGTTAGTGGATGACTTGGCACAGAAAGGCACAAGGGAGGGTGCAAAGATATGCATGTGGAAGAAAAGGGCATGAGAAGAAGGTAGAAGGAAGGCACGCATGACGTGTGTGAGGAAATGAGGAAAATTAGTGAGAAGAGAACACATGGTCAAGGTGTAACTATTATAAAGTAATATGTGTGGTGGGCGAGAGGGCCAGGGACTTAGCTGATTGAAGCAAGTGCAAGGCACATGTGTAGGGTGATTAACTACTTAGGGATAAGGTGAATTCATGCAAGGGGAAGATGGAACAAAAAGGAAAAGGAAAGGAAGGGAAGAAGGGGAAGCACACAAGGGTGTGTGAGGAAAAGAAGGGAATGTTCCAAGGGAACTTGAGTGTGCATAACCTTGCAATGAATAGCTCAGAGCTAGAATATGTATACAAGTCCAAATAACTAGGAGAGTTATTTGGATAATGATTTTGGTGACTTTTGGGTCCATATTCCTACTAGATTAAGGGGATCAAGAGCCTAGAACATCCATTGGAAATGGATTCTACTTTGTATTATCATGAAATTATGATTTGTAACTTTGAAGAGCTACCCCTGAAGTCACTTGAAGGATCATTTCTTGAATCTTATTTTGAATCCTATAAACTACTAAAATAATTCCTACATCTTGGAAGCAACAGAAGAGCACGTGCGGGAAGCACCGAGAGGAAATAACTATGTACAAATAAATAATGTACGTGCAATGTACTTAGAGGATTTGAAACTACTCTAGTATATACAAAATTATGCAACAAACTCAATGGAATGGTTTGAGATAGATCCCATTTACTAGGATTTGTAGCATGCCTCCATCAAGATGAGCTAAATCGAAATATTTAGTGTATTTGCACAAATTGATGATATATGGGCCACTCCAAAGTGCATCAAACTTTGAATGGCACCCTAGTTTAGCTATGTCAGCATCCCATTTCAAGACTAAGTCCCCAAATTTGAAATCTTGAGGCCTAATCCTTTTTCAAACCATTTCTTTGTTGCTTATTGATGTTGTTCTAGCTTGATCATGGAAAAGTTTCTTGATTCTTCAAAATTGACCACCTTTTCCAGTCTAATTTCTCTCTCATCTAGGCCTTCAAATACTAATTTTTGGGAAAGCACTAATGAATTCAATTCTAATTTCAAAGGAATGGTAGACTCTTTTCCATAGACAATCCTATAAGGAGAAGTTCCTATTTCCTTTTTAACTATGATTTTATCTACCCAAAGTGCACACAAGACCTTTATATGCCACTGTATTTGGCTGATATTCATTGTGCAATCCATGATTCTGATGAGGTTCTTATTTTTTTACTTTGCCAAACCGTTTCCCTAAGGTTAATAGTTGGAATAATTATTCAGGTAGATTCCTAGATTTAGTGCCCAATCAGTGATTCTGGTCCCAAGGAAGGCTTTTGCATTATCGGAGTTAATGGTTTGAGGAACACAAAACCTTTTGACTATGGCCTTTAGAAAGTCAAGGATGACCTGACTTGGTTTATTATTTGAGTGTAACAACTTCTATTCATCTCGGTGAAATAGTTTGTAGTCATCAAGCACCCACTTGTGTTTAGTATTTGAAGGTGGATTGATTATGCCTATGAAGTCGAGACCTTATTGCAAAAAAGGATGATTCATTTGGATTGGTCGGAGGGGAAGCATTGCCAATATTTTCTTTCCTACAAAGAAAGTTCATTCCTTGAATTTTTTGACCCACTTGTGTGCATCTGCAAATAGGTTAGGCCAAAAGATTCCTACCATTATGATCTTCATTGTTGTAGTTTTGGTAGAGAAGTGTCCACCAGAGAATCCAACATGAAATTCTGCTAAATTTTTTTCATTTTGCATGCTGTTGATACACCTTAATAACATGTCATCAAGATTTTTCTTGAAGATAAGTCCATCAATCAAAATATAAGGGATATATTGTAACCTCAGATGTCTTCTCTTTTCCTTGTTCAAACTAAGAGGGTATATGCCCTCGGAAAGGAATGTGATCATGTCCTTCATCCGGTTGCACGTGCCAGATCTCGTATTCTACTCAATTTCTCGTGTGATAGACCTTCATCCAAAAATAATGAAGTCTCAGATTCATTCTCGCACATCCTCATCAATTTGTCTATAGAGCACACTTCCTCTTACCAGTTTTTTGGCTTTGATAGTCACATCATATTCCTTGATTTTGGTCACCCAACATGATCTCTTTTCACTGATTTTTTCTCCCATGATGAATTCTCTGATAGAAGAGTGGGAGAATAACACCTTAATATGATTTGTGGTAAACATACTTTTTAATTTATTAAGCGTGTGCATGATGGCGAACACCTACTTCACCATGTGATTGTACTTTAGTTCATAATCCTTTAGTGTCTAGCTAAAGAAAGTCACTAGTTGTTCTAGCCCTTGTTCATTTTCTTAGGTTAGGACAACAGTAACACTCGCATCAACACTATGATCCTAAAGGATGAAATCCTTGGAATAATCTGGGTTGATGAGTGTTTGTGCGTAAGTAATTTTTTGCTTGATTTTATTAAATCTTTCTCTTCCTTCGTTTGTCTACCTAAAGGCTATGTCCTTCTTGAGCATTAGGGTGATGGGTCGAATCAGTCCAAAAAAGTTAGGGATAAAACACCTAACAAATTTGATCTTACCGAGGAATGACTGTAGGGATTTATTGTACGTTGGTAGGGAAAGAGCCAAGATGGCTGAAACGTGCTTAGGATAAATTGTGATGCCATCCTTTGAAACCAAATTTTCCAACAACTTGCCCCACGCTATAGAAAAATTTCACTTCTTGGGGTTAAGAGACACCCCATACTTTCTGCATCTCTTAAATACTTTCTCTAGGTGTGCCATATGATCCACGCTCTACTTTGAGAAGATTGTTATGTCATCAAGGTAAACCAAGATGAACTCATTGATGTAGCCTTTAAAGGTAATATCCATGGCGTGTTAAAATGTAGTGCCTACATTTCACATACCAAATGGAATATTTTGATATGCATATGCTCCCCACTTCATTGTAAATGTCATTTTGAATTGATCCTCTTCCTTGACTAGGATCTGATTGAAACCTGAATACCCATCTAGCATTGAGAATCTTTCCACGCCAACCATAGTCTATAGAATCTACTCCATTGAAGGTAAATGATAATGATCCTTTAGAGATGCCTTGTTCAAATCTCTAAAATCAACATAGAGTCTGATTTCACTGTTCTTCTTGCACACTGGAACTAGATTCATGACCCAAGTAGAATACTTTATGGGAAAAATAATTTTCACCTCAATGATTTTGGATAATTCCTTTCTCATGAGGGGATCTATCTTTGGATTGACTAGTCGTTGCTTTTGTCTGATGGGCTTGATACCAGGATCAAGATCAATGGAGTGTTAAGCAACACTTGGATCAAAACCTTTGAGGTCTTCATACTCCCATGAAAAGATATCATTATATTTTTACATAAAGAGATAAAGGCCTTCTTTTCATTGTGCATTCAAGTCTTAATGAGCAGTAACTCTTTCTCATGCACAATAGTGACTGGGAACCGTCTTCTTGTGTAGTGCACATGTACCTTTCTTCACCCTTGAACTCATCATTAGGGATAAAAATTTTTTCTAAGGTGACCAGCCCTTTAGGAAACTTATTTGACTTCAATTGAATCACTTGGTCACCATAGCTATCATGCAAGTCAACTTGCATGCTTGATGAGAACTCAACTTCATTTTGGATGAACTAGATGATCTACGCGTCACTGTCAAACACTTTCTAGCTGGTGTTGTTATCTAGAATGGATGGTCTAATCACCATCTTAATGTGTTGAGTGTTTCCTTTGATAAAGTTCTCGGCAGGAGAGAACTTTGAACCGAGCACTACCATTTGATCAACTTCCTTATTCTTTTTGCGCAGCACCACCTGTAGATTTAGAGCATCAAATCTCTCAAAGAGGTCCAAAAATTTGTGCTTATAATATTTGAGGAGATTATTCTTTACTTAGAATTTGTTAGTAACCTGATGGATAACCCATTCTGTCTCCCTAAATATCTATAGTGCATTAATCCCTTTCTTTTCAGCAATAATAAGGTCATGCACCAATACTTCATATTCTACCACATTGTTAGAACATGTAAACTATAACATGTGCACAAAGAAGAATTTCTCATCCTTGCAAGAAATGAGAACAACTTCTACTCCCACACTGTTTCTACTTATGGAATCATCAAATTATAACTTCCATAGGCCACTTTCAACTTGGTATTTCTTAAGCGTGTGTGGAAACACAACTTCTTCAAGAATGTAGTAAGTACCAAGCCCAGTTTCATAGGCTTCTAGTTCTTCAACATATGGGTCAAATTTATGGTGCCTCTCTACCCATTCATCAAGTACTAGATCAGGAATAAAAGGTGGAAGAGGATTCTCTTCAAGAACTGAAGCTTGTTCTTGGATTAAATAGTTGGCTTGGAGAGGGGATGGGACATATGACTCTACATGATAAGAAAATATAGGCTCATCTTGTATGGTAAACCGGGTACCATACCTTGTCTTGAGTAACATATGAGACCAATTAGAAGACAAGTAACCACCCACTTTTGCAGTAAATTCTCTTGATAGACATAGGGAAAACAAAGGAGGTAAGTCAATGATTGACACATCTTGAGTAATTGTTAAACTTGGACATGCATGAAGGGTCAACTCAAGATCCTTGATGATTCCTAAGGTAGTAATAGTTGAACCATCAAGTTGTAGGACTCCTTTTATCAAGGGGCTATACTTGAGACCTAAGACATCAACTATCTTCTTAGGCATGATAGAAGTACTAGCATTTGAGTCTATCATGTAATTATGCGTTAGGTTTTTTCCTATGATCAAAGACATATAGAAGGGTGGGGTTTTAACAAATTTACTCACTTTCTTCTCCTCTTCTTGGAAGATGTTGATAATAGTGCGTGATTTTGAATAGTTTGATCAATGTGTAGGTGTTGCACTGGGCTTCATGCAATAGGTCACACTGAGATGGAATGGTCAGGGTATCCCACATTGTGACATTTATAGTTGTCTTCTTCATTTGGTCCAAAATGCTAAATAGAAGACCCCCGACTTGTGCACTTGTAGCACAATGACATCCTTTCTTGACTAACCAAAGGCAGAGGTAGGGGATTTATTTGAAGCTAAGGCTTGACCTACCAAAGGAGGGGTGCACACCACTTGAAGGGTGCAGAGCCTCCGGTATAGGCATTTGAGAATTTTTACTATTGGATGCCCTGGATGCATCTTTCTCGCTTTTGTTGGTCCGTTTGTGTTGCTAAGATTATTACCTGTGCACCATACTCAACCATTTTCTTCTTGTATCTTGTGTTGTCTATATTTTGGGAACATGGTCTACTTATGTCCTCTTCGGTTTGGTTGATTGCATAAAAGTCCTCAACACCAAAGAATATAAAATTGGAATCAAGAAGAACCTCTAGCCTTTCTTGGTTATTTGCTTCAGGAGCACTTGTTGAAGGCTCACAGGTTGAAGCATTCTGGATCATGTAGGCTTGGGTATGCATAACATTAGCACAATGATATTGAATGTGAGGCATGTTACAAGGGAAGTACCACTCGACTCTATGCTAAATTGTTCTAAATCTGGAACAAGTGCAGGACTTGCACTAGGTCTTTGGAAGAGAGGGCACGTGAGGAACAACTTGCAAGGGAAGATGTGCACTAGCATGCCATCTATCATTTTGCTGGTTGGGCACGTATCTTTGGTTTCCATATTGATTCTTCTAAGGCTGATTACTTTGGGTATGTGCCTGATTAGAATTTCCTTTGTAGGCTTGTGCCTATTGTTTCTCTAATGATATGAATTTATTTGACAAATTTCTAATCAGGGTCTTTAATTCTTCATCTTCTTTCTGTTGCACTGGAGAGTAGGATGTTGATGCAACAGGTTGCATGCTTTTCTTAGGAACAAGAATATGGGCTAAAGAAGGCTAGGGAACTTGTGACATTTATGGGAATAAGGGCATAGGTGGTCTAGGAGCTATCTTTCTGCTTGAATAAGACTATTTTCTACCCTTACTACAATATTATAAGCATCTAGTAAAGTCCTACCTCTCATGGATTGAATCATGAATGATATATCATTGTTCAATTCCTTTAGATAATACAAAAAAACATGTTGGGCTATAGGTCTTACCACAAGAGGGATTCTGTCCCAAGTATTCTAAAATATGATGTTAAAATTAGTCATCTGCTCATTGGGTGCCCTCCTTGTTGTTGTCACTTGATCCACCAAAGGTAGGTGATTTGACTTATCTTTAAAATAATTGTAAAGAGTTTTCCCCAACTCATCCCAGGTGGTAATAGATCCAAGTCTCAATCCTCGGTACCGTTAAAGTGTTTTACCTTTGAAAAGAGGTGCAAGTAGCCTAACTCGCAACATTTTCATGTGTGATCAAATAGAGTGAACATGCATTCTCTATATCTTGGATATGCTCCAGAGGGTGACTTGATTATCACCGAGAAACTATAGAATACTTTTGAGTGTGTCATTTGGCATATCATGTTGCATGACCGTAACCAAGGGAATTCCTCGATGAAGTTAGAAAAGTTCCATAGTGGAGGAGGTGGCTTATGTTCCATTGTAGGGCATGTCGAGTTTCCTATTATGAGGAGTTGAATGGGCATGGAGCACTAGAGATGGTGATGTGCATGGGGGATTTCTGGAACAAACTCTTCTCGAGGATAGCTAGAGGTACTCGAAAGAATCTTTGGCTAATGCACTTCTCTTTATATGAACTCTTCTCATGAATGGTGCTCAGGGCTATTGAAACAAAGATCTAAAAAAGTTGGGAGTCAAAGGTGTGTTAAAATAAGCCTCCAAAGGCTAGAAATACTAAGTCCACATACCAAAACTTAGCAATATGAAATTCAAGCTTTCATTGCTGGTCCCACCGGGCGTGCCATAAACTGTTGGTCATCAAAATTACACCGTGTCTCGGATCTAGGATAAATGATTTGTTTGTGACAACAATGGAACCGTCCCTAAGTTTTGGAACCTTGCGCACTTGGGACGGATCTTGAGAGAAGGCTGGTTCCTCTATTTATTGTTACTTCTCTTGCTTCTCCTAGTCTTTGAAAGACAAAATTAAGCTAATAATGCCGAGGGACAAGGGATAGAAGGATAACATGAAAGGAAACCTACACTAACATTCCATATCACTAGAAAAGAGGGATGGATACTATGTGTTCTAAGAGAAAATGAAGGGAAATTCATGAAATAAGGCTAGACACATGTAGCACAATTTAAAATGTATTTACCATATCAGTTTCATAGAAAACAACTAAATAAGGAGCTGCAAGGGACATGAAATGACACAACAAGCATGCAATGCAAAAGAAAAGGAAAGAAGAAGGAATGCAAACATGTTAGGACAGAGAATAGTCATAGAACGATGCTTCTACTACTTCGAAATGCATAAAGTTGTTACAATGATGAAAGAGGTCGATATCCACATGCAAGAGCCAGATCTAGAGGTCTGTAACTCAAAATATAGAAAAGATGAAGTCCTTAGCAAATATGCATAAGGATTTAAATTATCCAACATTAATAATGAGCCTAGCTCTTATATTTATAGATGAATCCATGGAAGAAGAAGAGAAGGAGGGAAAATCCGAATTTGAAATGTAACCACCAACAAGAAGCATTCAATGCCTACAAATCTGCCTAAGAATCTATCAAATGCACTTCCCTAGGTCTATTTTGCATGTTGAATAAGGAAGGAGGGCGAATAAGATCAAATCGGGTGGTTGGAGCAATTATATATGCTCATTAATGCTCGAAAGATGTTTTCCCATTTCTCACCTACCAAGTCCACCAAGAATTTGAATTTGAATGTATAACATTGTAGCCTATGTCAGCAACTATCTGACAAGTGCGGCGCACACCGATCGGAGCTCTGTAGTAAAATATATGGATGTCATAAGTTTTTTAGATTTGTTGGTGCACACAAAACACGTGGCACATGTGGATTGGTTGAAAGGAAGGAAAACTATGCAAATTTTCTTGTTGTTTCTACCATGTGTCACTCACTAATTTATTGCAAGGATTTGGTGCCCTATTGGGACACTTTAATTGTTTGCATGAGACATACTATAACATGTCGGAGGATGACTTGACATAGAAAGGCACAAAGATATACATGCAGAAGATAAGGGTGAGGGAAGAAGGAAGAAGGAAGGCACATGCAACACATATGGGGAAATTAGGAAAAATAGTGAGCAGAGAATGCATGGTCAAGGTGCAACTATTACAGAGTAATATGTGGGGTGCATGAGAGGGACTTATCGATTGAAGCAAGTGTAAGGTACATGTGTAGGGTGAACCACTACTTAGGAAGAAGGTGAATATGTGCAAGGGGAAGACAAAATAAAGAGGAAAAGGAAAGGAAGGGAAGAAGGGGAAGCATGTAAGGGCACGTGATGAAAATAATGCAATGTTCTAAGGGATCTTGAGCATGTGCAACCTTACAATGAAGAGATCAAAGCCAAAATATGTATACAAGTTTTCCAAATAACGAGGATATTTATTTGGATAATAGGCATCTTAGTGAGGATGTTGTTATCGGTCTACCGTGATCAGTGAAGAATATAATCCAAAAAGTAACCTTACTTACTGTTGTTAGAAGCATTAATTGTTAAAAGGATTTTTCTAAAAAGGAAGTAACAACATTTTGAATATCATTAGTTTCAGTTAGCATCTCTCCATCTTCCCTGTAATACTCAGGATTCTATTAGTGCTCCTCCTTTTTAAGGTTGAAATGTGGAATAATTTAGTATTTTTATCCCCTTCTTTAAGCCATTGCACCCTGGATTTATGTCTCTAGAAAGTCTCCTCTTTCATAAGTACGTTATGATATTCTCACAAAGAATTTTTTCTCTTTTTATCGACCTTCCTAAATATTGTCACTGTTAAGGATCTCCAAAGAATCCTGAAGGGTTGTTAACTCGTTCTCAAGGGACTTCTTCTTTTCAAAAATGTTACCATCTTTTTGGTTCTATTCTTTCAGTTGTTCTTAACATGAGCTAGTTTTTTAGTAATTCTAAACATAGTTGTTCCTTTAATTTTCACATTCCACCAATATTTCATAAGATTAAATATTTCCTAATTTTTTAACCGCGTCTTCTCAAACCTAAAGGGAGTTCTTCTCCTCTCTTTGTCTTTGATTTGGGAAAGAAGTGGATTGTGGTTTTAACCAATCCTAGGGAGAGAAAAGAGGTAATATTCTTTATTTAACCACCCCTAAGAAGTCAAGAGCCTGTCAAATTTGAATTGAATCAATTGATCCCATTTTCTCCTATTAGACCAATTGAATCTACTACCCTTTAGCTCTATGTCCATGAAGATTTTTTGCATGAAAAAATCTTGGAGGTCTTCCATACTTTTATTTAAATCAATGTTACCACCTTTTTTCCCCCAGGAATTAAAGGAGTGTTGAAATCTCCCAAGATCAACCATTAACTTCCTTTGATGATGTTATGGAATTTAAAATTTTCATACCAAAACATTTTCCTTTCTCCTTTGTTATTTGGAGCATAAATGTTAGACAATACCCAAGATTCTTTAGGTTTGTTATCTTGAAACAACATAGCCAAATGATTACTTATTTTAAGAAGGTTTGTACCTTTGAGTTTTCCTCATTCCAAATGATAGCTATGCCTCTCATAGTTCCTTTAGAACTAACAACAACCACTTCATGTTCTTATAGTTTCCTTCCTCTATTTTAGTTTCCTGTAAAACCATGACATCAGTTTTGTGCTTAGATTCAAGTTCTTTAATTAATCTCCACTTAGCTAGGTTATTCAAACCTTGAGCATTCCATGAGATTATATTCATTTAAATGCTTTATTTTTGGTTCTTCTAAAGCTTCGTAAGTCGAGTTTAGATTGAGTTCAATCATCAATATCCCTTTGCCTTTTCTTTTTCTTGCAGCTTGTTTAGTAGGTCTCCTTGATCCAGTTTTCTTCTCTTTAGGAGAAGTTTCAAGTCTCCCTTATTTTACCAGGAGTTTTCATAGATATCTCCTTTTCGCCTTGGTTGAATCCATTTCAACATTTGTTTTAATCTATTAAATTTTCCTTCGATGGAGATACATCTCTGAATTATCATTTGGATTTTATTAGATTTTAACAACTCTTCATTTCATGTCAATATTTCATTCTCTTCCAAACATAAAAGATTATCAAAAGGATTGGTGAAAGGACCCGGGGTTTCTTCAAGACTCATTTCCTCTTGTCGTTTTTGAGAAACACAGGCACTCTTTCCCAAGATAGTAACTTCCTTTAAAAGATCATCTAAATTTTTGAAGCTAGGAGTTTATCAACTGGACATGGGGTTTAGACATGGCACTACTTTGGTTTTTCCTATTTTTTAATTCGTAAAACCACCTTCATTTAAATTTGGATTTTGGACTTGATTTTCCACATTTTGGGTTTATTCAACTTGTCTCCATTATTATCATTGATGATAATACCCTTAATTAGGTTTTGATTCTTCACAGTAATGTGCTCATTTTTTTCTTGTTCCTTACCTTTCTTTCTTTTCTAGATTATCATTAAAGACATTAGAAAGCTGTCATTTTACACTATTGCTTGACATGCCCCCATCCTTGACATTTCTCACATTTTTAGGGGTAGTTCTCAAATTCAATATTTTGTTCCCAACTTCCCAGAAAAGATATGAGTGTAATGGACTTAGGAAAATATGACCCCATTAAGGAATAAATACATAATCTGGCACAAATGACATGATATTTTGAAAGGGTAGCATTATCAATAGACAAAAAGATTCCTAAAGTATTATAAATCCTTTTAATAACATCAACATCCCAAAGTTCATGTGGAAGACATGGTAATCTAATGCAGGAAAATGGTTTATATTTTCTTCATCTGGATTTAACATAGCAACCACTTTCATAGGAAGAGTCCCATCTTCCCCAAAAACCATAGGCCGTCATTGAGGATCCTTTGGGGATATTCAATATTGTTAAAAATGAACAAAAAGAAACTATTTGGTAGTGTTGTTACTTCCAAATTTCCTTTAGCTTTCCATTTCAGAATAGAAAAATATCTTATTGATTCAATATTTGGTCTACCTCCAAATTTTTTTCCAATTAAAGCATTCTCCATATTGCTCAGAGTTCTATCAATAATGCTATTAGGGATTTCTAAGTACTTACTCGTTTCTCCTTGTTTAAGCTATGGAATGATCCCCATACTTTTCTCATTCCCAGATCTCAATATTTTTGCATACATTCTAGGGGCCCCATTTTCCACATGGGACCCATACACATGTCCAGTCCCATCCTTACCTTGTGTTGTCGAAGTAAGATCCTTTGTGACTATCTCCCCTCTAGGCAGAATTTGTCTACTATCAGTTTCCCACCCATCACAATTTGAAACCTTATCTCTCTCCTCGATCTCCTCACCACTCCTCATACTTACCATATTCAATGAGGATGAGAATTAGCATTTTTCCATTTTAAAAATTCTCATAAAATGATCTAATTGTCATTTACTCTTTATGTTTCACGTAGGAGATTTTTATTTATTTCTATATTTATTTTATGAGAATGGGCATATGCCCATTCTCATCACAATGATAAAAATATTTGTTTGTACAAGAAATGGCATATCCCCATACTCATCACAATAATAAAATTCTTTGTTTGTATGAGAATGGGCATATTCCTATTCTAACCCTTCTAACTTATTCAAGCAATATTGAACTTAATCATTTTAATATCACTATAAAGGATGTGAGAATGGGAAACTCTCTATTCCAGAACAAATATATATATTACTTCTATTTTTATTCTATGATTCTTATATGAGAATGGGCATATGCTCATTCAATACAACATAAAAATGTTTGTTTGTATGAGAATTGACATATGCTCATTACAATGTCTATGGGTATTTCCTTAAGACAATACCTTTATTTTATTATATGATTATTATATGAAAATGGGCATATGCCCATTCAATATAAGATAAGAGTGTTTTGTACGAGAATGGACATATTTTCATTTTTTGTATGTGTATTGCCTCAAGATAATAATATTTTTTTCTTGAAAAGGAATAAAAACTAATTACTCTAAATGTTTTTCCAACGTACTATCTCATTATTTAAAAAATTTAATATTAACCTTTGATGTGATTACTATAAGTTATTTAGTTTTTATCATTTTCACAACCATATTATAGTATGAGTGATTTTATCACAAAAACGTATGGGAGATGTAATTACTTTCAAATACATTCAAGATATTTATAATGAAACTTGATAAATATCACGAATCTTGTAGTCATAAAATCATGCACTTTAGGCATTATTTAGCTTGGTCTCATACTACTATTTAGAAGGTTCTCAAGTGAAGAAAGTACTAATTAATCCCACCTTTTGGCCATCTTATTTTTACCTTTTATTTCATCATTCCTATATATTTTCCTATGCATGCCCAACTATTTCATCATTGTCCCATCATTTTATCCTAAATCGGGGCACTCGGGCTGTCACCGAGGCTCCACTGAAGCACCCATCCCACCTAGGGTGCCGTAATCCTTGTTTTACTTTCCTACCTCTTTTTGGGATCTTTCTATCCATTTTTCATACTTATCATTTTCCTAGTTATCCATGTCGGGGTTAATTACAAAATTAGAGCAAGAGAACCCTATAAATATAAAGTTATGAGACCATAATGAGGGTCCTAACTTCACTTACTACTATTAATCCATCTAGTGTTCATACATTGCATCATTTGCATCCACATAGTTCCACCCATCAAGGATAGAAGATCCGCATCAACACACAAAACATAGAGGGAGGGATTCTATTCTATTCCATGCACACATAATATTACATTTTCTATAGTTTTTATTTCTTGCTACTTCACAAAGTGCTACTGGAAAAATAGCACCTATGGCACAACATGCACACACACACACAAAACTACATTTAGGTCTAAAATGTAGTGTAGTGATTAGATTAGTAAGCCCAACTCGTGTCACCTAAATTCAAGTATGACCCATTCATTTTGCATCTTTTTGGGGGTTTATACTTCTTTGTATTTTACATATCATTCCTTCATCTTGTATTATTTCATACATCCGGTGCGATTCGACAAATCGGTGCGATAGACAGAGAACATTTCAAGGTATTTTCATGACACCTTTGCCAAAATCATATTTTGAGATTTTACATAGACCATGACATCTATTTTGTAGACCAAGGAACCCTGAGGCACCCCACTACCTTCCTTATCACTACACTCTCCTTTTATCTTCCAAATCTTGCCTATACGGGACCTCTGAGTGATCACTCTTGCTCCTGGAATCTACGGTCAAACTGTGGCAACTGCAACATTCTCCAATAATCAACTAAGTGTTTTTCATTCAATATATTTACAAACTTAGGGTTTTATTTCATTTGATATAATTATTTAAAATCATTCCATACTATCTTAGAATAGTTCACAACGTTTTAGTCCTCCTATATTAGATTAACTATTATTATACTTTCCCATAGTTTACTTTATTTTTAGTTAATCATCTTGGTGAACCCAACACTCTTCACGCATAGGATCATAATTTTACCCTATCATGGGTCATCAAGTCTCCTTATCCTATTTACTTCAGAAACATCCCACTTGCTAGGTTGTTTTCCAAAGAACCTTAGATACCAAATATTATGATGCCAATATATCTTTGCATGAATTAAGTGTTATGCTTCACTATTTCTTTCATCACCCCGACCTTGAAAACCCTCCATCTAACCAATCCATCTTATACTCAATTCAGGCCTTACATACAATTTTTTTGTGATGGAATCCACAATCACATCTCTTAGATCTAAAGGTCAAGCAGTCTAAGGATTCTTCTCAATAGCATACATCCTCTATGCACGATCTATGAAATTAATGATCACATCTCTTGGATCTAAAATACAACATCTTAGGGATGTTTCTCAATCGTATACATCTCCTATGAAATATTTGGAATAAAAATCACATCTCTTAGATCTGAAACCTAATAGCTTAAGGATTTTTTCTCAATTACATGTTTATGTTCCTTCTACATCTTATATTCAATCTATGTACACTACATGTCATCTAGTTGAACCTAAAAACATGTCATTTCCTGAGCCTCTCATATTTGAGCATAATACCACACCATAAGAAATCCTTAATCAATTCCTTATTTGTCAGTTGTTAACTCTACCACCTACTCATAAATATTCACCTTATCGATTAGCAAAATATCTAGGTTTTCCATATTACATCAATTGAGAATCAATACAACATGACCGCTTCCCAAATCTACACTCCAACCAATTAAGTTTGTCAAAGAAACTAATCCTCCTCTTAGTGTTTATGATACATTTTCACTTTCACCACCACCACCTAGTTTTACTACAAAATTTATCCAACAAGGTCCCACCACACGTAAACTTTGCCTTTGGTAGGTGACTCTTGTTACTCTACCCTCCTAATGACACACTCATATTCTTGGGGTTCTTATATGACTATTGAGGGGTATTTTACCATAAATAACCTCATTTCATCTTGCATTTCTCCATTACATCACCACCTATACATACACACATCTATAATACTCCTTACACATCATCAATTAAATGAAATCCATCATGTCTCATCACCCCTATACATCATTTATTACATAGTACACGTGTTATCATACACTTGGGGGGCATAACATCCCACATTACCCCATAATATTAGCATCCAAGCATATTTTACTTTTTCTTTATCATACATTAATATCATATCATACGCATAATCCTCCCACATTTTAGCACAGTCTTAACTCGATGACAAACTCTTATGGTTTGGTTCACACTTGATTTGTTGAGGGATTACCATTACATTGAGCCCACACACTACACATTAGGCATTATACATTTCATTCCACCATACATTACATGTCATACACCATTAATTTTATGCTTATTATACATTATATTAGTCCTCATCTCCACACTACATTCATTTCGATATTTACACACTTAGTCACATTGTACACTGTGCATTTTCATATCCTACACTTTCTATATACTATAATAGTATTCATTACATATGAGTCTATTTTACATTTCATCCCTACAGTCTACATTATAGTAGTCCTCATCATACATACTATATACTTTATTTTTCTATCCATGCATAACCTATACCAAGTATCATCATACACTGCACATTTGCACATACATCTTACATACTATGCTAGATTAAATTACATAGAGGTCTAGATTTTCATTTTATCATTACATTTCCATTTCTATCTACACATATTATTGCACTTTACATATTACAAACCCTACACACCCTACACATCTTATATTTCATTGACCACACCACACATTTAAAAATACTTACTCATCACATGGTTGTTTATTCTCACTACCACATATACTACATTATTTTCTATGAGTTGTATTCACCACCCTATGACGCAATTTAGTTCCTTAGTCCATACTCAACTATTGAGGGTTTACCAATCAAATGGACCTTACACTCACCATGCGACATTTCATCATGTGACATTCTTAGGATAGTGACATACACTTTAGGCTAAATCATCACCCACCTCCATCATTACCTCTAGTAGTGGTATACACTTTAGGCTAAATCACCACCTCCATTATTTCATCTTGTAGTGGTATACACCTTAGGTTACATCACTACTCCTAACTTTCATATTGTAGTGACATACATTGTATGCTGAATCATCACCTATTCCATCATTTTCTAGTGGTATACACCTTAGATTACATCACCATATCATCCTTATATATTATAGTGATATATGCTTAGGGATAAATCATCACTCACCCATTTATCTTATAGTGATATATGCTTATGGATAAATCATCACTCCACACTTCATCTCATATTATATTGGTATACGATTAGGATGTAAGGTTCATGCAAATTTTCTCCAAATATCACATCTCATCACCATTACATATACACACTCATCACAATGCACTAGACACAACACAAAACTACTTGACCATTTCGATGAGGCAATCTCATTTACGGTTCATTCTTGATGGATGAGTAGGAAAAAAAAAAAAATCTCATTGCATACACTTCCATCCACTCGGGGCATGTTTCTCCAATCATTCCATTTTTGTTCCATTCCATTCATCCACATCATCTTTGCATTGTCTTGGGGAATTTACTCTTGCTTTCTATTATTTTGCATTCTTACTTTAGTACACATGTTAGATTTTTTTATTCTATGTCATTATATGTATCATACACAAATGCACATTCACACCTTTGTTTATTATGATTGCATATGCTAGAATCGACACGTGGAATGGATGCTCACCTTCCACCCTTCCTATCTTTGGTGATTGGGGGCATCCTCATTCATCTCATCCAGGTGTTATTTTTTCATTTTTACATTAGTATCGTATATTCATTGACCATACACACTTTGACATATTGGTTATTTCTCTAATATGGTAATGGGGTTCCATGTGCAACACTTGTTTTGTAGGATTATACGTCACCCGAGTCCTTGATTGTTTGTTTCTATTTATCTTCCATTGTTTTCCATTGTATGTGGGATTTTTTCTAAGTTTGTGTGCACATTGTTTTGTTGTTTACGACCATGATGACCTTGTGTGTCTTACGACATCGTGAGTGATGTCCCCTATTTTTAACCTACTTTATGCGGTCTACATATTTTCTTGCGTGTTTACACTAATTGTTTTGGTAGTTACTACATTGCTGTGTATTTTATACTTGTATTATTGCATGCATGTGTTTTCGGACTAATACTTTTTTGGCTAGCCACCCCCTTTTTGTGTGCAACTTTGTTTCTACCAAAGTCTTTCCCTTTCCCCTATAGGGTAGATTTCTACATGTCAAAGTGCATTAATTTCTCTTTTTGGGCCGCATTCTCCTTTCAGTGATTTCACATGCCCCCAAAGAGGGGGGCATCATTGGGGGTTTTACATACTAACACAACATATTTACACCGGTTCAGTTCACTGTAATTTCCACCCTTGGAATTGTGGGTTTTTATACAATGAGTGAGTTTAGACCAATCTAAAAACTCCATACATAGTGATATTTATAGTACATGGTGTCATTTGGAATTTTAGGGAAGCAGTTACAAGCTTCGGGGTTATAGTGGGTGTGCCTCCCTACACTACTTTGGCCAGTTGGCATCAGATTGCACAAAAAACAAGGATGCTACAAAGATCTCTTCACACATTTTAGTAGAAGCAACTAGAGTTGGAGGACATAGAGAATTTCCTCCCTAAACTTCTTCACCATGGTGGCATGTGATTTCCCAAAAAAATTGCGGTAGTACGGGATATCCTTCTACACCCTTTCTCTTGTCATGGATCAGGTGCACATGTTCCATTCACACTTTCATTTTCAAGTATTTTACATTTTCATATTTTACACATTTCTATACACATGTATTTTACACAACATTTTTACATACATACATATTTGACTACTTGAACATTTTCTCCTTGCAGTTCCGCCAATATGAGAAACAAGCAGTCAAATTGGAGGCAACAACAACAAAAAAATAACAATGATGATGACGATGACATACTACGATGGAATTTACCTTTACTAACCATTAAGGTACACAACACACCACAAAAATACACATGCATTTAGCCCTAGGTTCACTCTCATCACTTTTTATGTGCATTTTCATCTTTAGAATCCACGCTCCTCCACTTTTTCTTTTATTCATTCCACACTTGAGTCTATTCCATCGTACATATCTATTACACTCTACGTGGATATCGGTATGTATCTCCATCTACTTTATGTTCTTGAGCATTCCACTCACAAAAATAAAGTGGTGGAAAATTGTTGTCACAAAATCATGCAATTTAGGCATTATTTGTGAGTATCATCATGTTATTTAGAAGGTTATCAAGTGAAGAAAGTACTAATTTATCCCATCTTTTGGCCATCTTATTTTTACCTTTTATTTCATCTTTCCTACACATTTTCCTAGATATGCCCAGCAATTTCATAATTTTCCTGTCATTTTAGCCTAAAATGGGGTGCCCAAGCCTATATTGGGGTGCCCCACAGCCCGCTGGTCCCGTCTGGGGTGCCCTTATCCTTGTTTTACTTTCTTGCCTCTTTTTGGGCTCTTTCTAGCCATTTTTCATACTTATCTTTTGCCTAATCAGCCATGTTGGGGTTAATTACAAAATTAGAGCAAGATAACCCTATAAATATAAATTTATGAGACCATAATGAGGTTCGTAGCATCACTTACTACTATCACTCCATCTAGAGTTGTATCCATTACATCACTTGCATTGACATAGTTCCATGCATCAAGGATAGAAGATCTTCATCAACATACAAAAAATAGGGGGATTCTATTCTATTCCATGAAGACATGTTATTACATTTTCTATGGTTATTATTTCTCTCTACTTCACAAAGTTCATAAGATAACCTAGGGCATGACATGCACAAACACACCAGAACTACATTTGGGTCTGAAATGTAGTTCAATGCTAATATTAGTAAGCCCACTATTGTGGTAGCTGAGGTCAGTTTGACCCATTCATTTTGCATATTTTATTTTTAGGGTTTTTATATTTTTCTATATTTTGCAGGTCATTCCTTCATCTTGCATTATTTCATACATCTAATGCGGTTTAACGAGATCTAGTGCGGTAAGCAGATAACATTTCAGGTATTTTATGACACTTCCAAAATTAGATTTTAAGCTTTTACAGAGACCAGGGCACCTATTCTACAGACAAGGGTGACCCAGGGCACCCCATTACCTTCCTAGGCACTACAATCTCCTTGTATATTCCAAAATATGGCCTTTACGAGACCTTTGAGTGATCATTCCTACTCGTGGAATCTGACAATCGATATACGCAACTTGTGATAGTCTCTGTCCCGCAATACCCTAATTGTTTTCCTTCTACATATTTACATAATTAGGGTTTTATTTCATTTGATATAGTTATTTAAAATCATTCCATACCTTCTTAGCATAGTTTACAACGTTTTATTCCTCCTATATTAGATTAACTATTATTATACTTTCTCATAGATTAGTTTAATTTTAGTTAATTAGATACCTATCGAAGTATATTAAAAATATAACTCAAGGTTAAATGTGACAAAAAACCCAAATAAGCAAAAACTTGGATATCATGAAATATGGTATTAGTACCAAATAATAGGATTGTCCTTTGTAATCAATGAAGAAATAATAATATATGTTTTGGATCGATCTCGCCCCATCCCCTCTTTCTATTTAAGTTGGCATTCCCATCTAGAGTTCAGGGAGTGGTTGAAGCAAGTAAAAGATTCAAAGCATTTGAGTGATTTCGTGAAAACCACGTGTCATATATAGTTTCCCTAACTATCCTTTCTCTAGTATAAATTAGTATCAATTAATTTAAAATCTAAAAAAACCTAAAACATGGCTATGATAATGTTCAAAAATTATATTTTATTTTAAATGAAAATCACCTAAAACATGACTATGATCTGATGGAATAAACCTAAAACATGGCTATGAATTTTTTTGAAAATTTAAATTTTATTTTAAGTATAATTATTAAAATTAAATCAAGGCTACCATATTTTTAATATTATATATTTTTTTACCATGGAATAACGAGACCATTAATTTACAAATAAATTATTTTCCACCATTATTGTTTTCTTAATTGAAGGTACTTGTTTCTCAAACACGTCTTTAACCACACATTGGAAGGAAATTAGTGAAATTAACGATAGCTAATTCACGCCACTTTCTAGCACTGTCGAGAGGATGATGATGATTACTGTTTTCGATGATAGGATAGGTCTTGGGAATTATAAGGTTCACCGCAGGTCGGTGAAGCAATCTCTTTCTTGTTCATCCTTTTCATTTTCTTTTTCATCTTGTTTTTTCATTTTTGTTTGTCCTTCCGCTTTGGGCTTCCCATTTTGTTAGACCATTTTTTCCTGTGAAGCAGAAGATTTGAAGAATATTTTTGAGATATTGTTCATCTTCTCATTAAAATTTTGTTGACACTTACCACTTTGGGCTCCCCATTTTCTTAAGACTGTTTTGGCATGTGACGTACAAGATTTGAAGAAAATTTGAGGCATGAATTATTCTAACTCTTCTCTGTTGAATTATTATGAGATGAAGAGTATCATTTGGTTTTATTTCCCTTATATTTCATTTTGGGTTTAAAGATAATTCCCTTTTTGATCTTCTGTATTTTTGATCTTGGTATTAAGAATATCACTTCAATGTTTTGAAATACATGTGTAGTTGTTAACCAAATCATAGTTGCTAATATGGGAGTTATCTATTATGATTTTACCAAACTACTAAGTGGTCTTACCACCTAGGTGACATTGTTTTTTCCAATCGTGAGGGTAAGTTACGAGGCCAAGAATGATTCATTATTAGAAGAAGAATTTACTTTTTTATAGTGAAGAAAAATTTTACTTATTTTTAAATTGAAGATAAGTTTTAGAGATACTTATAACTCTTATATGTTGATTTATTATGAGATGAAGAATATCATCTTGATTTCTTTCTTTTGTAGTCTGGTTTGGGTATAAAGTTAATTTCATATTTTTAAATCTTTTTTATTATTATATGTGTTTTAAGAATATCACTTCAATATTTTGAAAGACTTGCATAATATTATCCTCCATAGTTATAAAATGATGCCTCTAAATATGACCATTTCTTACATATTTCAGAGTCTGAACAAGATCATTCCCTTGCAAAAAAATGTTTTTGATTCCAAAAAAACCACTTCCAATCCATCATGCTAAGATGGGGAGTTCATTGTTTTGTTATTACCAAAGTATAATGTGGGGTTACCACCTAGGAAATGTTACTTATTTTTTGAGATGGGTGGCCTAGTTTTGTAGACCTAGATGGGTGGGTGAACTACGCGAGGCTAAGTAGGATGGGCTATTTGACCCACCAAGCTCGGCAAGTGAGCTAAGTCTTCAAGCTCGGAGGGTGATTTGACATTCCAAATTGGGCGGGTGAGATGATGTCTTGGTGGCGATTGTCTTGACATGTCGAGATGGCCGATCAAGTTTGCAAGTTGAGATGGGTAAGTAAGATGACCTCCGAGCTGAAATGGAGAGTTGACCTATCGAGTGGGAGTGTGAGATAAATTCTGAGATAGGATGGGGGATGACCTACGGAGTGGGTGGCCTTGTTGAACTACCGAGTCAGGCGGGAAAGGTTGACCTACTAAGTTTGGGTGGCGAGCTCACTACCGAGCTAAGTAATATTGAACTTAATCATTTTCATATAGGAATTAAAATTATTAAGTTCAATGATGTATCTAATGAGCAAATGTTCGTTCTCAAAATTGGAATCATAAAAGAATAACAAAGATAAAATCTAGCTTGTTTTATAATGGACAATTGCCCATTCTCATAGCCTTCATAGAGTTATTGAAAAAATTAAGTTCAATATTTCTTGTATTACAATGATAAGAATTGGAATACACCCATTCTCATAAAAACAAACTTTTTAAACTCCCATTCAATGGTCAGGTATCCATACCTATAGAGGTATTAAAATGTTTAATTTTAGCATTGCTTGTATTATAATGTTTAAAAGAAGCTTATGCCCTTATACATACAAACAAACATTTATTTCATATCTTGAATGGGAAGATTCACATTGTCATATATGAAGGATATAGATAAAGTTTAATTTTTTCTAGAATGGGCAGTTGCCCATTATCATATAAGAATCATAAAATAAAAATAGATCAAATTTAATTTGTTTTTGAATGGGAAGTTCCCCATTATCCCAACCTTCATGGGTATTAAAATTATTATGTTCAATCTTGCATCCAATGAACAAGCTGCCCAATCCCATATAGGAATCATAAAATAAGAATATAGATAAAATATAATTCATTTTAAAATGGAAAATTTCCAATTCTCACATCCTTCATATAGTTTTTAAATTTATTAAATTAAATAATTCTTGTATTAGATTGACCATTGATTTTCACTCTTATATCTTATTACTTTTCTCATTAGTAATGATCAAATTCAATATTGCTTGTATTACAATGATTAGAATGGTAATAAGCACATTCTCATAGAAACATACATTTTTATCTTGAATGGGTAGATGCCCAGTTTCTTATAGGAATCATTGAAGAATAATAGAGATTAAATTTAATTTGTTTTTGAATGGGAAATTTCCTATTCTCATATTCAAATAATATATTAGGAAAAATAGAGAAAATTTAATTTATTTTAGAATGGGTAGCTCTTCATTATCAAATTCTTCATAGTTATTAAATTAATTAATAAGTTAATTCATATATTGAATAAGAAAATGTAAGTTCTCATAGAATATTCATAAAAATAAGAATACATATAGAATTGAATTATATTTAGAATGGCTAGCTGCCCATTCTCACAACCTTCAAAGAGTTATTAAAATTATTAAGTTCACTATTTCTTGTATTAAAATAAAAATAATGGGAGAATGCCATGGAAACATCCTTTAACTTATTTCCTATAATCATATCTATAGGGAAGGGAACAAGGTTGTTATTTTCCTTCCAAACATAGGATAAAGAGGTTGAACTTTCTGTGTCATTGTAATGGTTGAAAAGAATTCTCTAGCAGTATTGGGTATAAAGGAAGAGTAATAAGTAATGAGGATACATGTTAGAAGTTAGATAATATAAGTGCTTGAGTTTGGTTTAGAAAGGACCATTTTTCTAGAAAAGGGCTTGATAAAGTATGATCATTGGTTTTAGAACAGACAAGAAGGTTTCAAACTAGGTTGGTTTAATTATCATTTTAATAGAGAAATAAAAAATAGGTGGTGGCTGGTTCATCTGGAACCTGATTCGACCAATGGGATTAATAGAAGAGTTTGGATGATGCTGGAAAAGGCATATATGTCATCTCTATTTCAAAGTTTTAAAGGCCACAAAGAAGCCCTAAGAAAGGATTTTACTACTCATTGGAAGGATGGTCGGGATAGTATCATGGGTTTTTCTATAAAAACTTATGTGGATTTTATTACTATAGTGGTTGGGATGAACAACGAGGGGATGGAGATTTACAAACCAAAGAAAAATTTTGACGAGGAGATGGGAAAAGTTTTGGTGGGTAAAGAAAAACTAAGACATAACTGTGTGGGTTTTGAGAGAGATTATTAACTGATCCTTTCAATGAAATCTCCCTACACTTAATGAAATTTATCACCTTAGAGGGTAGGTAAATGTAGTTTATGCCCATCATTTCCCTATGTTAAGTCATATCCATCATGGTATGCATTATAATTTCCTATTATTTCTCGGTCATTCCCTACACAAATCAATCGAGAATTCCCGAAAGGAAATTTGAAAATACCTCTTCATCAGGGATTGATGATGACCTTATTCCATTTGAGTTCTATAGATTTAACCAAATCGAGAAGTTTAGGGTCTTGTTTAATGATGATGTAAAACATCTTGAGGATGAGAATTATATTGAGTAGGAAGATTATGATTATTCCTCCTCTTCGGGCTCAGAGGACATAAAAGAGTCTTTTATGTCATCAATAAACACTATAGATGTTGTTGGTAATATGGAGAGGGAGGTTTTGGAGGACCTAGATGACTTTTGTACTCTAGTTGAATGAATGAATAAATTAAGGAAGAAGAGAGGGAATTATTGAATCTAATTGCGGCTAGTTTTTCTATGTCTGATATTAAAGGGAAACCTTTCAAAGGAAAATAAAAGATGGAGTCAGATTCGAGTATGTGATTGTATAAAATTTCCCTCGGGGTTATGTAGTTGGAAAATAATGTTTCCCTCGATGAGTGTGGGGCGGCCATGGTATGTACTTGTGAAGTATATTGAGGCCTCCAAGAAAATTTGTACTTCTCAAAATTCCATCAGGTAGGAATTGTGTGGGATAAAAAATATGGTTATGGATATTCAAAGGAGGCTAGTTCAACTTGATAAGGGAAGAAAAAAGCACTGAGGCTTAAGCTTTACCTTAGAAACTCGAGAGGAGGATGAGATGGTGAAGGATGATATGAGGGACGTTATTAGCAAGTAAGAAAAAATGTGGAATAAGTTCTTTATATGAAAATTATAATTTAGAAACTACTTTATTATGCACAAAGTCATAATCTTATAAAATGATAATATTAAAGTAATGTTCTTTGAGTCTTATGGGTGTCCTTTAAGTTGAAATATAAGTGAAAATTCGATAATAATGTAATACCTAGGTTATTCAAGTAGTAGTATAGTATAAGTGAAAATGAGATTTTAAAAATGATAATAAAGACAACATTGTTGATTATTTTGGGTGTCCATCATATAACAATTTGGTGAATAGATGTTACATTTACATTTGGTATTGAAAAGACGTTACATTTATTTTTGTATTGAATATATGTTATATTTTTATTTTGTATAGAACGGGAGTATGTCCTTTGTCATACAGAAAATACAAAGGAAGAATATTTTTCTTAATATATGAAAATGATAAAAAAATCTATTATAAAAATGGTTGTAATGAGCAGAGGCCCAGTCTCATATAGGAAATGTAGAATAAGACTAGATGTTTAGAAGGGGCATATGCCCATTCTCATATAAGAATCATAGAAGGATAATAAAGACATAATTTACTTTATTTTAGAATGAAAATATGTGCATTCTCATAGCCTTACTTTATTTTAAAATGGGAAGTTGTGCATTCTCATAACCCTTATAGATATAAAATATTACTAGTGAAAGAAGATTTACAATGGGAAAAAGGCCATTCTCATACAAACATACAATTTTTTATTTTTTCATTATTAATAATTGTATTATATGTAAGCTGGAATATCCCTAACAAAGCCAAGTGATGCAATACATACGCTCAATAGGGATCAAGGCTTATGCAGTTCTCATCATACAATATATTTATATGATTGTAAACATTTTTAGAATGGGTTATGAGAATGGGAAGTGTGTTTGTAAAGGAAATAGATTATTTTAATCATGTTTATACCTCTCATAGGAGTCATAGACAAGTTTTAAAATAAAGTAAATTTTAATTCTGTTATTCTTTTTGGATTCACAAATGAGAGTGGGTGTCTGCCCATTCTATACAAGTAATATAAAATGGGATTATGTCATTTATATTTTGTATAGTTTTTATGCAGATCATCCAATTACCACGTATTTTTGTGCACAAATACCTACTAGTGGAAAACATACCTACATTATATGCCACAATAGTCGAGGTATATATTCATTTGAATCCATAAATACACGACCAAAATGTTTGTTTGATTGAGAGTTGACATACACCTATTTTAAACATTCTAATTCAAGAAATATAATTTGAACTTAATACTGAGACCACTATGTGGCACAAAGGTGATATTATTTGTAGTGTATTTTAAATGCAAATAACCTAAAACATGGCTATGAAAAATGTTAAAAATCTATTTTTGTTTCGACCATGACAAAGTGAGACCACCATGAAAATATATTTTTGAACACCATTTTGCCATTAACTGAAGGTAATTGTTTGAAAACACCTCTTTGACCCCTCGTTAGAGGGAAATTGGAGAATTTAATGGAATTTAATCCACATCACTAAGTAGCACAGTGGGGATATTAATGGCGAGTTAATGTTTTGAGGACAATAGAGTTCTTGGGAATTTGAAGCTTTACCATTCTAAAACAAATTAGATTTTACATCTATTATTATTTTATTTTTTAGATAAGATAAATGAGTTTGGTTTTAAATTGGGGACCAAAAACCCCTTACAAAATGAAGCCAATTACGCAAAAATAAACAAGGAGCCATGGAGGCTAAGTCAAACATACTTGACAACAAACCACCAAAAACAGAGCCAAACTCCTAAAGAGCTTGCATATTAAACATTATTTTTTGTGACACAACACAACAAAGGAGAAAACAATAGAAACATAAAGAAAAGGTCAGCCAACATCCAACAATTAGTTCTCCATGGCTTTGTTGCAAGCCCTAGTACTCGGCCCATCATCTTTCCTGCCAAAAACCTTAATGATGACCCGCTTAGGATGTTTCTCTTTCTTATTCTTAGTCTGGGTCTCCACATCATCCTCCTCCTTTTCTTTGACCTAGGTATAAGCCACCATCATTCCCGAGCTTTCTCTGTATCTCGAATCCTCACTTTCATGTCTCGTATGTTGGGATTCCCTCCTCCCTAACCACCTATTCCTACAATATCGAAATTATTTTATGATTCCTATATGAAAATAGAAATTTATCATTTTGTTAGAATGTTTCATCTTGTGAAGCACAATATTTGAATATTATTGTTGATATATTGTTTGATGTCTCCACTCAAATTTGTTCTTCCTTTCCGTTTTGGGCTCCTATATTTCGTTAGATCGCTTCCTTGCATGTGATATATTTGATTGTTGATTGATTATACATTTGATTTTGGGTTCTCTCTCTCGTTAGAATTTTTTGTCTTTTGAAGAAAAATTTATCAATTAAATTTATGAGAAACACCAATCCGTTCACGGTATGAATTTATCTAACAATTCTTTGTTGATTTATTCTAAGATGAAGAATATCTTATGGTTTTCTTTCCTTACATGGTGGAGAATTACCCATTGTGTAACATTTTATTTTTATCTCTAATATTATTCTATGATTATTATTTGATAATGGGCATATGGCCATTATATATTCACACTCTCACATAGGAATCATAACATAATAATAGAGAAAAACTTATTTCATGATTTTAGAATGTAGTAAATTCTATATCTATTCTTTTATGATCCCTATATGAGAAGGGCCATATGCCCATTATATATGCCCATTCTCACATAGGAATCATATAAAAATAATAGAAAATTAAATTTCATCTATTTTGATTCTTTTGATTTATTCAAAGATGTAGAATATCTTCTGGTTATTTTACCTTACATGGTAGTGAATCTGGTCTTTGTACAAAAAGTAAAGTTTATCTTTTTCTTCTATGATTCATATATGAGAAAGGGAATATGCCCATTCATATATATGAAGATATATTGAAGTAAATCATTTTGAGAGCTATATAAAGGCTGTGATAATGGGGAATTCAAATTGTCCATTACGAAAAAAATTAAATTTTATCTTTATAAATTCTTGTCATGATGTATGAATTTTTTTAGGTGATATAATGACAATGAAATGATCTTATTTAATGTTGAAATTTGTATCATTATTAGATTCTACTATTACCTTGTTTTCTATATTGATTATTGTGATGATGAATGACTTTTTTTTCTTTGTTATCAAATTTGTATTTTCTATATGATTATAAAATTAGGTAGTAAATTGTTTTTCCAACAAAGATTGCATTATAATATTTTTTATTGATACTATGTACTATGTAGATAAAAAGAATAGTTAAACATTTTTAATCTTAATTTAATAATAATTCGACATGATTACGAGTTGAAAATTCATGCCAGTTCATTGAACTAACATACATACGCTGATTTTTTCTTTTCGTATACTATGTAGGAATCGAGTAATCATTACAAAGTGATACATTGGATTTGATACACCTACAATGGCATTGATATTGGGTAAGTGCCCATGCTAAAAAACTAAATGTTGTCTCTATTCTCTTTATTATACTTATTCATATATCTTTACGAAAAATAATGGACTTTTTCTTATGAATCCTATTAAAGAGGATTTGCATGTGCCCATTCTTTATATTCTAATATTATGTCTATAATTATTTTTTTTGATATATTTTAAGTTATCTCTAGCATGAACAATAATTGATTTTTTTTTTTACGATTCCCTTATGAGAATAGGAAAATGTCCATTCTAAAATAAATATTAAAGAGAATACGCATATGCCCTTTTTACATATTCTAATTTTAGAAATATTAGACTTAATCTTTGAGATACCTCTATAATGGTTGTGAGAATGAGAATATGACTATTGAATACAAGATAAAAATTCTCAATTGCTCACTCTTTAATACATATTTAATAGCTCGAGGGGAATCTTCCCATTTAATGCAAGACAAAATATATTTGTTTGTTTTAAAATGTGCATATGCCCATGGGAAACCTTTATGAGAATATAGGATTAAAAATGTGATTCCCATTCAATAAAAAAATGAAACAATTTTATTTGTATGAGAATGGGCATATTTCCATTCTAAACATTATAATACAAGCAATGTTAATTTTATGAGATTTCTCCTATTATTCCTATTTATACCTGTTTAAAATATGTGAAACTATCTAATCCATACTCTTCTTATTCTTCTTCTATTATTCCTATCTATGCAAGAAATTCTTATATGATTCCTAAACGAGAAGGCGCATCCGCCCATTCAATAAAAGATAATACAAAAAAGTTACATCAATTTCATAACTCTTTTAACAGATATGAGATATGGTGCACATTCTAAAACAAAGTTAATTTGATTATTCATATCAGAAAGGGAATATGCCCATTCTAAACATTATAATAAAATTAATATTTATTTTTGTGAGAATGGGCATGTGCACAGTCATGATTGAATAATATTTTGTTTATGATAATGGGTGCATTCTCATACAAGCAATATTTTTTATGAATCATATCTACCCAAACTAAGGATTCCTATATGAGAATGGGAATATGCCCATTCAATAAAAGACAATGTAAAAATGGTCAATCAATTTCATACCTATTTAAAATCTATGAACATGTATAATCCATACTCTTCTTTTATCATCCCAAATGCCCAAACAAGTCTTCTATGATTCCTAAATGAGAAGGAGCATCTGCCCTTTCAATACAAAACAATGCAAAAAGATCCATTAATTTAAAAACTCTTTGAACAAGATGTGAGAATGGGTGCACATTCTAAAACAAGTTAATTTGATTATTCCTTTCATAAAGGGCATATGCCCATTCTAAACAGGCATATGCACATTCTAAACATTATAATACAAATAGTATGTTTTTTTAGAATGTGCATGTGCCCATTATAAACATTCTCATACAAGAAATAATTATTTTATGACAATGGGCATGTGCATTTTCTCTATATTCTCATGCAAGAAATATTGTTTTTGATTCCTATCTGCTCAAGTAGGTCTTTTATTATTCCTATATGAGAATGGGCATCTTCCCATTCAATACAAGACAATGTATAAAATTCTCAATCAATTTTGTAACTTTATACATATTGTGACAATGGGTGCCTATTCTAAAACACAGTAAATAGAAATGACAATAAATTATACTATTTAAAATACCCATTTGAAACAGGCATATACACATTCAAAACATTATAATACAAGTAATAAGTTTTTTAGAATGGGCATGTTCCCATTCTAAACATTATCATACAAGGAACACTGATTTTATGACAGTGGGCATGTGCATGTTCTCTACATTATCATACAAGAAATATTATTTTGATTCCTATCTTCCCAAGTAGGTCTTTTATGATTCCTATATGAGAATGGGCATCTACCCATTCAATACAAGACAATGTAAAAATTCTCAATCAATTTCATAACTTTATACAAGTTGTGAGAATGGGTGCCCATTCTAAAACATAGTAAATAGGAATGACAATAAATTCTACTATTTAAAATTTCATGATTTCATTATTTATTATTGTAGGATAGTTTCAATTTTTTTATAACTTTATACAGGACGTGAGAGTGGGTTCCCATTCTAAAACATAATAAATACGTAAAAATTACAATGTATTTAAATTTCATTATTATAAAACATATATTTTTACATATATGTTCATTATTCACATAGTTATTTAAAACATTTAAATGGGTCCAATAAATTCAAATATCTAAGCATATTACAACATATTAAAGCATTAATAGGTGGTGATTTGTTAATGTATTATATATTCAAATTTTGAATGTATGTACAAAAATAACACTATGTATTTTTCATTATTCTAATACCTCTTCAAAACATTTAAATGTTTCTAAACATTGGGATAATATGACATTAAAGCATTTAAATATGTACCCTTTCACGGTTAAGTATTTACAATAGACTTAGGATATTAGGATATTAAAGGAATTTAAGCATTAAAGGGTAGTGATTTATAATGGTTGGATAGATTCAAATTTTGAGACTTATGATATTAGGATACTAAAGGCATTTAATCATTACGGGAGGTAATTTATCATGGTATCTTAAATTAAAATTTTGAATTTTAGGTGCCATTTTTAGAGGCAATTTTTCTTGGTCAATTATTATATAAAAATATATATTTTGAATGGCTAGGGTTTTAATATTTTTTGTCTTTTTTGCTCTCTTACAAATGAGTTTTTTTTTCTCTATTATGGCCAAGTTTTTTTCATTCATAGATTTTGTATGAGAAATAAGAAGTTATGTGAAAGGATTTGGGCTGATTGGAAACATATATTATTGAAAAAGAAACTTGTTACAGAGGTAATAAAAAAAGATACAGAAAGAGAAATGTGGTAGTGAGTTTATCAATTCATTTTTTGCTTATGTGAAAGGATTTTTCTGGTTGGATACATATATTATTTAAAAAGAAACTTGTTGCAAAGGTTATTTAAAAAGAAATAGAAAGAGACAGGTGGTACTTAATCTATCTATTCATTTTTTTAGCATAAACATGTACGCATTTGAACAAAATAATTTTAATTTGTATATTTGGTAGCTTTTAAGTTTACAAATGTAAATAACTTTATTTATGTATTTATTTGTTGTTATGGTTATGAATGGAAATAAATCGATATAATTTTTAGACATAAAAATACATGGGAAATATGAAAAAATGGTTCAAATTTTCTATTGTGAACCAAAAGATCTGTGTTTATACATTTTTCAGGCTTTAGAAGTAAACATAGAAAAAATGAGATATTAAAACCTAGAATAGCCTGCTCTACCATTTTGTTTTTCCTATCGATAAATCTTAAAAATTCTCCCTTACAAAATCACCTTTGTATCGGCGGCTATTTATTCTTCTTTCTTCTCCAAAATCTCTCGTATCTTCGTATCTCTTCTACTATTATTAGCGAGTTATATCTTCTTCTTTCTTCTGAAAAATATTTGTAGCTTCGTATTTCTCCAGATACATCGACATTCTTCACTTTCCCCAAATAAAGTTGAGAATGAAAAATATCAATTGCAATAGAGCAAAAATAAAAACCCAGTTAATTCAAAATACATATTTTTGTAATGTACTTGGCCAAAAAAAAAGTGCCTCATAAAAACAACGCCCAAAAATCTAAATTTGAATCAAACCTACCATAATAAATGACCAAATCTTTAAAAGAAAGCATCAAAATTTCAAAAATTGAATCAAAGATACCATCGTAAATGACCATTAAGATCTTTCCAAAAGAAAGTGTTGAAAATTGAAATTTGAAACAATCGTCTTTGGTATTATTAAAAATTAATTAATCAATAACAATAAGTAATAATAGAATTCAAATCGTTTCTAATCAAGATTGAAATTAGTAATTAATAGTATTATATTTCATTAATATTTATAATAATTTAAATAATTAATTAATAATACTATAATTAATTAGTAAAAACTAACCTATCAAATAATATTAAATATAAGAATTAATATTACCAACAAACTTACATTACTATATTAATAGGAAACATATTAATAAACACTATAAAGGTTGTCAGAATGTGCCTTTCCATTGCAATCATCTTCCTTCCATGAAAAATGGGGAACAATCCAACAATAAATGTTTGTTTGTTCAAGGATGGAAAAATTCCCATATTTCTAAATGCCTACAACTATTCCTAAAATAAAATAATAGAACTACATAAGGCTTGATCCCCCTCGAGATGGTCTTTAACAAAACATGTTAATTACTCCTATATGAGAATGGGCATCTGCCATTTCTAAATCAATTTAATACAACTATGAGCTATGAGAATGTGTACTTGAAATTTCTAAATCAATTTAATACAACTATGAGAATGGGCATCTTCCATTTCTAAACAAATTTAATACAACTATGAGAATGGGTATCTTCCCAAGAGTATGTAGTGCAACACTTGACATAGCCAATATGCCTATTCCTAAAAAAATAGAGCTATGCTCATTCCTAAAAAAAATAATAGAGCTACATAAGGCATGATCCCTCTCAAGATGGTCTTTGACAAAATATGATAATTACTCCACTATGAGAATGTGCATCTGCCATTTCTAAATCAAATTCATACAACTATGAGAATAGGCATATGCCATTTCTAAATCAAATTAATACAACTATGAGAATGGGCATATGTCTCGTATGTAGTGCAACACTTGGTGGATCCAAGATGCCCATTCCTAAAACAAAATAATAGAGATGCATAAGGCTTGATCCCCCTCGAGATGGTCTTTATCAAAATATGTTATTTACTCCAATATGAGAATTGGCATCTTCCATTTCTAAATCAAATTGATACAACTGTGAGAATAGGCATCTTCCTAATGGTATGAAGTGCAACACTTGGTGGAGCAAAGATACCTATTCCTAAAACAAAATAATATAGCTAAATAAGTTTTTATACCCCTCGAGATGGTCTTTAACAAAATATGCTAATTAATCCAATACGAGAATGAGCATCTGCCATTTCAAAATCAAACTGATACAACTATGAGAATGGGCATATGCCATTTGTAAATTAAATTAATACAACTATAACAATGGGAATTTTCCATTTCTAAAAACAAAATAATAAAGCTATATAAGGCTTGATCCCCTCGAGATGGTATTTAACAAAATATGCTAATAAATCCAATATGAGAATGGGCATCTCGTCATTTATAAATCAAATTGATACAACTATGAGAATGGGAATCTGCCATTTCTAAATCAAATTAATACAACTATGAGAATGGAATTAATAAAAACATGAGAATGGAAATCTTCCCGTATGTAGTGCAATACTTGGCGGAGCCAAGATGCCCATCCCTACAAAAAAAAATAAGAGAGCTACATAGGGCTTGATCCCCCTTGAAATGGTCTTTAACAAAATATGCTAATTACTCCAATATGAGAATGGGCATCTTCCATTTCTAAATCAAATTAATACAACTATGAGAATGGGCATCTACCATTTCTAAATCAAATTAATACAACTATGAGAATGGGCCATTTCTAAATCAATTTAATACAACTATGAGAATGGGCATATGTTATTTCTAAATAAATTTAATACAACTATGAGACCCAAAACACTTGGCGGAGCCAAGATTCCCATTCCTAAAACAAAATAATAGAGCTACATAAAGCTTGATGCCCCTCGAGATGGTCTTTTACAAAATATTCTAATTAGGAAAAATATGAGTATGGGTATCTTCCATTTCGAAATCAATTTAATATAACTATTCTTAAAATAAAATTATAGAACTATATAAGGCTTGATCTCCCTCGAGGGTATGTATTACAACACTTGGTAGAGGCATAACATGTCTCCTTTAGGGATAGTCTGCCTAAACGATACAATTATATTCAAGATAAAATGGAAAAAATGTTTGTTTTTTGTTTGTATGAAATAATGAAAATGGTCATCTGTCTACTCGAATGGGCATGACATGAAGATAAAGTAGTTAGTTCCCCATTTTTCTATAAAAGTAAAACCATATGTTATTCTTCACATTGAGAAGAGTTACAGATATTCATTGTTGTTTTTCATGAATAGTGAGACCAAAAGAGAAAGAATAAACAACAATTAGAGTTAGAGGCTTGATCTCCCTTTAAGGGTATGCAGTAAGTAATAGGATTGTCGAGGGATAGTCCAGCCAATACGATACAATTATTAACTCTATAAATGATGTGAGAATGTTTTTACACTATAATTCTTCTTCTAATCTGGTCCTCCTTACATTGCAATGGTCTCCCTTCCCTACAAAATGGGGAACTACCCAACAGTAAATATTTATTTATTCGAGGATGGAAAATGCCATATTTCTAAAATTCCAATACAAATCTGAAAAAATGTGGCCAAACAAAAATGTTAGAATGTCTAGAGATTGGGATGATGTCTATTGTTATTATTATGAGCACTCCAAGTCTTGTTTTAAAACAATTACCTTTAATTAATAAATAAAGGGTGGTAAACAATATATTTACATTCTAGTCTCGATATGTCATGGTCTTAAACAATATATGTTAATTTATCTATATGAAAATGGGAATCTACCATTTCTAAATCAAATTAATAGAACTATGAGAATGGGCATCTTCCCAAGGGTATGTAGTGCAACACTTGGCGGAGCAAAGATGCCCATTCCTTAAAAAAAAAAAAGAACCACATAAGGCTTGATCCCCCTTCAGGGCATGTAGTGGAACACTTTGCAGAGGCAGAACTTGGCTCTTCCAAGGATAGTACAACCAACATGATACAATTGTATTCATGATAAAATGAAAAAATGTTTGTTTGTTTGTATGAAAGAATGGAAAACTACCCATTCTTAAACAAAGGAAAAGTAAATTTTATCTCTCCACTAGCATCTTTCATTGTGGAGTTAGATATGATTAAGTTTATAGAAGTGCTAAACTGACAATAATTTTCTTCTACTACTCATATTATAATTGAATGGGCATCTTCCCATTCAATTCGTATCAATTTATTCTAATATACGTATTAGAAAAATTTCATTGTATGTAAAGATAAAATTAGAAAAATGTTTGTATCAATTTATTATAGCATCTTGATAATGGGCATATGCCCATTCTAATAATAGGAATCACAAAGAAAAATAGGCATAAGGAAAACTACATATGGGCATCTGTCTACTTGAATGGGAAAGACATGAACATGAAGTGGATTGTTTCCCATTTTTTTGCAATGAACACAAAACCAAATGTTTTTCTTCACATTGAGAAGAGTTAGAAATATTAATTTATGTTTTTCATGAAGAGAGAGAGAGACCAAAATCATAGGGGCTATCCTTCAAGGATAGTCTAGCCAATATGATATAATTATTAACTCTATAAAGGCTGTCAGAATGTGTCCTTCCATTGCAATCATCCTCCTTCCATGAAAAATGGGGAACAATCCAATAGTAAATGTTTGTTTGTTTGAGGATGGAAAAATGCCCATAAATATAACTATTCCTAAAATATATATATAGAACTACATAAGGCTTGATGCCTCTCGATGGTATCTAGTGCAACACTTGGAAAAGGAAGAACTTGGATCCACTAGGGATAGTCTATCCAAAACAATACAATTGTATTCAAGATAAATGAAAAAAATGTTTTTTGGATATATGAAAGAATGTAAAAATTGAATTGGCATGACCTGAAGATGAAGTGGGTTGGGCCTCATTTTTTGTTTGAAGGAAAATTAGATGTTATTCTTCACATTGAGAAGAGTTAGAAATATTCATTGTTGTTTCTCAAAAATTTCTTTGATATTATTCATGAAAATAAAGAGATCCAAAAAGTGAAATAATAAACAACAATTAGAGATAGAGGCTTGATCCCCCTTTAATGGTATGCAGTGCAGCACTAGGCTTCGCTAGGGATAGTCCAACCAATATAATACAATTACTAACTCTATAAAGGTGTTAGAATGTTTTACACTATTATATTCTTCTAATAGGGTCCTCCTTTGATTGCAATGGTATTATTTCGATGCAAAATGGGAAAAACCCAAAAATAAATGTTTTTTTCCTTTGATGAAAAATGGGGAACAACCAAAAAAATTGTTTATTTGTTAAAGGATGGAAAAATGCCCATATTTCTAAATAGTCCAATACAATGTTGACCAAAAATATGGCCAATGAGAAAATGTTAGAATGTCTATAGAATGGTCTAACTCCTATTCTCATTATTAGGAGTGGTCCAGGGCTTGTTTTAAAATAATTACCTTTAATTAATAAATACACAGTGGTAAACAATATTTTTTCTTCTTTGGTCTCAATATGTCATCATCTTAAACAATATATGTTAATTTCTCCTATATGAAAATGGGCATAGAATGGGCATCTTCAATTTCTAAATCAAATTATTAAATATAACTACATGCAAATATTACCTTTCTAAAACAAATTAAGAGAAATACATAAGGATAGATCCCCTTCAAGGGTATGTAGTGCGAGAACTTGGCGGAATGAAAATTTGTCTCTCTGTCGGGGTTAGTCTAACCAAAATGATATAAATGTTTGGTAGCGTCGCAATATGACTAATTCTAGTTGTAGTCAAAAACCTTATTTAAAAATATGGAGTGACATGAAACATAACATAAGGTAAATATTGATGAGGTCACCCGCATGATGGTTCGATAGATCTCCTTAGAGGGGAGATACATCATTGTGCCCATTAAGCATCTTGTGTTCCTCAATCACTTATGAAAAATTTTCACAGAATGGAGGATGCTCATAATCTACTCCATCTCAAAGCAGGTGTTCACTTACATGAGGCTTTGCACACCGAGAGTTCCACACAAAGGCTGGAAGTCTTAGAAAAAGACATGTTGCTTCTTGAAAGATGAAGTTAAAAACTTGGCTAAGCAAAAAGGTAAGAGGAAGAAGGAGGAGGAGGTTGATCTTGACAATAAACAAGTTGAGGATATTTATAAAAAACTGAACTCCCTGGACAACCATCTAGGGAAAGCCAAGACTCGTCATGACCATAATATGGCTATTTTTAGTGCAATCAAAGACTTCATTGAGTAGCATGTCCGCAGCGTCTCTACTCTCAGTGAAATCCCAACAACTCTTTGGGGCATAGAAAAAGAAAGCAAACAGACCATTCAAAAGCTGGATACTTCTGACTCTACTCACATGACGACATTGGCTTTGTTTACCTCTTGGAAAACTATCAAATCCAGAATCACCAAAGCCACCAAGAAGTAAATGTGGAGTTACTGCGTTGTTGTTGCCTTCCTTCGTGTTTTTGTTATTTTTAGCTGTTTTTTGGTTGCTTTTCTGCAGTGTTCGAACTAGTTAGCTATTTTGTGGTAACTTCTCTTTGGTTACCTTTGGTTCTTTTGACTTATCTAGATCTTGATCCTTTTTGTGATGCTTTTCATTCCTATTCTGGCTTTTAGGCCCTCTTTGTATGCAAGGGTATAGTCCCTTTCAAAAAACTATTTACCAATAATAATAAAAACATAAGGCAAATATTTTTATAAAAAAATTACCAACCATGCTTTAATGCTTTAATATTCCTAATGTCTAGATCACTTTAAAATGTTTAGAGAGTTATTAGAATACTAAAAATAAATAATACTAAAAGAATTTTTTAAAAAAATTGATTGCATTAAAATGCTAAGAGTGGGCATATGTCAATTCTCATATAAAAAAACATTTATGTCATGTACTGAATTACTTTCATTTGAATGTTTAGCATGGGAATATGCCAATTATCATATTAATTTTTTTGTCTTGTATTGAATTGGGCAACCAAACATTTTTTCCTTGTATTGAATTGGAATTTTCCCATTCTCACAACTTTTATAGAGGTATAAATTCTCACAACCTATGGGAAACCATACATTTTTGTCTTTTATTGAAGTGGAAGTTTCCCATTCTCACAACCTATACAGAGGTATTAAAATGATTAAGTTCTTGTACAAACTAACTTATCATTCTCACATCCTTTATAGAGGTCTAAAAATATTTAAGTTCAATATTTACTTGTATTGAATGGGTAGATGCCCCTTCTCATGTATGAATCAAAGTAGAATAATAGAAATAAAATTTAGTTTGTTTAAGAATATTTGGAATTAAAATTTAGCTTGTGCTCGTTATAAACATTCTAATACCCAATACTATACAATAGAAGAATTTTTTCAGCAAGGTAAGATCATAGTAATGGAAGTGCAACATTTAATCTCAAAGGATAAACCATGTGTACCTTGGCCTTGCATATTTGGTAAATCATTCGACAATACAAAGAGAAACATATGATATTAAGGCTAATACACGTGTAATAATTCACTATTGATGTAATTCCAAGTAACAAATTATTTTAGGTCGGGATAAAATGCTTTAATTGACATGATTTGCCATTGATGCAAGGCCAAGTTGTAAATGATTCACCTTCGGGATAAACTTCTGTACTTTTAGTAATATTATCTAACCTTTATGAACATTGATCATGAACAAAACATATAATTTTATGGATGGAAGAAGAATTATAGAATTATCATTTATTTTGTATCAATTTTCACGCCTAATTCGACAACTAAGCAATGCCTCCAAGGTGGTAAGCCCAATTTCTACTTTGGTAAAAACATATTAGATAACTCCCCATATTAGCATGAAGGATTGGCATTGGATTTATTAAGTAACTCTATGTCTTACCAAGAAGAATCATATACATTTTTTACAAGGGAATGTAATCATGTTGAGAATCTGAAACATGCACAGAAACTCGCCATATTTAGATGTAATTTTTATAACTATGGAGGATAAAAACTATGAAAGTATTACAAAATATTGAAGTAATATTTTTAAAATCCATATCAAAAAGAAAAAGATCTAAAATACGGCATTATAATTTATCTTTATACCCATAGACTCGGAATACAACAGAGAAGAGTTAGAAGTATCTCTGAAACTTATCTTCAATTTAAAAATGTGTAACTCCTCGTATTAGCAACTACGATTAGGTTAATAACTACATATGTCTCACAAAATATTGAAATTATATTCTTAATGCCCAGATCAAATAATACGAAGGTCAAAAATGAATATTGAGAAACAAGGGTAGAAGCTTTGACTAGTTTTATTAATCTTAATCAACTAGCATTACAATGAATGGGCTGCAATATTTATAGATATTGCATCAGCCAAATACAAACAGAAACTAAGTTGCACAGGTGCAACCAAATTCCAAAATACACAAGCTTCCAATAACATCCGGGAAGCAACAATTAAATAAAAACAAATATATTGTTAAAACAATATAATAGCTCCCGTAATATTCAAATACAAACAAAAGGATGGTTATAAACAAATATAACCATAAAACAATAAATAATATTATTAATATGCAATGCAAAATTAATTAGGATAATATTTTATCCTAACATTCCCCCTTAATTGTGCATTTTCTGAAGAGATGAGGAGAGGAACTCTCTGAACAACTCGAACTTGTCACATGCAAGTGACTTTGTGAAAATATCTACTCGTTGTTCAGCAGTTGGACAAAATTGAAGCTAGATGTTGTGCTTCAACACATGTTCACATATGAAATGAACTGTACCTCAATGTGCTTTGTTCTCTCATGAAAAACTAGATTGTGAACAAGTTTGAGAACACCTTCATTGTCAACATACATGGTGGTTGGTTTGTCTGTGGTATTCCAAGTCCTTCCAGTATGCGATGTAGCCAAATCGCTTCACAGACAGCTTCTCCTGCAGAATGATACTCGACTTCTATGGAAGAGTGAGAAACAAAGTGTTGTTTCTTACTTCCCCATGATATTGGTCTAGATCCCATAAAGAATACAAATCCAGAAGTGGATTTTCTATCATCAATATTTCCTGCATGATCGAATCAATATCCTGACAAGAAGAAGTTATCGTTATTCTTGTATTCTAGACCAAGATCCACTGATCCTTTGAGATATCTCAAAATGCACTTTGTTTCTTTTCAATGACAAACTTTGGGTTCTTGCATGAACCTAGATAGATAACTCACTGCAAAGTTGATATCTGGTCTAGTGTAGGTCAGGTAAATGAAACTCCCGATCAGCTACCGATAGAGAGTGGCACTTACCTTAGGAGATGGATTTGAATGAGATAACTATAATCTATTCTCTATGGGTGTATCAATTGGTGTGTAATCCATCATCCTAAAATTCTTGAGCATAGTCTTGGTATATTTCATCTGAGAAAAAAATATGATTCTCTTTCTACCACACTTCCAATCCAAGACAATAGTGCATCAGCCCAAGATCGGTCATGTCAAACGATCGATTAATATCTTTCTTCATTGCATTGATCATCCTCACTAAACTGTCAGTGATGACTAGATCATCAACATAGACAACAACAATCACCATCTCCCCCTTTCTTTTTGAGGTAGAGATTGGGATCATATGGATTTCTAACAAATCCATGTTATACGAGATGCTCATCAATCTTGATGTATCATGCTCGGGGTGCTTGTTTTAGACCATATAGAGATTTCCTGAGTCTGCATACCTTTACTTCTTGACCAAGTACAACATATCCCTCAAGTTGAGTCATATAGACTTCTTCTTGTAAATATCCATTTAGGAAGGCACTTTTAACATCCATTTGGTGAACTTTCCATCAAATGAGCACAGAGAAAAATCATCCGATTGTTTTGATCTTAGCATGGGAGTGAATATCTCCTCATAGTCAATGCCTTCTTTTTTGTGCATGCCCTTTTGCTACAAGTCTTGCTTTTACTTGTCCTTTGTCCCATCTACTTTGTACTTTGTTTTAAATATCCATTTGCATCCAATGGGTTTCTTCCCTGGTGGAAGATCGACAAGCTACCAAGTGTTATTCTTCATCACTGATTGATATTCATAATCCATGGCATCTTTCCAAGCTTTTGACTGTAGGGCTTCTTGGACTATAGAGGGCTCATCTGATTCAATAACTCTACTCATCAAAGCAAAGTTAACTTCTTCTCTTGTTTTACTACGATTCCGTGGTCCAGGGGTGGATGTATCTAGTGGAGCATCCAATCTTGCATCTCGTAATGTACTTGTACACCATTTAGGAATACGATGAACTATTCCCATGGGTCGTGGTTCTATCTAATCAACACCATCATCCCCATCATTACTTTCATCTTCTGAGGGAACATCAGCTTCAATTTTTACAATAGGTGAAAAATCTACATCTTGTGAGTTTGGAGGAGGAGTCTCTGCTTCCTTCTTCTCGAAAAACTCAACATCTCTGCTAGTGTATAATTTTTTGGTCTTAGGATCCATCAATCTATACCCAAGAGTCTCTTCACTGTACCCAATGAAGATGAGTTTCTATGACTTCATGTCCAATTTCTTTCTATTCTGTTTGGGTATGTGCATGCTTGCTTTACACCTGAATACTCTAAGGTGTGCAATGGATGGTTTCCTTTTTGACCATGCTTCTTGTGGTGTTATTCCATTAAGAGTAGTTATGGGTGCTTTGTTCAACAAATACACTACTATTTTTGCTACTTCTTCCAGAATGTCTTTGCAAGTCCGGAATCATCGATCATGCATCGCACCATTTCCATGATAGTACTATTTCTTCTCTCAACAACACCATTTTGTTGTGGTGTGTGTGGAGGAGGCATTTGTTGAAAAATACCATGAGTTTTTAGGTAGACTCTGAACTCATCACTGGTGAATTCACCCCCTTGATTTGAGCAAAGAGTTCTGATGTGACGACCAGTTTCTTTCTCAACTGCTACTTTGAACTTTTTGAAGGTTTCAAATGCTTCACTTTTCTTAGGAAGATAGAAAATCCACATTTTCTCGTGAATAGTCATCAACACAAAGCATGAAGTACTGGAACCCATAATGACTTGGCTACATCGAACCACAAATATCGGTATGAACCAAGTCAAGTTTACCATGAGCTTGAAATGTACTCTTCTGGAATGAAGCTCTGTGTTGTTTTCTGCTAGGCAATGAGGACACTTGTCTGTATCCTTCTGAAGAGATGGTAGCCCATGTACCATATTATCATTGGTGAAGTGTTTTGAGATATTTGAAACTTACATTTCCAAATCTCTGATGCCATAATTGTGCTAAGGTGGAGTTTTTAGCCACAAGTGCTTGATCGTCTCTGTGAACGAAATCAAGTTGGAACATGCATCCCACATTGGAGGAATTTGCAATTATTTTCGAGTCTCTTGATTTATCTCAAATCAAACATGTTTTCTTTCCAGATTGACTATCAAAGTCAATTTTTAGGTTGTGATCTAGGAGTTGACTAACTAAAAGAAGATTCTTTGTCAACCTAGGGATATATAGGACATCTGATACTCTACATTTGTGTGAACCAAGGGATAGAAAAATGTTTCCAATCCCCTGAAATGTATATGAAGAATCATCTCCCAATGAAACATGATTTTTCAATGGTGTGTCCCTCATTGAAATAAACCAGTCTCTGTGGCCGGTCATGTGTCGAGTGGCTCCCAAATCAACATACCAGACATCACTAGATGATGTGGATGGTTCACTTGATCGAGTAGTGAACAAGAAGTCTTCATTGTCTAACTGTTCTTGTTGCTCAAAGCAATATTACCTTGCTGGTAGGGTCTTCTTTTCCCCTTTTTCTACCCATGATTGTTGTTAGAATGTCCCTTGTAAGATTGTTGTTGTTGTGGTCCGAGTTACTTTGGATGAACCTTTCTTGTAAGTGTTATACCAACAATATTTTAAGTCATGTCCACTTTTGTAGATAGGACATTTCTTCTTCTATTGATTGTCCCCGTGATACTAATTCTGATGTTGGGTCTTCTTATAGGAATTAGGTTTTCCTTTACCTTTTCCTTTCCATTTTTGATGTGAAGACAAGTGCCTGCTCCTCTTCATCATCCTTATTGTGCAATGCTTTCTCTTGTTGTAAGAGGTTTACTAGTTTGTCAAAACCAACTGTCAAGTCGATATCTGACACATTTAGTGTTGTGACAAAAATGTGGTAAGAAGAGGGGAGTGCTCTCAGAACAATAGGAACGAGAGCATCATTTGTGACTGGTTCTCCTAGGGCTAAAAGTGAAGCCCTCAATTTTGCAACTCTTCTTAAGAAAGCTTCAATTTTCTCATTCTGCTTGAACTTCAGTGTATGTAATTGACTCTACAAATTTAGTATGACATTCTTGTTCTTGGCCTCATATATTGTGCTCAATTTATCCCACACTTTTTTTTTGTTTTGGCATCTCGAATGTGGGGTTACACATCATCGGACACTCCAAATAAGATGATGAGTTTGGCCTTCTGATCTACTTTATCAAATTTTTGTTGTTGTGTTGTATCAGTGGCTAATCTAGTCAAAGTACCATTCACAGTCAGGCCAAATTTCTTCAAACTCAAGTTGTGTCTTGATTTTAGTCTTCCATGCAGCATGGTTGTTTCTCCGAGTAGTTGTGAATTCGGAAGAAAAATTTTGGGGGCATTGGTGCCCATTTTACAGAGATCACATGACAAGTTTTGGTTCATAGCCGGATGGGATGGCTCATAGTGTGTGCACTGTGACCTTATTACTCTCCATCAATTTATAGGGACGATGCCTAGACGACTTTTTTACAACTATATTAGGTGTTAAGTGCAATATTAGTTGTGACATCTTTACCTATAAGTGCTTCCCATAGGCACTGGGCGTATATACCGAACGTTGCGAATGAGATCTAGAATCTTGTGAGTGTTACAAAACCAATTTTTTATTGTTTTTTATTACAATTCTACCAATTTTTGAGTAGTTACAAAGTTTTCAGTTGACTATGGCAACCTGTAAATTAGTACAATATAAAGTAGTATACAAATTACATTCAAAAAACTGGAAAATTTGAATGGCAGGCAAAAAAATTGTTTTACGGGCCCTGGTGGCCTCCGGAGCCCAAAATGACCCAAAATGCAAATAATTGCAGAAAACCAGCTGAAAAAGCAATTTTTAGATGGGTCTCCTTTTGCAAAAAATGTCTGAAATGAAGAACCAGGCCAAATGGGAGAAAAAAATTACCCTAAATTAGGGATTTCTCTGCTAAATTTAGTTAGTTATAACTAAATTTGAATTTTTCCACTAAATTTAGTGGTTCCACCAAAAAAATACCAAATTTGAAAAAAGAAGTTTGGGGTTGGGATTTGAACCTCACACCTCTCACTTCTAAGTCTGTCACTCTAACCAACTAGGCTCTGTATGAGCGCTTGACATAGAAAGTGAGGAAATTTTATTTAAAGAAAGCAAATTCGAACAGACCTTTTGAAAGAAGGATGAGGCGCCAACTGTGCAATCCATGTGTCTTTAAGCTGTGTGTATTAGGGTTTTCACCTGATAATATGGATCCGTGCCACTTTATCTCCTTTTTCTTTGTTTTGTTTTCCTTTGTTTTGTTTTTCCTTAACTCTTTCTTTTGTTGTTTCTTCACCATTTTTTTTTCTTGTTTTTGTGCAGGCCGCTTGTGCGTGGATCTGCCCTCCCTATTTCTAATCTACATTTTTTTCATGCATGCAGTGCATGGAGATACACAGCAATATGGCCAATTCAACATTTTTGACGCCTTTGTGTTTGGAAATGTGCAAGTCAACAAGGGTCGCCCTCTTTTTTTTGTTTTGTTTGTGTTCACCAATCCACTCACATTGGTTACTTATGACGGTGCATGGCAAAGAGGGCGGGGTTGAAGTGGAGTAGTGTGGTGTTTGATCTCCACATTTTTTTAATATTTCTTTCCACAGTTTTTATTTTCTTTGATCCACCTTCTTTGTTTTCTTGGTGTGTGCAGGTCGGCCTTCAATGGAACTCAATATGAGCTTTATCCTTCTCCAAAACATGTAAACAATTCGGTCAATGTAGAGATCAATTCCCAATATGATCAATACGAGCTCAATCTGCAGCTTGGTCTTGGATGAAGAATAACCAGAGACCTGGTGCAACCAATAATATCTCCTCGAAATATAATAGTACAGATGATTTATCTGTAACTAAACAATTTTAAATACAAAACCCCTGATGGGGAATTTTTTTAATTTTGATAAGTTCCAGGAAACAAATTTGCCTGGTGCAAAGGGCACCAAGGCAAAAAAATTCCTTTACGTTTACCTGGATAATGCACAGGAGGTTGTGAGTTTGCAAGGGGTTTTAGGAAGCTGCAGGAGGTAGCACTGGCTCTCCGTTGAAGCAGATTTCTTCACCACGAATTCTCCTTCTTCCACAAACTTTCTCCAACCTTGCCAGGAGCTTCAATTCACTCTGGTACCAAATGAAGATTGAGAAACAAGAGTGGAAGCCTGATTATTTTTATTACTCTTAATCAACCAAAGCATTACAATGAATGGGCTGCAATATTTATAGATATTGCACAACCAAATACAAATAAGAAACTAAGTTTCACAGGTGCAACCAAATTCCAAAATACACAAGCTTCTAATAACATCCGGGAAGCAACAATTAAATAAAAACAAATATATTGTTAAAACAATATAACAGCTCCCGTAATATTCAAATACAAATAAAAGGATGGTTATAAACAAATATAACCATAAAACAATAAATAATATTATTAATATGCAATGCAAAATTAATTAGGATAATATTTTATCCTAACAAAAATAGGGCATTATCTTTAAACAAAGAACAAAATATAGGGGAAAGAAAACCAAATGACATTCTTCATTTCATAATAATTCAACACATAAGAGTTGAATAATCTATGCCTCAAATTTTCTTCAAATTTGGTTCTTCACAAGCCAAAATGGTCTTACGAAATAGAGGGAGCCCAAAGCGGAAAGGGTCAACAAAAATTTAGCGGAGAGAAAAAACAATATCTCAAAAATATTTCTCAAATATTCCACTTCACAAGATGAAATAGTCTATGGGAAGGTACTTTGTTTTATAATGGGAAGTTGTGCATTGTGACATCCTTTATAGAATTTGTGCATGTTTATAATGGGCACAAGCCCATTCTCATACAAACAAAAATTGTTTGTTTTGTAATAATTAATAATTGTATTATATTAGCACCCTCTCTTAAAATCTTAGTTTCCCGCACCCCCTCCTAAATGGTTAACTACACAGACAAAACGGGAAATAATTCAATGTTGGTGAATCATCTCCATGTGTGTGTGTGTGTGTGTGTGTGTGTGTGTGTGTGTAAGTATCTTTATTTTTACAAAATAAAGGCAACTAGAAAAGCAGAAACTACATGAAAAAGAAAATGGAAAGGATGAACAAGAAAGAGATAGATTCACCAACCTGCGATGAGCCTTGCAATTCCCATGACCTCTACCAACATCAAAAATAGCAACCTCTTTCAATATCTCTACGATTGCCATGGAGTGGTGTGAATAAATTACCAATTTCCCTCCAACGGGTGGTTGAAGATGTGCTTGAAAAACAAGTACCTTTAATTAATAAAAGTTGGTAAAAAATTTATTTGAAAATTAATGGTCTCACTATACCATGGTGAAAAAAATATAAATATTAAACAATATTTTAGCCATATTTTAGGTATATGATTTCTATATGACAATTGGCATCTTCCCATTCAATGAAGCAACATTGAACTTAAACATTTTAATACCTATATAGAATTGGATACCTAACCATTCAATGGAAGATAAATTTTTTTGTTTATATGAGAATGGGCGTATGCCAATTCTAATCATTATAATATAAGAAATATTAAACTTATTATTTTCAATAACTCTGTGGAGGTTGTGAGAATGGGCACTTGTGCATTACAAAAATAGCTACGTTTTATCTTTGTTCTTATTTTATGATTCCAATTGTGAGAACAAGTATTTTCTCATTAGATACATCATTTAATATTGCTCAACTCGACAAGTGAGATTGCCCACCCAGCTTGTCTCTTGGCTAAGCATATTAGCTTGCCTACCCATCTCATCCTATGCATCTCTCTCGCCCATCTAGGCCTGCACAACTAGGCCACCCTACTTGAAAAAAATTAACTTTGTCTAGGTCCTTCTACTTTGGGCTGCCTGTATTTCATAAAAATACTAGATAATTACACACACACACACACACACACACACACACACACACACACACACACACACACACACACACACACACACACACACACACACACACACACACACACACATGGACATGATTCACCTGCATTGAATGATTTTCTGTTTTGTCTGTGTAGTTATACATTTTTTGCAAGGGAATGATCTTGTTGAGACTCTAAAACATGCAATAAATGGTCATATTTAGATGCATCCTTTTATAACTATGGAGGATAATACTATGCAATTCTTACAAAATATTGAAGTGATATTCTTAAAAATATCAAAAATACAAAAGATAAAAAATATGGCATTATCTTTATACCAAGATCGAATAAAAAGAAAGAAAGCTAGATGATATACTTCATCCCATAATAAATCAATAAATTCTTCTTCTACGAGTCATTCTTCTTTCATGATCTCCATATGTTAAATGGGTATTTACCCAATTATAAAACAAAGTAATATTTATCTTCCATATGCCTCTTCTAAACATATATTGATATTCCATTTGTTGTTCTTATATGTTTTATATGAGATAAAAATGCTCACAATTCTTCTATGATTATTATTTGAGAATGGGCATATGCCCATTCTAAACATATATTCTTCTTCTCTCTCTTTCTTCTACGGTTTCTATACGAGAATGAACATATGCCCATTTCGAATGGGCTTGACATGAAGATGAATATTACTTTGTTTTACAATGGGTCGCTCCTCATTTTTCAATGGAAGACGTGTTTTGAAATAATAACCTTTAATTATTAAATAAATTGTGTTAAAAAAGCAATAGAGCCAAAAGCGAGACAATTAAATACAAAATACACAATGCTCGGTCTATCCAAACCGATTGAGTTCAATATTTCATGCCCATTCTAAAACTAAGTAATATAAATACATAAGGCTTGATCCCTATTGATGGTATGTAGTGCAGCACTTAGCGGTGCCAACACTTGGTTGCACAAAGATTAGTCTAGCCAAAATGATAGTAACAATTATAAACAAAATAATAGAACTACATAAGGCTCATTTGGTTCATCTGTTGCCCACTACATGAATATGGATAAGGAATTGGGCCAATGAAAATTACATTCAAATTTTTTTACCATGCTCAGAAGACAAAAATATGTTTACCATGCTCAAAAGACAAAAATTATCTATGTTGGAAAAAGGCATTTCAGAATCACACTTTCAAGAGGTGAAGTGATCTGCAAAAGAGAAATTATTATTAAAACAAACTCAAAATTGATGAAAAAATTCATCTTTTTTATTTGATGAAAATTCATTCAAAATTTATATTGGTCATTTCCATGTAGCTCCTGTAAAATACCAATACAGATCACTTGATTTAGGAAGTGTTAGTTTCCTTGTCCACTCTATGTTATGCAACCCTGTACCTTTTCAAAGCAAGATGAAATTTTGCTTCCTTTTAAAAAATTCTTGGGTGTTGTTTTTTTAGGATTCCATTATATGTTTCCCAAAATTTCTATATTATTGATGGGAAACATACAATGGACGCCCAAAACTAAATCCTAATTTTTCATCTATTATTTATATTAAAAACTACATGCACTTAAATTTATATCTATTATTCTTCTAATAGTTATTTAAAATAAACTACATGAGAATGGATACATAAATTGAGATGAGAACTACATAAAACTTGATCGCTCTCGGGGGTATGTAGTGCAACACTTGGCTCTGCTAGGGATAGCCTAGCTAATATAATATAATTATTAATTACATAAAAAAATGTTTGTTTGTATGAGAATGGGCTTGTGCCCATTATAAATGTGCACAACTTCTATAAAGTTTTTCATAATGCACATCTTCCCATTCGTTCCCATGTTAAAATAAATTAAATGTAATATGTTAAAATTAAAGGTATATCTATTCTTAAAGTGCTAAAGCACTTCAAAACAAAAAAATGTTTATTTATATGAGAATGGGCTTGTGCCCATTATAAACGTACATAACTTCTATAAAGGTTGTAATAATGGACAATTTCCCATTCCTTCCCATATTAAAAGAAAGTAAATGCAATATGTTGAACTTAAAATTATATCTATTATTAAAGGTTTAAAGAGGAAAAGATTAACAAATAAAGTGGAGGGAGTAAAATTAGCTTAAACATTTTCTTCAAATATTTTTGAAACTGTCACAATGCACATCTTCCAATTCTATATTTTATAATTTATATATGAGAATCAGCATATGACCATTCAAAATATCTATTCTTCTTCTATGTTTCCTAAATGTGAATGGATATATATATTATAAAATGAGAACTACGTAAGGTTTGATCCCTCTAGAGGGTATGTAGTGCAACACTTGGCTCTGTCAGGGATAGTCCAACCAATATGATACAATTATAAATAATTATGAATTATGAATGCATAAAATGCATTTCAAGGGATGTCAGTTATTTTTTCCATATATGGTGTTCATAATTCAACTGGTATGGAGGTGGAAGATGTGACAGTGGATCTGGATTGGCAAAATTCAGAGCCCTTGGATATTATCAAACTAAATGAAATTAGAGTTTTCATCCCTAAACATTCTTTCAAATGATCAAGATCAGTGCATTTTTGGGAGCACATGATTGAGAGATGCAACTCTAATGTGTCCCCTGTATTAATATTACATGGTGGGACAAATGCATTAAAAAAATAATTCCTCGCTTATCTTTATGGTGGAGAATCGAAAGCAGGAGATCATGCTCCATAAATATTATAAATTTCTAACTACACCTATAGGTGCATTCCCTCTACGATTTTTTTGTTCTTTTTATTATAGTCATTATGTATATGTTAGTTTTTAACAATGTTTACTTTGTTCAAATATTAATATGTACATCCTTCATATATTTTACTCCTAAAAGTTATTTTCATGTTATAGAGTATATGTAAAAATAATTTATAAGTTTAATTATAAGAATAGAGTTAAAATTTCTCCATTCTCATAACTAGTTTAACTAGAAGAATAGAGTTAAAATTTCTCCATTGTCACAAATTTTCTGGATTTCTTAAAATGATTAATTTCAATATTGTTTGGGTATATGCCTATTCTCATATAGATATCATAGAAGATGAACACCGACAAAATTAAATATGTTTTAGATTATTTAGAGGTATTAAAATTATTAAAGTTAGTATTAGTTGTAGTTTAATGTTTACACTGGGCATATGTCCATTGTCAGACATATAAATATTGTACTACCTCTAAATATTCACTTTGTTTCAGAATGGGACGAAAGCGAATTCTCATAACCTTTATCTTGTATTGAATGTGTAGATGCCCATACTAAAGATACACCAAACCCTTCATCATCAATTATGATAGTTAGCTCATGAACAGTTATCAAATATTTATTAAAATTTAATATAATTTTTTACTTGTCAATATTAGTTTGGATTAATTTGATAAATATATATTAATTTCAATTTTTATGTGCAGATATAGTTGGATAATATCCAAAAATATATGTAAAAAATAGGTAAAAATATTAAACCTTTTCATTTATTAATATTAGTTGGAATCAATTTGATAAATATATCCTAATTTTAATTTTTATGTGGAGATACAACTGGAGAAAATCTAGAAAATATACAACTAACAAATATGTGTAAATAAATAGGTAAAAGTATTTTTGTGAAATATTATTATCGTATTTGAAATACATACAAGTTAATAATGAATTTTAATAACAAATGTCTATTTCCCAATTTCTAACTTTTGTATCTAAAGAGTTTTATCGAATTGCATTCTCATGGTCTACGTTGGATATAGATGCCAATGTAGAAAAACTAGTTAAAGTGGATGCACATCCTTTGTTTTGTTGTGGTATGGAGCATTGCGAAAAGAGGGAGACAAATTTATTAAATATTTGGAAACAATTTGGAAAACACCATAATTTCCATACAAATGTGAAACTATGGTTGTAGTTAATGTAATCAACAAAGGAGTTCCTAAAGAAATTTTTTGGTGTCTCCAAAGGTTTCTGACAAAGACTTTAAAAATAATAAGTGGCTTATGTCATCATTGTTTATAGAACTATTCTTGGTAGGGGTTGCAGATGATGTAAGAGACATCTTAAAGGGATGTTCTCTATTTCAAACAATAGTGGAACAAATCAATATATAAAATTATGTTTATTACATTTTTCTATTTCTTTTCCCATTTTCCATTTGAAGTGATGTTATTGATGGTTATTAGTATGGAGTGCTCAAAATGTTTTTATTAAAAAATTTTAGTTCTTCACATTTCATCAAAATGTTTTGATTAGTATATAATTCTCAAATCTAGCTTTGATAGGTTTATACAAATCTATTTTTCGATGAAAAGAATTTATTGGTTTTAGGGGTGGAAATTTGAATACATATAGAAATTTTTTCACACTTAATATTTACATGGTTAAATCATGTGGGTTCACAAATAAATTTATGTCGGTCTTCAAAAACATTTAAAAAATAATTACTGAACTTGATTTAGTTTATATAGATAAATTTAGTTTTTTTGTTCTTTTTTCTAATAAAAATTCATTAATATTGGATTTATTACCATCATTTTATGAAAAAAATTAAACTTATGACTTGTATTATCTCATAATAACACATTTTCATGATTACTTGAGCTTGATTGAGTTTAATTGTTTCAATATGTTTATTAATGAATATAAATTAATTAAGTTTATTTCTCTTCTGTTTCATAGGTTTGTAAGGTGGGAGGAAGTAGTCATTACAGTTAAGTTTCACAACATCAAAATACCCCCATTTATTGGTTTGTTTTGTAGGATGTAAAGAGAAATATGGCTTTCTTTGGAGGCATCATGTGGGCTTACATATGCATCATTTTCTAGGCTGAATCACGGGTCTCTATGCGAAGCGATTGAAAGGTTTCTAGGTGAGGAGTAATTAGCTTATTTTGCGAGGGCTAGGGTGAATTCTTAGGTGGTGTCCTAGTTTGTTTCTTAGCTTCTTTTGTTGCAAAAGTATAAGGAAAAATTCAAGGAAATTTATCTTCATTTTATCAAACCTTAGCATCAATTTAAATTGGGCGAAGCGTTGGAGGATTTTAGCATGACGAAGCCACTTTCGGCCATGGAAAAGGAAGGGATTTCTTTAGTTGATGATCAGCGATTCATTGTTGTGTTGTCATCAAGGAATGTGGAGCTTATGAAATTTTTCACGATGTTCACAGGGAGTGCTTGGCTGAGATTTCTGGTGGTAGTAGAATCAAGAAATTTGATTTTCTAGAGTTGCCGGCGAGTAGCGGTTCTTGAGTTAGAGATTGAGGAAAGGTTTCACAAGAAGTTGGGGTTTTCATACAACTTTCTACTTTGAACTTCTCAGGTGGTGGGACTACCTTTGGTGGGAGGAAGAAGTTGGAGCCCAGTCATCATGTTGTTAAGGTGGATGTCATTTAGTTAGATGGTTGAATTTTTTTCTCTCTGGTTTTTTTATGTAATCATCACATGTTGTTTCCTTCAGTTTCTGTATGGTTTTAGGATTTTGTATCTTTTCTAGTTTGGGTAGGTCATTTGGGGTGTTATAGGTTTGGATCTATGCAGGTGGGATCCCTTAAATCCCCTGGTTCTAAGCTCTAGTCAAAGTGTTAAATTGTCAAAAATATATATATAAATTAATTGGCTTGTTTTTTTGTAGTCTATCTCATAATAATACATTAAAATTGGGTTTTTTAGAATATATCTTAAATATTCATTTATTACCATCATTTTATGTTGTAAATATATCATAACACATTTCCTACATTCATTCTATATAAATAAATCCATTTTATAATTAAAATTTTGTCACCAAAATATATATGATCAAAATATGTAAAATATACAACATTCAAATGCGCAGTATCCCATAGTTAAAATAAATCACATCTAAATTTTTCTTTCTTTCTATATTGAGTTTATTTTTCTTCTATGATTCTTATATGAGAATGGGCATATGCCCACTCAATACAAGATAAAAATGTTTGTTTGTATGAGAATGGACATATGCCCACTTAATACAAGATAAAAATGTTTGTTTTTATGAGAATGGACAATATAAGTATTTGTTATTCATTGCAATGTTATAAATGTATTAATTATTCCAATAAGTATTTCTTAATCTTACTATAAAATTGTAAACTCCTAAAATGGAAATCCCTCATACATGATATATAATTCTAAAAATACCTTTTTATTCTAATAATAGCCAAATCAAATTCCAAAATCCCTTTTGGATTCCAATAACACCAAATAGAATTTCCAATATTTGGTTAAAAAAACCAATATATCTAATTTCAGTATTTAATCTAGATTGTAAAATGTCCAAACTTAACAACATTATGGTTTTTGTTAATTCTTTAGGGATTATATATATCCAAAAGGTTGTTATAGGGATGTTTGTGATACAAATTTTGTGTCATGAAGAATATGGAGGAACTCTCTTATTTTCCTTGGTTGATTATAATTGTGATACAAAGAATGGTTTAAAATTTCAATGGGGTGCAGTTATTTAATTATAACTATCTTGTGAATTATAGTTTAGGTGACATAAAAATGGGTGATTCATTTAATTATTCTACTATCATCATATATCTATGAGAGATTTCATATATATTGTTTGATCACGACTTCTTTATAAATAGAAATAAACTCCAAAAGGATGATTTTGTGGGAGAGAAGAGACAAAGTGAGAGAAATAATTGGATATACAACTCTACACATAATACCATGATATCATTTAATATTGATCTCATATGTGATGTGAGGTTGCAAGATGATGATGATGAAAAATATTAGGAATATAGGTAGATGGGTAATTCATGGAGGATCAATGTGGCTAGAAATGTATATGTTTGTATTTGAGTTATTTATCTTCCTAGAGTAGACATATATTCTATGATATAGGATGATATATTGTAGGCTGATATATGTTTTATGAGCCATGAATTTTTACTCAATCCTATGTTTGAATGGAGATCCTTGAGAAAAGGTATGCACGAAAGGATTTTAGAGAAAGCACGCTAAAGGATAAATCCAATGTTGATGTCATATCATGTGGTTCCCATAAAAAATACTATGTGGGTGTATTTTGAATGGCTAGCGAGGTAGTTTGATCATTAGTGTGGCATAAGACAACACTAATAGCTATGTAGTAGGGAGAAATGGATACAATTATGCATATGTAAGGTATAATTAAGTGTCCCTAATAATATAATAGGTAAGGAAATTACCGATGCCTATACTAGAGGACTTACATAGGTACACTAGAGGTTAGGGTTGTTAGGGGAAAAGGGTGAGGCTTCGGGTGCTAGATCAAGGAAATCTCTTTAGATTATTCTATTTGAAACCTAGTTATAATCCATGTACTTAGAGAATATCACTTCATTCGTAAGGGGTGAAGGAGGAATATGAGAAAAAGGGATTTAATAGGTGTTATCCTAAGTTTTTAGTTGTATGATAAAATTTTGATAACTGATTAAAAATTCCCATCTTTGGGGTTTCTATAATTTCTGAATGGCCTTAGAAAAATTGAATTTTAATCATTGGAAAATATTTTCTAATTAATTTTTAGGTTTCGGGATCAAATGGAATTTTTCATGTCTCATGTCACATGTTTCCCAACCCCCAAAACTTGACATGCTATAGTATATAAGGTTTTAGGTTTTGAAAGCATCAAAATTTTAATCCAAAAACATATACTTCATGTTTTATGCCTTCCATTCCCGAATCCCAAAAACTATAATGTATTGGGTTTTCAATTTTTATTTACATCAGAACATATCAAAGGATTTTTACATGTTTAATTCTCAATTATTTCTTATTATAAATATCAATAAGTGTTTGGGCTTCTTTGTGTCATATTTTAAAAACCCAATGGCATGGAGGCATGACATGACATGTTCCATGTAGTTGAACTCTTGCTCTGTGTCAACACATTTATTACCAATATGGAATTAGGTTTCGACATGTGTCTTCATATGTGTAATAAATGTAATGATTTTTATAAATATATGTATTTTCCACAACGTTAAGATCATACTCATACGAGTTTAAATTTTAACCCGCTCCTACTTCAAAACCAAAAAAACACGAATACATTTTTCTTGGCGGTGTTGTTGGATTTCTCGATAGTTTTCTATAATCCCACATCATTTCTCCATAATTTCTCCTATTATTTTTTGTTTCCTTTTACTTTTGAGGTTTTCTTTGGGTTTTTTCATTCTATTTGATTTTTCATGGCTATGGAGTCATCCTTAGTGTTTTACTATTTCTTCTTCTCTTTTTTAATTGATTTTACCTTGTGAGAAGATAGCTAGATGATTGAATGATTTTGGGAATTTTAACAATGATAGACACTTCTAAAACCATGACATAAACCTGTCCAAGTTTTTGACCTATGCATGATTAAAAATTATAAATGAATGAGAAGAAAAACTTGATATATACTTTACAAGTCTCAAAAATTTATCTCCTTTTTTCAGAATACGAAGGTGTGGAAGATGTCCCCTTTTTCCAAATCGTGTCATTATTTTCTTCTTGCAAATCAGCAAGATGTTTATGATAGTCTATCAATTTTTTTGAAAATAGCAAGTTCGACGGTGTTTCATGGATTATAAGGTGCGGGTCAATTACAAGTTTTTGATAGTCTATCAAATTTCTTAAGATTTACAACAAAAAAATTCCAATGGTGGTTTTTTCAGACTTTCAAGAGTGTAAATCGGGGTTAGAGTTCTAGTTTTTGTTTCTATACATCCATATGGGTTTTTGTAAGGGAATTTCTTCAAATCATTCCCCATGTCTCATTCATAAAAATGGAAGGGTAAATAATATTATTCTAAATAAATTGAATATTATTATCAAGGGTCATTTCCCCTTCTAACATTGATTCCAATGTTGATATTAGAGATACTAAATTCGGGCATGTAGATATATAAGACTTTTAAAATAGGGTTGAGAATCCCACATAGAAAACATGGATGTAATGCATTTAAAATAGTATGCTACCTCTTGTTTTAGCTTTCCCATATTTGTTCAATGTTTGTAATTAATTATTCAAACATCCAATCATTATGATTTAAAATCTCGGGTTGTTAAGAATCAATATGGAAAGGTAGTGACCCACTTGGGTATTGAGTATTTAAAGGATCTCACTAAGATTATTTACCTCACTAATCATGTTGAAACTAATCTAAATAAGGATCAATAGGATTGGGATGATAATTCAAAATACTACATCAAGCATATAAAAAAATATCTCTTCGAACCCAAACATGTGATTAGTAGATTCCCAAATACTTTCCCATTAGTTATTTCATTCTTGAAATCAATGAAATTATGACGTTTCTAAGAAGATTTTTTGGACTTCTTGAGGTGAAGGAGTTTCAGGATGGATGTATCAATTCAACACCATCATGCAAAAATGACCAATTATTTAGATGGGGTGAATTTATTAGCAAAACACTGGAAAGTTAGTTGAAATATGTACACACAATAGGGAAATTATACATGAAATCATATGTAACCTATGAAACAATGGGTATGATATTTTATCCTACGTTGAACACCAAAGGAGCTAGAACATCATATTTAGTCTACAAATTCTACCCCTAATTGTTTTAAAGCAAAGCTTGGGTCATTTTAGGAGAGTAAATGATGCCTTTTTCTCTATCATCATATGTAAGTTAGATAGAGATATTTCTAAGTATCGATGTACTGATGTGGCTTGGAATGTTTTATCACATTGAGGATGCATATTCCTATGATTCCCAACATTCAACTACATCTGGGTAAAAGCATTTTAAGGAACTTTGTATATGTTGCTCATATTTTTAAGTGACAAGTGGGTTTTTAGGGAATTGGTAAGGTAGTTGTTGGACCTCTGCAAGTTCCAAAAACGTAAGAATAAGGAAAAAAATGATTTCCTAATATGTATTAGTTATTAAAATTGCACATCATTAATTAATGTAAATAATATTTCTATTGAAATGCAGGGATTCACTCTCAAGTATTTTCATTCAAGGCCTAACTTTGATTATCAAGGAGTATCTTGAAGAGTATCCTAAAATTACAACTTCACATCCTTATAGTTGAAGATATATGGATTAATCTTAGGCCTGGGGTAGCAGTAAGGAAGAAGTATTATAATAATATGACTTTGGATGAAGAAGTAAATTACAACCTCACAAATATTCCTTAGGATGTTGTTGACGACAAAATTTCGGATCTAATTCATGACTAAATGATTGTGGAAATTTTGGGATTCACCACTAATTGATTGGTCAATCACATATTTCACCTCTATCAAGGACCAAAATACTCAGATTCTAATATGAGCTAATTCTTGGCACTTTTCAATGAATATTCATCTGAAAGATCAAAAACTATCTAAAAGTTAAAGTGACCACTACATGAGAAGTACATCCCTCTCGAGAGTCTAAGGATAAAGGTGAAGTGTTTGGGAAATATTTGAAGTTCAAATTATACAAAAGAAAAGGAAAATATTCACCATCCTCTTTTGTTCCTTCCAACACCATTTTTAACGTTGATTCCCCTTCCACTCATTGCACATAAGGGACATCAAGTGACACCATGAAAACCTAGAATCTTTTAGTTTATTCCTTTCGATCACCTACGTAGTCCTTATTGTGATGCAAGATAATCTATCATGAAGGTACAATTTTTTGTTATGTTGGGTCAAATTTTAGTGTGTAAGGTGATGTCATAGGTCTAGAGTCATTTATAGGTCATTAGGATTATTTCATGATGTTAGTGTGAGGTCTAGATTTCAAAAATTCAAATAAATGCTTTTCCTTCCAATTTTCCAATTTGAATAATTAAAGGGTTTTTAAGGACATTCTAATTATTGGTCTATGTTGATGAAAAAGTGGGTTTGAATGATTATAGGGTCTTGATAATAGGTTAATAATGTTGTGTAAGTATAATAGAGCATGTAAAAGGAGCAAAAATGATACATTAAAGTTTGAAAATGTTTTTTCTATGGTTGGGAGCTCATGACATGTGTTCAAGAAATAAGTTAGGGTTAAGATAAAATGTATATGAGAATAAAAGTATCATGTGAGGGAGAATTTAAGAAGATGAAAAGGAGGAATAGGCTCATGGAAGAATCCTAAGAAGAAGTATTTTTGTAATAAATTATACTTATAATGAAATATCTATATGTTATGCAGTAATGCATGTATTCTCAGTGAAATATCTTTGAGTTCTTTAATATCTCTGGTTGGTAAATTTAGCATTATGCATTTGTGATAATTTTTGGGAATTATTTTGGGATCCTTTCAAGAGGGAAGGATCAATAATTTGAATAAATCACATGATAAAGGTATGACTCAAGTTTCACAGTTTTCACAGTTTTATAGATAAGGGAATATTCATTTTATGCATTGATGATTAATTACATTTACTGATTACTTGAACACATTAAAAATATGAACATATAAATATAATGTAAGTTACATGACATGAAATATAATTTCATTGAGTAAAAATATATTGGAGGATTCACAAGATCCATAACACTATTTTGAAAGGCACGAGAACAATGTTTCATGAGTCATTTTATAAGGTGAAAAAGCTAAATACATGTCACTACTAGAACAGACCTCGAAATAGGTCTAGAAGGTAATGTATATCAATTTCCATGTCTTTATGATAAAAATTTACATTTTATAATATTTCTATCTTCTGGGGTAGTCTACGAAGCCTAGTTAGTCAAGGAATGCTTTGTTTCAGTTGTGTGCATAGTTGAAGAAAGAATCGTTGAGATTGAAAATATTTGTAAGAAAAATGGGATTTATTTGACTATTGGTGGAAACCTTGAGTAAGAGGGGACAAGTCATATTTTAAATATTAAGATCCATTTCTTGAGAAACTATTGTTAACATTCGAACCCTTACATGCATGATCTGGGTTTGTTAAAGAAGAAGGCAAATTCATAATTTTGAAGAGAAATCTCAACCTGCTGGTAAGATCCCCTTATGTATATCCTTGAGATGAAACTTTATGAAAAATTAGAATCTTGAATCATTTATCATATAAATTTATTGCAATAATAGACGTCTCGAGACTCTAAAGTGGTTCATATTCGTGTTAGAGCTAGGGCACAAGTTTTGGGACAATAAATTCAAGATTCTATGCATGAAAATTTGAAGTAATAATAAGGGAAAATTTATTGAGGATATTCTATAATAATTTCAAGGGTTCATTTCTAGAAAATTATATTTTTATAATAGTTTAGGAGAAGACAGTGAAGCACAATCCAAAAGACTAGTTATAGGGGTTGAATTCCAAAGAAAGTACCAATCAAACTTAGGATTTACCCTTGAAACTTCCTAATCACCTTCAAAACCTTAATGGGTTCCTAGAAACCATAAATATATTCCTTAAAACTTCCTAAAAAGTAATCCATGCTTGATAATAGGCTCTAAAAGACCTAGTTGAGAGTTTAGGAGCAAGAATACGAAAGGTGAGGTTGAAGGTGTTGTAGTACGAGTTGGGGTTGAAATTTTAGGAAAATTTTAGGGGTGTGGAGAGTGAAATAAAATGGGTTACATATATTTTTGGGCAGCCATGGAATCATATAACCTAGGTATGAGCAGGATGTTTGTCCTTAAGAGCTTTTAAGGGTCAATTTTGAAAAAAATGGATAAGATCTTGTATCTTAATGGTTTGATTGCATTTACTTGTTCTTTCTAAAAATGAATTAAGTTTACAAATAGGATAAGAAGACTTGGAGGAGTCAAGAATCCCAAAATCCAAAGTGGACTACTTCAATGAAGAAAAAATGAGGAAGGATGGTGGACATGTTTTTGAAAAGGTGAGTGAAGGTTGAAGTAAATGACTTATGACAACTTTATTTGATGGAATAGTGTCATTTTTAGAGTTAGAAAGAGGATATGATAATGCATTCGAAGCTTCCAATTTGTAATTACTCCATTTCTTTTATTGCAAGCCAAGTTAAGCACCATAAGAACCTTATATGATTCTCTAAATGCAAAGTAAGGTGGAATTTGGTTGTTGTAAACCTTCGATAGTTGATTTGATGGTTTTTGTTTCTTCACTACATCATTTTGGTATCATATGAAGGCTCTTATTGAAGTTATTTTTATACTTGAAATGTTATTTTTTTGCAGATAACAAATGGAATTGTGATGTGTGAATAAAGTGAAAGGTTAAGAGAAGAATCTAAGTGAAAAGAGGATAATAAGGGAGATTGTATACACCAAATGACTAGGTGGAAATACTAGGTGAGGTGTAGAGGGAGAGGGAAGAATAACTTGATTGAGAAGAGAGAGAAAATGAGTGAGAAGAAGAAAAAGAGAGATGGATAGAAAAGAGTTGATGACAGAGTTGGTCAAGTTGATTAGCCATAGAAAGAGAGAACAAGAAGAGAGAGAGGAAAAGGAAAGAGGAAAAGATGAAGAAAAGAGATATGTAGTTTTAGTAGGAGATCACAAAGTTGAAACAAGATGCATGTCAACCGATAATGCCAATTGAGAGAGAGAGAGAGAGAGAGCTTGCAAAGAATAGACAAAGAATTTGGTGAGGAAAATGATCGACCAAGAGGAAAGAATACAAAATAAAATGCAAAGAAATATGGGTAAGAAAGTAAGAAAGTAAGAGAAGTAAATTTAGTATTATGTCTTTGTGATCATTTTTTGGAATTAGTTTGGGAGCCTTTAAAGAGGGAAGGATCAAGATCTTGAATAAATATGTAGACACCAAAATTGGGTCACACTCCCCTTGGTCCCTTTTTGAATAAGTAACTTACATATATGCACCTAACCATGGCCCCTTTTAACCCACCTTAATATTAATTTAATTATCTATAATTAAATTAATACCCATCCTCACCCCATTTATTAATTTAATTACTTTAATTAAATAGATGCACACCTCACCTAGACACCTCACCCAGACACCTCACCATGGATCTATTTATAGCATGTTTCCATAACTAATTTAGACTTAGCCCTACCTACCTTAATGAGATAAGACTTAGTATAACCCTAAAAACACATGCATATCCTCCCTCTAACCACATTCCCGCTCATTAAAAATGTAACATTCCGTTTGGATCCACAAGAATAGAATGAGCTGGCTCAAAAGATAGCCAAGATCTATTATTTTAGGAAACCTAGGATATCCCACCTTAACCGATGTCGTTCAACCCGAAACCAATGCCAGTCACCCTAAACCATTGTCGGTTACCATATAACCATTTTGGTAACCTTTTTTAGAGGTTGGCCACATTCTTAGGTTTTGGGAGCAAAGGAGATCTACATGCAAGCAAGAACCAGAGCTTTTTCACACATCTAGACAGCCATAACCAGCACAACCATTGATAAGAAGGTATTTGCATTCACGGTAGCATTCCGAGAAGCACAACCGCAGCAAGGACTACCATTTCATCGATCAACAATCACCACCACCCAGCCATTAAACCTGCACAATAGTAAGTGTGTTTCTAACTGCACCATTTCATTTATATTCATTTTATAAGAGTTCTTCACCTTTTTTATCAACCACCATTTATATTTTTACCTCACCATTATTGCCTTCCCGTGAATCCGACCATTCCCTCACTCATAACCATTTTAATCACCTCTATCTATTCGACTACCCCTGAATATTCCCAACACCTCCAAAACCTAAACCAGCTTCTTGCCATCTCTAATTTAGTCTCAGACATATCCCCAAAACCATAAGCTATTGAGTTATTATCATCCCACCTTAACCATCGTTGGTTCTTATTAAACCGTCATCAATCATACTAGACCGACGTCGGTCTCGTATTTACAATCCTACTAATACTAGATCCTTATAAACTTTTCCCAAGTGACCCAGAACCTAACCCCGACCTATTCCAAGACCTTGATTATTTAGCTTATTTCCGCATCTAATCATAACCTAGTCTGTTATGTTAGATTTGCTTATTTTATTTGGATGAGACACCTAAATCATATCAAATACAAGTAGAACCTTGTTTATTTACGTTATTTCTTATATTAAATTGTATTAAACATGGGTTGACTACCACCGAGAAGGTATAAAACTTCCGGATCTAGCACACGCTAGATAGCCCACCGACATATATTTTTAACTCTTTGTTGTGGTCTTGTTGTGTGTTTCAGGTAGTTCCTCCTAGTCAAAAGGAAACTCTCACAGTTAGCATTGGATCAAGAAGTTAGAATGCACGCAACAACCTCCTACCAATCATCACACAATGTATTCCTCCTTGGCCTACACCCTTATCTGTTTCATCAAATCCATAAAGAAAATGGTGAAACATTTTGGCACGCCCCGTGGGACCCATCCGAGGTTCCTTGCATTTTATTCATTCTTAGGTGAAAGTTATGAGTTTTTTCCCTTATGAAGATATTACACATTAAGTTTCTTCTCTGGAATCTTCCTTCTTTCTATTGTATGAAATAAATTGTGTTTTTGGTGCTATAAAATGAATACTTATTTTCTTTCATTAGTATTTCATTAGTGAAATATCATCCTTCTTCTTACTCATTACTTGCTACATCAAATATCACACTTCAATTTAGGCTTAAAAACTTACATAACATTCTGATTCATTGCATTTTAGCTCACATTAAAAATGAGGGAAACCTATATGCTAGAATTCATGCCCAGCTAATGGTTGACATAACTGAATCATAGAAAAGCACATTATTTCTTCTCTCTCTTTGACAAACTACACAATTTGAAATATATACATCTTCTTAAAACATCTCACCCGGAAGAAGTTGTCAATGATCACACGATCAGAGGATTGAAAGTGGGCACCAAGATGGTTATCTTTGTGTATTACCCCATTAGAGAATGGCCCACCCCCACCATAACATAACCTAAAATCTCACCTTTAGAATTTCCTTCTTTATAGGAATCCTTCCCAACCAAAAACTCTACTATAAATTCACGAGTCAGTCTCTTAAATAACATAAGATAAACACACTAAATTCACTTTTTTTTTATAGATAATAATTTGGAAAAGGCTCCAAAGGACCATTTACAAGAAAGATATTACAATACAAACTAGAGACTAGTCAAAATATCTATCAAAAACCGAGACAAAAAGACACTCGGGCAGGATCAACAAGACCATTGATCCAAAAAAATCCCTAATAGAAAACAACAGAAAAACTATACATAGACCACCAGTCAGCAAGAAGGTCGCAAAAGGGCCTAAATATTTCTAGTTCTAGTATGAAGAGCTCAGCCCCACTCCAACCTCTCCACCAGTACCTGCAAAACGTTCCTTTTACTATTTACTCCCACCACTAAGCCTTGAAGGGTATCCACCCTGTTCTCCAAAGATCTGATCTCCCCATTTGACCGTTGCATACCCCTAAGCAGATTCCTATTCTGAGCTTTCACTTGGGTAACAACTTCTTCCAAGGCTTCCACTTTGCTTGCAAGAAAGACAAAAACCGTATCCTTCTCCCCTTCTTCATCTGCCTCACCAGAAAGATCCTGCAAAGCCGACACCGCATTCAGCTCCTTCATAGCCCTTTCCTTCATTTTAAATAGCTTTACACGATCAACCAAAGGAATATGATCTTCCCAGTCACTTTCCATATGCGTACTAACCCCCTTTGTGTTCAAAATAGGCTTTCTGCTCTAACCAACAGTAAAATTAAACCTTGATGTAAAATCAAGCCATCTTTCTTCTCTTTGAATTTTTAACCGAGCCACTCAGAGAATTAAAAAGATAAAAGGGAATACTAATCTTACGGTTCCTTCAGAAGTGGTTAAGCAAGTGTGAAATGCTGAGAGTGAACCTTCCTATATCTGCCATCAAGAGTAATATACTTCATAAGATGAAAACAAACCTCTGCCCACCGACCTAGCAAAGAACTGCGAGCTATGCCATCTTCCATAAAACAAATTCTTTCATCATCCCCCAAAAAGATCTTGACTTCCTCCTGTAGGCGAGATCTATCCTTGTAAACCTTAATGCCATCACAATCCATATTAGCAACCTTACTAATTAAATCTTCGAGACCAGAAAACTGACTCCTCTCATCTCAACTAGACCATTCTTCCAGGTGAGGGAAAATTCCCGAGAAATGACCTCGTCAAAACCCTTCAACCTTTGAATGAAAGATGAAATACCACCCGCTTGGAATAGCTCCCAGATAAAAGCATCCCTTTCTAGGCTAGAAGACGACAATGGCTCTACCCTTACTCTGGCTCCCCCCATCTTCCTCTGTCTGTAGAAAATGAACTACTAAATTTTCCAAACCTCCCAAACTGTCGATTTAAATGGCACTTCTCCCCCATGGCACCCCAAAAATGATTAGGAAAACTAAATACACCCATAATGAAAATATTTCCCCAATCTCGGCACTCCCATTCTCACGCTCGAGATCTCCTTTCTTCATTGAGTTTGTCCTTTGTCCTTATCGGTAACCCTTCCTCCTCCCTCCACCAATTTTTATGATTACTTAAAATTCCCACATTTGCTAAAGTATCTCGCATCCATTTGCCTCCCTATACACGTGCTGAAACAAAATAATTTCAAAATTTGAGATTATAGTTTTTACATCTTTAATAATGGGATCTATATTAATGTGATGTCTAGCCTTACCATTCATCACATTAATTATATATTGAGAATCTCCTTCCACATAGAGCTTCTTGATATATAAGGAATTCGCCCATTTTAACCCAATTAACATTGCATAGGCTTTAGCATAATTGTTAGATTTATTACCTATAGCCTCCGCATAAGCAACCTCCATTTTACCAACATCATTTCTGATAATTCCACCGCATAGCTAACCCCAAACTCCCCTTCGCAGCTCCATCAAAGTTAAGCTTCATACACCCTTCAGGAGGAGTAGACCATTTTGCATTTCTTCTCTCCATAGTTTTTACCATAGAAGAATTCTTCACTCTCATTCCAAGGAGTGAATAATTTCCTGCTCATGGTAAGGTAGAACCCCTTTCTCCTTAATTTTTACAATAGATGATTGTTTCTCAAAGCTCCCAGAATCCCACTTCCCACCCTCTCAGAATTTTTTTGATTTTCCTTAAAGATTCTAGCATTCTTTTCAACCAAATTCCCCATATAAAATGAGGCAAAACAAAACTCCAAACCTTAGCCAGATTCAGAGAAACAAATGGACTAGTCCATTGTTCATACCAGTCAGCAAAAGTCTCTGGATATAGCCACATTATTTGAAAAAAATTAAAATATAAGCCATAACTTTTTGTGAGAAAGGGAAGTGTATAAAAATATGTTGAACCAACTCATTATTCTTTTTACATAGAACACACCAGTTAGGAATCATCATACCTCTTTTCTGCAAATTATCAATAGTTAAGATCTTGTTCTGAATGACATGCCACAAGAACAAATTTACTTTAGGGATAAGGTCTTTGTCCCAGAGATTTTTCCACAGTCTTTGAGAGGGGGGACCATTCCTAGCTATACCATACCCTGATTTAACTGAATAGTTTCCATCCTTTGTCAAAAACCAAACCTTTTCATCCTCCCTCTGCCCCACCGATATATGCAGACCTCTTAAGTTTTGATTTAAGGTTCTTATGCTTTCCTGTTGAACGGAATTCATCCCATCCATAACCAAAAGTTTCCAAGACCAACCCCAATTAGAAACCTCCCAAGTAATCTCTAACCCAAGTTCCCACCGACAGCTGGAAATGATTCACCAACTCCCTTAAAGGAGCTTGACTGTCCAATGGTGCCTCCATCAACCACCAGTCTTCCCAAAATTTAATCTTAGAGCCATTACCAACTTGCCATTTACAACCTTTAAGTAAAATATCCCTACATTTACCCAAACCATTCCAAAAAAAGGATCCTTCAGGTAACACATCATTAGAGATAAAAGCCACCTAATTAGCCATTAAGTACTTTGCCTTAAGGATTCTTACCCATAGCCCTTGTTCATGCTCCAACCTCCACCCAATTTTTTCCATAAGAGCTAAATTCATACTATGAATATCTTTCAACCCCAACCCCCGCTCCTTTGGGGAGTGTGACTCTATCCTTAGTTTCCATACCAGACCATAGGAACCTACGTTGAATCTTTGTAATAATTTGTGAAACCTTTACTGGCATTATAAACATAGACATGAGATAAACCACCATACTTTGGAGACAACTCTGCAACAACTGAAGCTTACCTGCTTGAGAAAGAAAAGTTCCTTTCCATGTTGCCAACTTCTTTTGGAACCTCAAGATAAGAGGATTCCAACTTTCCAACTACATCCTCCCCTAAACAAAGGCATTCCAAGATAAGAACATGGCAACTCCTGAATAGTACAAGCCAATATATCCACAATTCTAGTTTGGACTTCCAGATCAACATTGAAAAATAGAACAAAGCTTTTCCTAAAGTTTATAAGCTGACCCGTAACCTACTCAAAATCCTGCACCACTTCTTTGAAACCCAACGCCTCCACCTGAGTAGCCTTTCCCAAGAGAAAGGTATCATCCACAAATTGTTGTAAAATTATAGGATCTATACCATTAGAAATGATTAAACCATGCAATTTATTTTTCTGTTTATAATCAACACAGAGTCTACTCAAAGTCTCAGCAACAATGATATACAAAAAAGGAGAAAGAGGATCTCCCTGCCTAAGACCCCTCCCCACAGAGAAGAAACCCTCTGCCTTGCCATTAACTAAAATAGAATATTTAGGAGTAGAAATGCATTCCATAATGAGATTTATAAAATGTCTGTGAAAACCCAGTTTCCCCAAAATAATTTTCAGGAATCTCCACGAAATTCTATCATAGGCTTTGTTCATATCAATTTTAAGCATCATAGCTACCCTTTTTGAAACTTCAACCGAATGAACCACCTCATGGATAGTTATCACACTATCTAGAATCTGTCTTCCTTCCACAAAAGCTCCCGATTATCAGAAATAAAATGTTCCAGCAACCCTTTTAATCTTAAGGAAATAATCTTAGTTATTATCTTATACACCATATTACACAAACTTATAGGATGATAATCAAAACTTTTTCCCCTTGCACCTTAGGCACAAGGGCAATGAAAGTAGTATTAACTTCCTTTAGCAATTTACTGGTTTCAAAGAAATCTTGTACTGACCTCTTCCACATCCTTGTGAATAATTTCCCAAAAGGATTGGAAAAACAACGTAGGAAAACCATCCAGGCCTAGAGGATTTATCCCCATCAAGATCAAAAACAGCAGTTGTAATTTCCTCAGTAGAAGGAATCTTTATCAATTCTGCATTTTCTGAAGAGAAATAACAGATTGAAAAAGATTTGCAATGTCACTTTCCTTACCCATTTCAGGATCCTTATCAGCTGCAAGAAGATGGGAGAAGAATCTACAAAATTCTGTGAGACATCACCCTGGTTACTTAACATAACTCCCCTCTCATCCTCAATTTCCCCAATGAAGTTTTGTTCTTATGCATAGAAGCAGTGAAATGAAAAAACTTAGTATTTTTGTCCCCCTCCTTTAACCATTTCACCCTAGAATTTTGTTTCCAGTAGGCCTCCTCTTTCACTTCCAGATTATGATACTCGGTCAAAAGAGATTTCTCCTTATCTTTCAATTCTAACGTAAAACTAGAAACCTCAACCTCCTCCTCCACCTTCTTCAGAGCTTCACTAATCACATATTTATGAGAAAAGATGTTACCAAAAGTCTCTTTATTCCACACCTTCAGCCTAGTTTTTAAAAAAATTAATTTTGCCACCAATTTAAACATCAGATTTCCTCTAATAGTTTTTTTCCAACTCAACCTAACTTCTTCCTCAAAACCAGGATGCTGAAGCCACATCTTGAAAAACCTGAATGGCCTTCCACCTACCTCTTTGTTTAAACCTGTATGAAGACAGATAGGGCTATGATCGATCCAATACGAGGAAGAGCCACCATAGATCCCATCAAATTTTGAAACCAAGATAGATTTATGAAGAACCTATCCAACTTAATTTGAATCAAAGTCATCCCCCAATCTCCTATTTGACCAAGTAAAGAGTTGTCCTCTTAATTCAATATCCACCAACTTACAGGAAGTTATAAAGTCAGAAAAATCCTCCATACTATCACTATAAGCCCAGACCCACCTTTTTTGTCTTCCATACAAAGAGGAGTATTAAAATCCCCTCCAATTAACCAATTTAAATCTTGATACTGGCTACAAAACAAAATTATATCATCCCAAAGCTTCCTTCTTCCAATCACCGAATTTGGGGCATAAATATTAGAGCATATCCACTCAGAACCATCTAGTTTCTCTTTAAATAAAATAGCAACATGATTCTGGGAACAAAACAACAACTTACCTTCTCTATCATCCAGATTCCAAAAGGTGACCAAACCTCCTGAAGCTCCCACCGAAGATACACTTTGAATCATAGAACTAAACCAAACTCTATTCTTCACCTCCTTCATTTTTCCAATTGACATCTTTGTTTCTTGGATTAAAAGAATATCAGGCTTATTCTTCTTTCTAAAGGAGAAAAAATATTCTATTTGTTTGGGTTATTAATCCCCCTTATATTCCAAGAAATAACCTTCATTTCAATTTATTTGGAGTAATACTCTCCTCAATGGAGCATTGTCTACCTGAATCTATTTCCTTAGCTGCAGCTTTCTCCCTTCTATCCTTATTTGAGATATTTCCCTTTTTTGTTGGAGCCTTTCCACAATCTGCTTTACCTTTGTCTTGTTTTTGAGTACTTCTTGTAAAGACCCTCTTCTCCTCCCTTTCTACCCTTGATTTTTCCAAATTTAAGGAACAAGGAACTTCCTCCATCTGAGACATCAAGTTATCCTCCTTTGATTCCTGATTACTAAAGGACAATTTTACTGGACTTTGAGGTTCACTCTGTCCCCCTCCAACCTCTTGATCCTCCAAACCCAAAACTTCCTCATTCGAATCCTCCTTTTGATTTTGAATTTTTTCACCTTCCTCCTTCTGATCCCCACTTTCCAACACATTTTCTTTTCCATCTTGTGAAACATTCTCATGTTCACCTTCCTGTTCCTTTTCCTCATCTTCCAACAGATGAAATTTATTTAAAGACACAAATTGTTGTTGTAAAGAACTCATTTCCCCCTCCAACCTAGGTTGTTCCTTTTCCTTTTTTCATATATCTGCTTACCTTTCTTACCCTCCTTACACTACCTCTGTTCATGTCCCATCCTCCTACATTTCTGACAAAACAAAGGAGAGGCTTCATACTCAACCTTCTGAGTCCACTCACCAAATTTAGATTTAAGAAGAATTTATTTTCTTAAAAGATTACCCACTAGGACAGTCACACAGAAACGAGCATACATTAGTCTTGTTCTTTCCTTGTTATAGGATCAAACACCATCAGCGACCCCAAAGCGTTCACTATTGCTCTTAGAATCTCATCTTCCCAAAATTCCATAGGTAGTCCTGGAAGTTTCACCCAGACAGGAAACTCATCTAGTTTTTCCTTAAATGGATCGAAACCTGGAGTCCATTTTTGAATAAGTAGACTTGATCTACCCATAAACCAAGGACCACCAACCAAAATATTTTTGCAGTCCTCCTAGTTTGAAAGGTTTATAATGAAAAACCCATTCACATAGGATGCAATATCTAATGCTCCCTTTGGTTTCCACTTTCTTTTAGCCCAATCACGAAACCATTCCACATTCGGTCTTGATCCATAAAATTTTCCAACCGAGCATATTCCATCCTAGATCTAGCCCGATCCGCTAACCCATCAGGGATATCAAGGCTTATCATACCATCTTTTTCACCAGCCATAATGTTTTCGTTCAGAGGATGATGACCCACATCCTTTTTCCGGCCTAAAATCTTATCAACCCATGAAGTTCCTATAGAAATCTTACCTCCTATTTGTCCCAATCTTGGGGTCCCTGCATGCTGCTCCTCGATCCGTGGGTCACATGTGTCCTACACCCATTCTCGCTCGCCGAGATTTTGAAATTCCCACTCCTGATCCCACTCCATTCTACATATGGATCTAATTTTTCAAGGCAAGTAATCCTAAATTCACTTATTAGATTATGTATCTTTCTTATTTTTGTGTTTGACTTGTGTTTTGAGGTGTGAGGATACACATTCTTCATTTTTGTATTTTTCCTTTCACACTCTACCATCACAGTTGGAGTATTCTTACTTTCATAGAGTGTGTCAAGACCTCCTCTTATCATCCCCAAAATTCTAGGTTGATTATTCATCTAATCTAAATTCATAAAAACTTAAATTTTCTTCATTCTTCATATTTCATAGTAATTGACATTGGTCAGTGATTGTCATTGGTTTACATATGACCACCACTTTGGTTTACCTAAGCGGTGTTGGTTTCTTTTTCTTTTGGTTAATTTGCCTAAAAGACACTTATCTCATCTTCTCTTTTATTTAGAGTCCCTATGTATCATTGTACTTTCGTACTCTTGTAATCATCAAATACAACATTCATGTCCGATAGTCACAGTTTCTACCTCATTTTCTGAAACTGTTATTTTCTAACAAGATAATGGGTATTGATTCCGAGAATCGACATCAGTCACCCCTTAACCGTCATTGGTTAGTTCGACCGGCATCTGTCATTCTATTTTGATTTTACAAAAATATTTACCAACTTTCCCTCTTAAGGTTTGTTTTGTCCCACATTTTCTGTTCAGTGTCATTTACAGAGTACAGTTCACCTAATATACACTGATTCACATGGTATTGACTCATAGCCAAACTAACACCCTCGTATTTCATGCCAACCATTAGCCACTCCCACCTAGTCCATCGATGCCATCCATCCCATCACCTATGGATCTAACTCATCTTATCCCCATCACTATCGATGGCAAGGAGTTTATGAGACTCCTCGACCAGAACCTCGCTACTCTCTAATACTACCTTGCTCATTCTTTCACTCAAGATTCCTCATGACAGTTAATATATGGCATGCTTGTATCTATCCCTCCTGATCTAGCCCCCACTTGCAAGGTCGGTAGCACTTTTGAGATCAATGTTACCATCATCTAATTTATCACCTGTGGTGTCTCAACTAAATCCCACAACCACTATAATTTCACCATCTACATCATCTGTCACACCTACAACATTGATTGGGCCTCCGACAATCTGCTATGATTATAGCCTCATCTGCACCCGCCACTTCACATATACCTATTGCATCACAACCACCTCCGGTGTCGACAACTTACACCCCTTTCTAAAACCTTTTCCTTTCTATCCCATAGTCCTTACCCCCAATCGCCACTAGAGTTGTTACGACTACCCCACCCGCTTACACATACTACCAACAACCCCCAACCTCATCCATCACTTATGTTGGCTATGTACCACCTACATCTATTCCTCCCACAAAATTCTCATACTCAACACTACCCTACACTAGTATACCATCCACCTCATACATTCAGCATCAACCCCCTTTTTCTACGAGAGCTCTCATTCATCCCAACCTACTAATGACCTTATTAGAATGATGATGGAAAATATGCAGACCTTAGAAGCATCTATTTCGACTCTCGTAACTCTTTAACATATGATGAAATATGTAACGAGCCTATCCATCCATTTATTCCTATTCGTCCCTACCCTATGCATTGGGAAATGCCTAAATTCAATCACTTCAACAGTAAATAAGACCCACAAAAACACTTGTAGTCGTTCAAACATGGGTGCTATCTAATCGCCCACAATGACACTTTACTCCTATGAACTTTCCCAATGTCCTTGATGGGACCAGCATTAGATTGGTATAGAGGACTACCTTAACATTCATTTTTCCTTTAATCAAGTAGCTTAAGATTTCTTAGATCATTTTTCAATCAATGTTACCAAGAAATTCATCATGACCAATCTCTATTTAACCCGACAATATGAAGACAAATCTATCGTAGATTTTGTTACTACATTGGAGGAGTCTTATTGACCAATTAATGTTCCAAGCTACCTCGTGGTGAACTTACTAAGTTGTTCACTAGAGATTTTTCCCAACACATCTCACTAACTCTATAATTCCAAACATTCCAAACTTTTGATGAAGCATTCACCATGACATGAAATCTGGAAATTCGCACCATTGAAGAAAAGAAGATCCAATTACGAAACAATAACACCCCATTAAAACTAAATGATTCTTCTTCATCTTCAAAACCTCAAAATAACTATTCAAATCCCAAAGGATCTCGCCAACACAGTAGTCCTCAAAATGGGTCCACCTCATCCTTCTAATTAGACCCAAAATTCTTCCAATCTTTCTCCTATCTAGGCCTTTCGGCTATGGCGGGACATTGAAAGTAAACTTCGATTGGAAAGCCCTATTCTTGATCTTGGAAAATATCCTTAAAGTTGGAGCCATTTCAATTCCTCCCATAAAACCTCATACAGGTTTTGATCTTGCTCATCCTATGCCTGCATGGTATAAAGAACATGATTATTGTAATTACCATCACGTTAAAGGACATAGTGACAGTAACTGCATAACTTTTAAAAACATTGTCCAAGAGATGATAGATAATGGAGACCTTGTCGTGGACAACCTAAATGTGCCAGAAAATCAAAATTTTCACATCTTTAAAAATTTGTTCCCTAATCATAAACCATCATCTAATCAAAATAGTGAACCTTCATCCAGTGACAACAATGTTCATGAAGTCCGCAGTTTTTGATATCATACCTATCGTTCCTCAAATCCCACCTACTTTGTCTATTGAGGAAATTTTGACATGAGCACCTCTACCCACGAAGGATCATACCTCTTCTACTCCTTCACCTATAAAGGAGTCCCCCTCATCTCCTCCTACTCTCACAGAGGAACCCACACCTTCTACCAATGTCATTTCATCGTCTGCCTCTTTGCCTACTAAACCATCAAAACTTTTATTCTCCCATCCATAAGAGAATCATCATCACCTTCTCCTCCACCAAGGGAGAAGTCTACATCACCCAACCTATTATCTCTCCTACCCATGGGAGACTCGTCAGACATACCACTACCTATTGGGGGAATCTCTCCCCAACATCCTAGGACCCCATTGATGTGATCTCAGCTCTATTACCTATAGAATCCGAAGCTATTCAATTCCCTATCTTACGAAATATTTCATAGGGATTCCAACCCAACCCATTCCATCCTCTTCTTCAGTAGTCCTATTTTCATGGCTGGTCGATTGGTTGGATTACATTGATCATTCCATGCTATGGGGACGTCTTCGGCTCCCCGTTTCAACCCAAATACAAATGTTACGAGGATACTTCCATGATCTACCCAAAGGTCTTTTTGACAACCAAATCAACACTAACCATGCCAATTGGGGAAGCTTCTTCTTCCTCTTCATCATCCCTACCTCCATCCAAACCCCTACCCATAACTACAACTATTCCCAAACCTAAAACCTACCCACACCTATCCCCTCACCCATATCTAGACCCGTCACTACTCTAGGTGTCATGCCGACATCAATCCTTACTCACCCACCTATCAGATTGGACTTAGCCACATCTTCCCAAGCCCACACCAACATTATCCTCCTGCCTAAAAGGAAAACCCAACCTTCTAGGCCACATACACCAGTCTCACCTACCACACCTTTGTCACCTTCCCCCCTTCCGTCCATCCTGGGGCCCATCCATCAACCTTGACCAAACAGTCTCTTATCCAAGGCCAGTAAAAGGCTAAGTAGCCTATTGCTTCATCACAAGCCTTCATTATGCCTCATCCACTCAAAAACCGAGCACCCTCACCTCCACCCGTAAACTTCTTACTACACATCCCTCCACTGGCTACTATAACCCCAACCTTGCCTATACGACTTCAACCCCTACCATCTACCCTACCTTTACCAACCACTTCCACCACAACTCGGTTTCCCCATGGGTAACCCATCCCCTTCCATTGTTTACTTTCCCTTCTGTATCCCATACCCCCATGTCACCTTTACCCAAGAAAGTGTAACCCAAATACAATAATCCGCTACCATCCAATAGGGTAGTCAAATAAACCAAATCTTCCATTGCGAACTCTTCGACCCCACCATTACCCAAGTAGAGGACAACAAAACCCGAGACCACTCCACATCCAAAACCCATAGGATGACCCATTCCCATCCTATAAATCCTATTACCTCATTATCATCCACACCTATACCCAAACCCACACTCACCTCCCATTGTGATCCGTTAGTGGGGTCCTACACCAACGTTGTAACTAATCTGTTAGAAACTTCTGTCATCAAGTTACCGCTATTTCGACCTTACAATCCTCTCAAACCCAAACCAAAAGAGTTTGGTGAAACCAATATTTGTGCCTATCATCATGTTCCAAGACATGATGTTGAAAATTGTAAGGCCCTTGAAGATAGTTCTTATCCAACTTTGTCCTCCTGAACAAAATTATGATGATGACAACCTTCTTGATGAGGACCATGCTCCACCTTCACCTATCACCACACATCATTGTCCTTTAATGATTCAACGACCAATATCTCCACCCCCACAACCATTTTTCCCACCTATGAAATTTGAGATCAACATGGTACGTATTAGAGAATTAGCCAAACCACCTCCCAAATGTCGTTGCACGTAGCTCACTTCACAAGGTTTATCTCCCCTATGGGTTTCGCCCATCATGTCATTACACCACTCATCCTACACCTTCTCCATTTTCCCCATCCCCTCATATTAACATGGTTCACATTTCCATCTGCGCTTAGAAAGAAAAAGGAAAAGAAAAAGAAACTAACCCATCAATCAACCCTATACCTAATATACCATCTACACCCATTCCCAAAATCACCATCCGAGACCCACATACCCTATATATGACAGCGGGGTCACCCATCATGAAATGATGAAATAGTTACATCAGTACCCTCTAAATATGTCATTGTATGATCTTGTTCAAACCTCTAAGCCTCATAGACAAGCCCTTATCAAGGTTCTACAATCCATTGAATTTTTACCCAATGACCCCACAACAGTGGCCTCCATTATTACCCCTCACCACGTGGCCTCACTTACAAAATCATCTCCTTCTTCTACCCCCATTCCCATTCCTCGGATTTATACCCTCAACTTCTTTGATGAGGAGATTGCACCTCTCCAATCAGATGAACCTGATACCACCTCATTCATTTTTTTCTATATCGATAACATATCCGTACGACGCATCATGATTGATGGTGGTGATAGCATTAACATCATATCCTCACATGCATGTAATAAAATGTGTGTCCCTTCTAACTGTATGCATAGTAACCCAGTTATGATGTGCTCCTTCAATGAAACCATCACCTCCACCCTTGGCACCATTATATTCAATGTTTGCGTAGGTCCTCACACTGTCCCAGAACTATTCTACATCTTAGAAGGAGAGTTCCAGTGTAACCTATTACTTGGCATACCTTGGATTCATGTCATGGGTTATGTTCCTTCAACGTTACACCATTGTGTAAAATTCAAGCATGAAGGACATAATTACACCATCCCCACTGACCTGTATCCATTCAAAACTTACAACATGTTGTAAAAACTAGTGATGTACTTGAACCAAGTAAAATCATATGCCACCACTCCCACTTCTCCTTTACCCACAAGCCCATCCACCAATATGACCACCAATTCTTCTACATATAAATATTTTATTCCTACTATCTTGTTGTAACTTCCACACGGTGACCACTCTACTTCCCAACCAATCGATACCCCTCTTGTCCAATCATCTAGTGAATCATCTATCTCAACTGCCCGCATACCTACTACCAATCCTTTAGAAGGAATTTTTCAACACCTCACTCTGGGGGAGTACCGCCTATACAATATTGACACATTCCTTACTCCATAAGAGTATGGAAACCTTCATCAACACCCTCATTATGACTACTACATTAGAGAGGTTTTCCCTTATGGTCCTCCCAACCTTCACACTAACCTAACATATGAGGGACTAGATATTTCCACTTATTCACCCGAACCTCCATCCCAAACACAAACATTTTCATATGACCTAAAATCCCGTACTAACCACTGCTTCACCCACACTTTCCTCCACTGTTGTGCATGGAAAGGATTTGGCTTCAATTTTTATGAACAAGGCTATCATATTGTCATTTCTTGTACTATCCATAAACAAAATGACCATAGTGGAATTGGTTTTTCCACACCACCTCCCATGAAGGCCTGCATCGACCTCATTGAGGAAGACAAACCTTCTCCACTTCATTCGCCAATGTCACCACCTTCACCCATGAAGTCCATAGATCCCGAATATATCCCTCCTAACTTTTTTTTCATAAACACAATTTCCTTGGGACTTCTGACCTATCAATATGATGGTGAGGCTCCCTCTTCTCTCCCCTTCCTATATCCTGACATGATTGATGATGATAGGCCTTCTATTAATGTATTTCAATGTCAGGATGATGATTCCATCCTCACCTACCTTAGTAAAGAAGATTCTTATATTCATCGGTTGTTACCATCCTAGATGAAAACCATGTTCAATGAATTGAATATCGAAATCAACATTAATACTCAGGACAACCCACACATTTTAAAGATAGGCCAGTCTTTAGATGTGGCTAAATAGGAAGTTGTTACCTCTTTCCTTTGGGACCATAGAAATGCATTTTCTTGGTCTTATGTTGATATGCTTGGTATTGACCCAAAAATAATTGTCCATAATATCGTAACCATTCATGATGCCAAACCCATAAAATAAAATTTGCGGAAAATGCATCCTTGCATTGCTCTTTTTGTCAAAGAAGAACTTTAACATCTTCTATTGGTTTCCTTTATCATCCCCATTGACAATCCCCAATGGATTTCTAACATCCTTCCTGTCACAAAAGTGAAAGGGGGACTACGCATTTACATAGACTTATGGGATCTCAACCTTGCTTTTCCCAAAGACAATTTCCCTCTACCAGGCATTGACCAACTAGTTTATCTCACCACCAGCCATGAAATGTTATCACTCATGGATGGTTTCTTAGATATAATCAAATATTACTTTCTCCAAAATATCAATACAATACTTCCTTCATCACTCCCAGGGGACCTTCTCACGCTATCAAGTCATGCCTTTTGGCCTTAAAAATGTTGGTGCTACATATCAGTGAGCCATGACTTATATCTTCCATGACATCATGCATCATATATTGGAAGATTACGTAGATGATATTCTTGCCAAATCAAAACATTGGTCGAACACCGACCATCCTTAAGGTCATATTTGACTGCCTCATCAAGTATTGTGTTCATCTTCAACCAAAGAAGTGTGTCTTTATAGTAATTTCGGGAAGATTCTTTAGTTTCATCATTTTTCTACGTGGCATAGAAGTCGATCCTACTAAATTAAATGCTATTCTACAAATGCCTCCGCATAATAATCTCTAAAAACTTGAATATTAAAAGGTAAGTTACAATCAATTCATCAATTTATCTTACTGACATTTTGACCATTCCAACCATTTCATCATCTCCTCAAGAAGGATGTCTCATTCCAATGGGATGATGAATGTCACAAATCCTTTGACACCTTAAAACAATACCTTCTTCAACCACCAGTTCTCATTCCCCTAAGGATGACCAACCCTTTTACTTATACATTTCCACCACCGACCATTCCCTAGGTGTCATGCTCACTCATCGCGACGAGCAACATAGAGAACAAGTGGTTTATTACATAAGCCATACCCTTTTGGAATATGAAACTAGATACACCCATGCTGAAATTATCTAATTATCCTTAGTTTTTCGTCACCACCAAACTTCTACATTACCTACTCAACCACAAAACCTTCATTGTCACCAATACTGACCCCCTACACTACATGTATGCCAAACCCTATCAACATCAACATGCTGCATGCTAGATCATTATTCTTGCTGGCCTCGAACTCAAATTCATTCATCAAAAATCCATCAAATGACAAACCATCACAGACCAACTAGCAGATGCACCTCTTTCAAGGAATCAACCCTTTAACTTCAATTTCCTGGATGAATCCATAGCTACCCTCTCCTTGGATGATACCACTTACCAAATGACCCTATTCTTTTATGGCTCCAAGTGTCAGCATGGGGGTGGGGCTAGTGTTATCCTCATTCTCCTTGATGGTGAACCTATGCCTTTATCTTTAAAATTAGATTTTTATTATACAAACAATATTGTTGAATACGAAGCACTCATATTGGGTCTTTAGGTTACTTATACCTTATATGTTAAGTTGATCAATATCTTTGGTGATTCCCATCTGGTCTTAAACCAAGTCAATGGTATATACCAGTATCGTAATGAAATACTTAAAAAGTATAAACATCATGTAGATATACTTTTGACCATTTTTTATGGTTACTAACTTCAAACCACCCCCCGTTCTACCAATAAGTTTACAGATACCATGCCCTGCTTGGCTTCTCAGATACCCACTTCACCCTCCGATTCTAAAATTTTTGTCACAATACAAAGGTTACAATCACCCTCTTATTTACCTCAGAGGTATACTCTGTCGGAACCATTACACACGACCCACATGACCTTTGGTATAAGAAGTTTATAGAATATCTTTCCCTTTCCATTCTACCTTCTGATCTCACTAGTAATAGACAACATGCCTTTCTTAAAAGTGTCTCTCGTTATGTCATCATGGGTGGTATCCTTTATAAGCATGGATTTTATGGTATTCTCTTATGATGCCTTACAAGTTTTGAAATTCCCTACACCATTAAGGAAGTTTAAGATGAAATTTTTGGAGGCCAGTTTAGTTGTTTAGCTATCACAAAATTCATTCTTCGCCTTGGCTATTACTGGCCAACCCTAAACTGTGACTATGTCAAACATTGTGTGAAATGTCAGCAACATGCTAATATTCATCACACACCTAGTCATGCTTTACAGGTCACACAAGACCTTTTCCTTTGTCTCAATGGGGTTTGGATCTTATCGGAGAGATCAATCCTCATTCTTTACAATGTCATTAATGGATTATAACTGCTATTGAATGCTACACTAAATGGGTGGAAACCATTCCCATCATTTCTACGAAAGATGAGAAAATATGTGAATTCATCAACCATCACATCATTTGTTGCTTTGGCATCCCTCATCGCCTCATCATTGATAACGGAAAGAAATTCAAAAACAAAACCCTACAAAAGCTATGTGACACTTTTGGCATTCAACTCAATTTCTTGTCACCTTATTACCCACAAACCAATGGCTAAGCAGAATCAACCAATAAAACCTTGAACAAAATTCTTATGAAAGTAGTTGACGATATTGGGAAGGATTGGCATACACACATTCCCTTCACCTTGTGGGTCTACCACACTAGTATTCACACTTCAACTGCTGCCACACCTTTTCTCTCTCGGTCTACGGTCGAGTTTGTCTTACCTCTTGAAGTCCAAATTCCATCTCTCTGCATCTCTCTACAAGATATGCTCAACGATGATGAAATTTTTCTGGATCATTTGGAGCATTTGGAGTTATTATATGAATGTCATCTCAATGCTCTTGACCATATCCAAATCTACCAAAATTGTATCAAATGTGCCTACAAAAAATGTGTCCACGAAAAAACCTTTTAGGTCGGTGACCTCATCCTGAAGTAAAATCAACATGTAACCAAAGAAGAGAAAAGTAAATGGGGAAAATTTTCTCTTAATTTTCTTAGACCCTATATTGTTACCCATTCCTATGGATCCAATGCTTATTTTTATCTTCACTCGAAGGTAAACCCGAACCCGAGCCTCTCAATGCCTTGCATCTTTGACTATTTTATTGTTGACATAAAGTCCTATATCTCTTTTTTCAATTGATCAATCATCCCTTAAGCATTTTTCACCTTCCATATTGCTGTTTTTAGGATCAATGACTGAATAAGGATCATGTGATTACCCATCACCTTTCAACCTTATCTTCAATATGAGTACCATGACTCTACTCATGACATGATTCTCATGGATACTTTTCATATTTTTAAAGATGGAATCCCATGGTCATTCATCACTCAAAACCACCTCTTTCATAGTTAACCTCTGTGTGTGCTATCATTCTCTCTTCTTAACAAGAACCTAATATTCCCTATACTCTTTTCCATAACTTAAAACATCCCAAAAAAATGGGATTCAACTCCTTGAGTCAAAATTCCAACACAAGATGACTCCCTCAAACGGGACATCTCTTCTCTCTATCTTGCTACTATAAATAGACTGATCCCTTGAAGGAAAACTATATAAAGTCATTGCAAAAATACAATAAAATGTTGAAGCTTCTCACATAAATCAGATTCACGAATACCTCAAGGAGATAATATAATCATCCCATATAGACTTCCCACATCGATAAGTCTATTAAAAACAAAAAAATGAAGAAAATGATAAATTTTTCATCATGGACTTGCCTATTTCTGATCCTGGGTTTCTTGTTAGGTGAGCATACTTTGTCGTACACTAAGTTACACTAACATACCACCCACTTTCACATCATTTCCTTTTTACCCTAGCTTCCTATCCACTCAAGGGACTTTCCGTAACTACGACATTTCGTGATCATGTGACTTTCTTCACCCTTAGAATAGTCCATTATGTAACACCTTGAAAAAACTATTATATTTCTTTTTGCATTATAAGTGTTGGTATGCGATTTTCTTAAATTAGGTGTGTTTCCTTGATGGTTAAAAAGCATGCTTGTTATGGATAAATCATCTTTACTCTTGGATTCATTGGACTGAAATGATATGGCTTTCAGGAATCCATTTTCACTTCTTGTTGATAAGCTACAATCAGATTTTTAGGGTTGCAAACTTATCTCTTTTGACTAACTCATCCTTGGATCAATTTTAGTGATCCAAGGAATGTTTTAAATCTTCTTAACAAACTGAATGGTAAATTGACATTCATTGGTTAAAATACATAATGGACTAAACTTGTGTTTGTTGTAAATTCTTTATTATCTTGAAATACCGTGCCTACATTCTGTTATGTGTGGTGCTCGGATCTCTTCTTGATTGACCTTTACAAGGCGCTTAATGGCGTTAAGGGAAATAGAAACCTGCTTCAAGATTATGGAGAAAGAGAGAGTATAATGTGTCCTATATCTAATAAGGTCTATCCTAATGGGATTCGAGACTCAGGTAAATTTTCCTAACTCCTTCTACACCACTCTACGTGGGATGACATTCTAACCTAAGTTGTTAATACTAAGTTAGTATGAAGGGAAATAACCTAAGGGATGCTAAGTTATTTCTAACCTATTGCCTAATACTATTTGGTTAATCTATGTCCTAACCTAAGGTGGAAATCTATTTGATTGAAGGTTATATCTTAAGGTTATACTTTTAAATTAACCTAAGCAAATTGAATCTATCCTAAACTAATGGGTATGAAAGGGAACCTAAGGGTCGATTGGTAAGTGGGAGCTAAGTGGTGGTTCCTAAGATTTTAATGAGATGTGATTTTGATTTGATTTGGTATTAAGGCATGGAAGTACTGCCAGTTTGGTAGGGGCTAGTTAAATTTTAGTGGAACCTACGTGGAGGCATCACTAAGTTTGGAAATGCATGTGGAAGTTCAATTTGGTCTCGCCAACTTTGGATGGTGGTGGCAAGGAGAGATAAGTGGGAATATGCAATTTAATGTCATTAATTCACCTCGGTTTTGGTGAGAAAACCATCTTAGAAGGCATGCTGGTGGATTTTTTTGGGGTTTTTTGCATGCTTCACGATTTTTTCTTTGCATGGAGCTATTTGGTTCTTCGAACCAGCAGTTTGATCTACACTTTGTGGCTATTTTTATTTCTCTGATCTATTTTTGATTCGAGGAAAGTATATGAGGCATTGTGGAAAAATATTATGGTTGGTTGATCTTGCTTGGAGAAGAAGAGGTGTTGGAAACTCGGCTGGAAGTCTTCTTCGAATCGGTAGAAGCACTATCAGGCATGATAGGATCTACCCATTAATATTTCTTGCTTTCTTCTAAATGATTCATTAAAACAACTCTGCTCACTGGATATATATATTTTCATGATGTATTTGGTTATTTACTTACATGTATTCATGAAATCTATGTGGGTTTTGGAATACGAATCCTTTGTTGTTAATGGTAGTTTTTGGGAACTTTCTCTGTACTAGTTGTTAGAGGTTTGCATGTGAATTTGTATTGAAACTTTGTAACTTGTACTTGAAGCTCTAAAAATTGTATTTGAAGCTCGTAGCTTGTATTCGAAGCTCTGTATCTTGCATTTAAGACTAAGGTTGATTGAACTAGCTTGTTTCTTGAATGGTTCTGAATCTCTTCTATAGTCTTGTGTTTTGTTGAGCTTATAGTGGAGCTCGTGGATGTTCTAAGCTCGTATTGAAGCCTCGTGATTTTCTTTGAGCTTTTATTGGGACTTTTGTTTTGTTTTGGACTGAGTTGGAACTTGGTGTAGTTGAACTTGGTTTGATCTTTGAATTCAACAATTGTACTCATATTCAATTCCTACAAATATTGAACTTACTGTTGAGTTGTTGAGTTTTGTTTTGTACTTGAGCTTTGAACTGGAGTTTTATTCTTCCTTAGGGAACTAGAAATGCTTGAACCCATAATATAGCATTAAGGTTTATTCTGAGCTTGTATTAGGACCTTGGGTTTTGTTATAGACTCATATTTGAGCTTGTGATTGTCTGAACCTATGTTTGAAGCTCGTATTTGACACAGTTCAGGTATGCCATTGTGGGTTGTTTTTATCTTGTATTGGAATCAATGTGTTTTATTTTATACAGGTATTTTGAGCTGGAGTTTAGTGGGTATTAAGGATTGTAAAGCTTTAATCTCATTAATATTGTCTCCTCGAAGGGGTCTTATGAGTTTTGTTTTGGTCACGGAGGTAGACCATGTAACTTCTTTTTAAAACCTCCTCTGTTTTACTTCTTGTGAGAGAATGGTTGTATTACTTGTCTTTCAGGCCACACGGTGTTCTTGAATTTGACAAGGTGTGTGAACTCAAAGTGTATCTTCTTCTTCTCTACCCTGAGCAAACCCATGTCTTGTGGGAAGTTTGACTATTTTTTTCTTAGAATTAAATGGACTGGAACTACTTCCTATCGTGGGATCAGCTAAGCTTTAGTTCGTTGGATCAATTTTAAAAGATAAGGGTTTATAGAAGAATATTATTTTCTTCCTTTTTGTCTTTGATGTTGAAACGAATCCTTACTGTCATAATCTTTTAGCTAGGACTCAAAGAGGCTAGTGATGAATATTTACTGATTGAGTTGGAAAAGTTTGGGACAGTTCTTGTCTTAAACGAATTGTTTAGTTTTCTTACTCAGGACTGATCTTTCATCTGATTCATGGGTTTTAGTAGAATGTTGAATTTAAACCTATTAGATCGTATGTTGTTCGAAAGGATACAATATTCCCTAATCTAAATGCTTGGTAATGTTTCTCTTATTTGGTAATCTTTTATGATTGGAGGATTTATACTCTGTTGTATTATTGATTGAACCTCAAAGTTTTATTGAGAAATAATTATGTTCTCTTGGGGACAGTATACAGTTAAGGACTATACATTGTGTATTTCTTTCTAAGATTTGAATTTGTACTTGAGCTTGGAGAATGGGAATAGGAAACCAGTTGTAAGATTTGTGATGAAAGTATGTAGTGTGAATTCTTTTTACTGTATGCTCGGTTTTGTGTTCTCTTTTGGGGAACTAGATAAGAACTTCTAAGTATAAATTAGATGAGGGATTTCATTTCATAGTATAAATGAAATGAAATATGGAATGGGTCTTTTCTGTTTGAGATCCTTTTTATGTTGACTGTATAAGTTCATAGACTGAACTTCTCTTTATTTGACTCTCTTCTGAGATGGAAATTTCTTGTGGATTGGTTAAGAGATTTAGTTGCTAAAGTATAGCTTGGATTTGTGGGTAGTCTAGTTTCAGATCTTTACATTATATCCACTAGCAGATAGAAGTTAGTAAGGCTTTAGACTAGTTTTGTTTCCTAATCTTCTTGGATCGAATTGGGATTCTTGTTTAGTTGTTGTCTCTTTATTTATGGACTCCTCTTTGGTTATATTTGGACTGAGGCAGTGTTGTGTGTACTAAACCTGATTCCTCCTTCAGATGAATTGTGCCTGAGGAATAGGTATGTATTGATTCTCTTCTTTTGTTTATATGGAAAGATGAAGCATACTAAATTGAGCTATGCTGTAATTAACTTCTTTTGTTGTTGGGAAAAGATAAATGTGTATTTCTATTCTTATGGAAGTATGAAATAATTGAATGATAAGACTTGTTTACTGTTTTAAAGTAATTGATAGGATCAATTAAATCTTGTGATATAATTCTGATGTTGTAGATTATATTATGCTTTTTTCTTAAAAGTGAATTTAGATTCTCATAATTGCACTTCTTTCTAGATGTTATTGCTTATGATTGTTTATATGGCGTATATTAATTGTTTCATTAAATCAGAGTTGTTTAATGAAACAATTAGTGGAATGCACTTTACTTTAATGCCTAGTGCTTATCATGCTCAGTTCATTGAACTGACCCATGCTAGAAATTTTACAGATGGACATCATAAGTGATAAAAGAAGACAAGAACTTTCATGTTGTATTGGGCTTATTTAATTATGGATCTTATGTAAAGAGTTTCATTCATTCTTGAGTTGTATTGAAAAAGAAAAGTTGTATTCTTTTTGGAATAGAGGTTGTTTGTTATACAAAGTATGCCTGAAATGCATAGTCTTGTAATGTATAGTTTTATAATGATGAATTGAAAGTTGGAGATTTACTTGTATTGGTTGTGTAAATTATCTTGTATTTATGAAGAAGATGGAAATCCTATCTTGATGATATTTTTCATATCTGTTATATGCTTAATTCAGATAAAATTGATCAGTTGGATAAAGGGAATTAGTTTAATTTCCCTTATTAAGATGCAACTTGTTAAGTTACATAAGATAATGATCTTTATCTAAACAATTCTAACATAGTAATGGAATGTGTAATGAATATGCAATAAAACTATAGAAATTGTGAAAGATAAGAAGGGTATGACAAACCCTAACACTTAATCATGTAGAGGAAGATTCTTCCTCGCTCAAAGGAATGTAATCTAAAGAATGGTGATATGATTGTTAATCATTAGACTTCATTTCCTATTAAGTCTACTATAGTTGAACCTATTTGGTTGTTACACCTTCTTTGAATGGTTAAGTTACATTATAATGGAACTTATGATGTTTTGTTCTATTTTTTATATATCATTGGTTAAGACAAGTAAAACAAACCTAAAAAGCAATCATAAGTTAAGGAAGTTCTTTAATGACTAATGGAATCTAATATAGAAAATAACTTATGGAGTGTTGGATTAGGGTTTAGTAGGGTTGTTGTAATTGGTGTAATAATCTAAATTAATAATGTATTAATAACCTCCTTGGGGTATGTACATCATGATGATGTAGTTTACGTAGGATTTTGGAACACGCCAACCGCAACACTTTACCTTCGAGAAGACAAGGGTCTTCTCGAGGATACAATGTTACAGTTGACATGTGGCAACACCCTTCTACATTGATCATCTAGATCTACACAAAAATAAGGACTTGAACTTAGTTTCTCTCTAGGTCAAGTTAGTAGCATGTTTAGGATAGGTAGTAGCTTTCAATGGCTCAGGGTACCTTGGCACATTTGGTTGACTTAGGTCAACCAAGTATGCCCATATACCCTAAGACATTGTGAGCGTCTTCCTATAATAAATTATGTTTCTAACTAGGGCTAGGGTTAAACCTTGGGCAAGTGGACTGATGGTAGTCAGTAAAGACCATTCTAGATAATAGAAGAGTGAGGTGAAGGATGTATTTCGGAATGATGAGTATGTCATCTAGGAATAGTAACATGAACAATATGTTGAAAATCTTTGGCCAAAGTATCACAAGCTGTTGGTTGCGTTGTCCTATGTCACCTAGTTTAAAGCAACGTGATGTCAGATAAATATTAGTAACAAATATTCAGATATGTTCCTTAAAAGCAGATCACTCAAGACCGAATAGGGTAGGAGAACCAAGTATACGTAGTATACATAAATTATTCTATAGTTTAAGTTAACATGAGAGATTGGTTAGTAACCGAGTTATGGAATGAGAGATCGGTAACATACCGAGTCATTACAGTTGCATATGGTTATCTATTATGAGATTGATTGGCATGGAATGTGTGTTCTAAATGATGTTTTATTTAGAATAGAGAACATTATGTTTCAAAAAAAAAAAAATCCCTTGTTTCTAAAGTCTTAAAATGGGAATGTTACACATTATGCAATGTCTTTAGGGTCTCACATTCATAAGCCCATCTTCGGTATGGTAGACTCATTAGGGTTCTTTTGGTATCAAAATTGATTCTCCCTTAGAATCCAAGGAGCATAACAGATTTAGCAAGACACTTAGGGATAGATAGATCATATTATGAGTCATTTTGTAGCTAGGGAGGATATTCAGTTGGCTCTTTTTCACTCGGGTGGTGGAGAAATGGATAACACCTTCATTAATGATTTGATCTATCCTCACTACTTTTGTTCGTGCCTTTCAAACGGGGTGAGAGGACCCATTTTTGTAACCTTGTCGGTGAAGGGTATGAAGAGATCCTTTTTGGAAAAATTTGCAAGGGAACTATTAGAAAATATGATCAATTGCCACAATTTAACTCTCACGAGTTATCACTTCTAAAGAATGGGGATATTTTCTTAGCAAGGTTTGAGTTACTAAAGACATTTGAAACTTTCTTACTTTTGTATATTTTAGTAGTAGAATTAGTTCATTTGTGGATACACAAAGCACAAAAAGGGTTACTTCGGGTAGGATTAATGGTTATTTGAAAAATTTTGTGGGGATTAAGAAAGATGAATTTGATTTCACTAGATCTTTGAGAACCTTTACAACAATTAGAAGACTAATAGACATAATGCTTGAGAATGGCCAAAATATTACTTTAACTTGAAGGTGTGCATCAATGGAGCCCCATATCTGCACAGTTTCATAAAATCTCCAAGAATTTAACACGAAGGCTCGAGTTAAAATGCTCAATTAAACATTAAATACCCCTGGTTCCTCATGCCTAAGATACACTCAAGGGCTTACATATAATCTTTATCAACAAAATGATAGTAAAGTGATTTTAAATTGTTTATCTCATTACAAGATGAAGGCTCTTCTCATAATGAAATTCCAAATGCCACTAAACCATCACAGGGACGAGATCCTCTGTGATTTGGAAGGATTTTAACACAAGATTGCAACAAAAACATCAAAACCATTTTAAAAAAAATTTGAAATAAAAGTAGACACAATTTTGCCCAAGATCAACACAGACTAATTCGAGATCTATTAGATTTATCAGTAGGGGAAATTTTCTTGAACAATCTCAGAGCTTGTTAATGGTTGTACACTCACAACCATCTTGACACGATCAAATCTAAAACACAAGAGATTAATAGGTTTCTCAAATGGTCTCTCAAGAAAATGGGCTCTCTCTCAAATTTTCTCATAATAATTAAACCCCAACCATTTGCATGACTAACTCATTCCCTTTATAAAAATCATTTACATTAAAGTTCCCCCAAACAAAGAAAATTTGAGGAACCTTTGTTTGTTACATATTTGATCATGATTTCCATAAAGTGATGTTTAACAGATTTACAAAAAAAGTTTTCAGGTGTTCAAAAGGTGAATCATTTAATATATTTCCTTCATTGTTTTTAAGCTGGGGCATCCATTCATCAACTCTGGAAACATATTTTTCATCCTTTACGCCTATAGATTCCTTCTCCTCATTCTTTTCTCTATAATTTTCTCTGTTGGATTTGGAAATTTGTTTTTGTAGGTGTTTAAGTAACTTTGTTTCAAAATATCAACTCTTGCACTTCCTTAGATAGAAACGACAAGAAATCATTCAAATTCACCATGAAAAATGATGTGTATTTACATCCCCTAAAGTCGTGGAACATTAATGGCAGAAAAACCAGATGCATCACGCCATAACCATTGATTCTACCCTTTCACAACTTTAAATTAGAGTCGTCCACATGGAAGATTAGAGCTGAAATGGGCCTAGGGTGCCTTTTGCATTTTATGACTTTTGGAGAAAATGTGCAATTTTCACATTTTTCCCTACCCCTCCACCTTTGAAATACGGGCTCAACACATGGCTTAATCTGGGCCTTTGATGGAGTAACTGGTCATTTATGTAATTTTATCCTTTTTAACAAAAAGGCAAAATTTTCAATTTTCCTTGACAATCTGCTTCACTACTTTGACTTTTCAATGTTGAGCCAAAAAAATTCAAAGTGCTCCACAAGCCCACCTTCCCACTTTTGAATTTTCAACAGAACTCAAACATGTGACATCACTCTATCCCCTATGGGGTTGCGGATCAATTTATAACTTTGCTTCTTTTTTTTTTCGCAAAAAGGCAAAAATATTCAAAATTCCCGGTGACTGCCTCTCTGCTTCTATCTTTTGATGTGGGCCCTAGCAGAGTTGTGGGTTATTTCATAACTTTGCTCCCTTATACAAAGAGGCAAAAAACTTCAAAATGTTCGACGACCCGCCTTCCTGCTTGTAACATGAAAAAATGCCACGTGTCCTTCTTTGGGGTCAAAGTAAGACTTTTTCCCTACCACTTTATATTTGTTGAATAGAAAATCAGAGACTATCGGAGCTGCGGGGCCAATTTGGTAGATTTTACAAATGAGAAAAAAGTGGAAAATTTCACCAAAAAGACCTATCAGGCCACATCTAATTAGAAAATACCACGTTTCCTTAGATTTTGGGACAAAAATTGATAGGGAAAACATGACTGTGGAAAAATAGAAGGGGAAAAACCCAAATTTATGCCCAAATTACAAATTCTTTCTCATGGACAGAGGAACAGAAAACAATATCTGGACTCAATGTGATCCTTAACCAAAGGAAAGGACTTATCATGGTAACCAAATGAAAGAAAAAGATTTCATGAATCCATACAGGGAGACAGAGAAAACACCATGCGGACTGAGACATTTTTGAATGAACAGGGAGAGATTAAATTGAGCACCAACATCAGCTCCGTCTCAGGGGTGGACATTCCCTGTGAATGCCACAAGAAAAAAATAGTAGACCATGTGCCAAAAATCCATTGGGAAATGGATTCAAGAACAAGCTTGCAGAGCTAAGAGACAATAACCAAATCCCCCAAGACGAATAGAGAAACCAACAAGAGCTGGTCACGGGGACCAAAAAGAACCAAAACGAGAAAAACATGAAAGCATAATGAAACCAAAAACTCTACACTATATAATGATGCATACCCCTGATTCAGAGAAAACAATGAAGGAAAAATTTCAAGTGCCTTCGATTCTAGATATGACCATGCTAAGCAGTTCTTATACATCTTTAACAATTGGTCATATGATTGTTTCCCTTTTCCATCCAAGTTGTTATCTGACTACATTTTTTTAGGCTTATCCTTTGTGCCTAGGTCAAGTTTTTTAACATCTCTCGAGGCTGCATCAAAAATCAAAGTCCTAGGAAAATCAATGTGTTCGGGATATCTGCATTGATCAATTTCATACTCCTTAAAAACAACATAGCTCATGAGTTATCAATATCAATGTATGCATGAAATACTTCATAAGAAACATTGTTGGGATCCTCAATGAGATATAACATTTTATTTTCACCAGGTAACTTCACAAGGCTTCCCTCAATTGGTATGGTGGCATAATACATGTCCATTTGCACACTTCCACCGACACTAGTTGCCCACTTTCCGGATAATAACATTCCCCATTTAGCAGGACAATCCACAATTACTACATTCAAGGTTAAGTACTTGCCTGGATAAGCTACCAATTCCACTACCAAACCCTTAACACATTCAATAATTAGAACCTCTCTAGAATCCATGGAATTACATCTCCCTTAAGCTATTGTTACTTTGAGATTTAACTCATTCATGACCTCAAGAGGCATTACATTACATGAGGCTCCTAAATCAAACATACAATTATGTAACATCCTATCCTTAATAATCAAAGTAGTAAAAAATGGATCCACATTCAGCTGAGACTCAGCCAGAGAAGTTCCCAAATAAACCTCAGGTGGTTCACCCAATTCCTCCAATGCTTGTGGTTTTTCTAATTCTACAATGGCAAGAGATACCTCTACATTGTTTAGATTTTTACCCAGGTGAACTTTTCTTCCTTAAGCCCCAAATACTCAAACACCCTCTTCTTATGCTCTGTGGATTCTAAGCAATTCAACAATAGGAGCTGAGTAATCTTGATCTAACTCAAGATTTGGGCAATGTCACAAGGAACATATTTGGATAAGGTAGTATTAGGAGGAAGGTTCATAACTTCATATGATAATATGGGAGTCTTTGAGTCTAAGCTTTGGGAGGAACACAAGTTTTATTTGGGGTGACAAATCCTTTTCCAGGTGCATCTTTATTAGGGCTTTCCTTAGGGATACTAGTAAGCACTGGAATTTTTGGTTTGGCCTAAGGTCCGCCCCCTTTGACAACTTTGCTCTTGATATTATATTCTTTTTCATGGCCAACTATTGCATTCATTAACAATTGTCTGTCCTCTTCTGAAGGAATTCCTCCATCATACTTTTAATAATTAATGCCCTTGAGTACTCAAAATCATTATTAGGAAACTCAAAATATTGTACCATATTAATTTCTAAAGTATGAGTAGGAGGAAGAGGTAATACCCAGTGAATGCAATCCCAAAATTTTTCAATAGTTCTGGCACTTATCATCTCAGTTGAGGTTGCTCCCTACTATGAACTTGTAGAGCAATCCATCATGCATGCATCATCATTTGTCTCATCATCATCAACTTCCTCAACTTCTTTGTCTTCATCGCATGGGGAATGGGGCGGGATACATATATCACACCACTCAATTTCATGAGCTTATTCAATGGTAGCAACTCGGTAGCTAAAGGATTAGACACCAATCGATTTTCCCCGAGTTGGGGTTGTCTATTTCCTTATTACATGGGCCCTTTACCCCTATCATCTGATCTATGATCACATTTGGGATGATTTGTAAATATTTCTAGACCTTGTGGCTTGTGCAGACCTTGGGAACTTTGTCCAATTCCTTTCTCTACTCTAGCTAACTTGTAAGATATTTCTTTAACAACTCTTGCCATGGTTTTTACAACCTCCTCCAGATCAACAACCTTGTTTGATTGAGGCTTCTCTAGATTTATCAATTTGATACCTTCTCTCTTATGAGGTTTACCAATTTCTTTAATGTTGTTTTCAATCTGCAAAGCCATGGTAAAGGCCTACCTCAAATTTCGTGGTTTTTATCCCTTAAATAATATGTGTCCTTTTTTCAAATGCATCAGAATACTTTATCAAACAAGATTCATCACATGGCCTTAAGTTTACAGGAAATATTCTCAATGTTTTTTTGAATCTTGTATTGAAATCATGAACAAATTCATTAGGATTCTTCTTAATATTTTCAAATTCTAAAAAAGAAACCTAGGGTTTGTTTTATCTCCATACTACAATCTAACAAAGACATTCTTCATTTTTGTCCATGAATCAATGGAGTTTTCGTAAAATATTTATACCATTCCCTTGCATCCTTCTCTAGAGTATGAATAAACAATTTTATGTACACATCCTCAAATTTGATCTCAAAGTCTTCCATCATATTGACAAAAAGCTTTAAGTGTTGATCACCAGTAATAGCATTATTTCCTTGAAATTTAGGTATTCTATTTCTAACATCTTGGGGCACAACATTTGGATATCCATCCATACCTCTAGAATTTATAGGACCGAAGGTATTAACAACAAATGGAGGTCTGGGTGGGGGTTGGGCCATGTTGTTTTGAGGTAGTGAATTTTTAGGAGATACAAGATGATGTGGAGTGAGGGGTCTGTGGGGCATAGAAATGTAATTCTCAAAATGAATGTTCTCTAAAAACTCTGTTTCTTGGAAGATCCTATCAGCTTTGGAAAACACAGGGACAAAATGAGATGAAAAATTTTTAAATATAGATAATGGCCCCTCTCTAGATGGAGAATTGTGATCTACAAAAATACTTCCTGATTCAAAAGAACTTGAGGAAGTATGGAAATATTCAATGACAGGATGATCAATTTCCACAATTGATAACTCTTTTCTTGATTTCTGATCTCCAAAAAATTTACAGATTCTTATTCCTTGAGAATTTGTCTTTCCCAATTCTGGAAACAACCTTCTAGTAGGGTCTTTAATGAAGAAATATCTTCTTCCTTCCATATTTGCAAAGATTAGTGATAAATTTCAATTGACAGAGGTTAAGACATTGGCATTTATCAAAAATTAATTCAACACGGAGTCGCCACTAAGGATTTTCACCTTATTTTTGCAAATTCACTAAAATTGATATGTCAAATGTTTTTCAACACTAAATTCATGCAAATATTCATAGATCTGACCTTCCTTTACCCGTATTTAACATTGATGATGTAAACTTAGTGCAAAAACCAACAGAAACTTGAAATATTACACGAGAACTTGTAACTTGCACAAATATTACAGATCTCAACAAAGGATGACGTTTAAACAACGTATTTGCACTTAGATCATGTAAGAAACATTACCTTAGTTAGTATGAGTACACATTTGTACAAAAATTCTTTGGTAATGATGTCATTCAAGTGTTGGTATCCAAATTGATTATCCCTTGGAATCGGAGCAGCATCACAGATTTAGCAAGACACTTAGAGACAAACAAATCATATTATGAGTCATTTTATAGCCGGGAGGAGATTCAACTGGCTCTTTGTCACTCGGGCGTTGGAGAAATGGATAACACCTTTATTAAGGATTTTATCTATCCTCACTACTTTGGGTCGTGCCTTTCGACCAAGGTGAGAGGACCCATTTTTGTAACCTCTGTCGGTGAAGGATATGAAGAGATCCTTCTTTGTACAATTCGCGGGGAACCTTGAGAAAATATGATCAATACGCCACAATTTAACTCTCACAAGTTGTCACTTCAAAAGAATGGGGATATTTTCTAAGCAAGGTTCAGGTTACTAAAGACACTTGAAACCTACTTGCTTATGTATATTTTGGTAGTAGAATTGGATCATTTGTGGATACATAGCACAAAAAAGGGTACTTTGGGTAGGATTGATGGTTATTTGAAAATTTTGTGGGGATTAAGCAAGATGAAGTTGATTTCACCAAATCTTTGAGAAGCTTTACAACAATTGGAAGACTAATAGACATAATGCTTTAGAATGGCCAAAATATTCCTTGACGAGAAGGTGTGCATCAATGGAGCCCCATATCTGCATAGTTTCACACAATCCCTATGAATTTAACACAAAGGCTCGAGTTAAAAGGTTCAATTAAACATTAAAGACCCCTAGTTCCTCATGCCTAAGATACACTCAAAAGCTTACGAGACAATATTTATTAATGAAATGACAGTAAAGTGATTTTAAATTATTTATCTCATTATAGGATGAAGGTTCTTCTTGTAATGAAATTACAAATGCCACTAAACTATCACAGGACAAGATCTATGTGATTCGGGGGGATTTTAACACAATATTGCAACATAAACATCAAAACCATTTAAAAGACATTTTGAAATAAAAGAAGACACAATTTTGCCCAAGATCAACATAGATTAATTTGAGATCTATTAGATTTATTAGTAGGGAAAGTTTCTTGAACAGTCTCAGAGCTTTTCAATGGTTGTACACTTACAACCATCTTGATGTGATCAAATCTAAAACACAAGAGATTAATAGGTTTCTCGGATGGTCTCTCAGGAAGATGGGCTTTCTCAAATTTTCTCGTAAGAATTAAACCCCTGACCATTTACATGACTAACTCATGCCCTTTATAGCACTCATTTACATTAAATCTTCCCCCCCAAACAAAGAATATTCGAGGAACCTTTGTTTGTTACATATTTGATCATGATTTCTAGAAAGTGATGTTTAACAGATTTACAACAAAAAGTTGTTAGGTGTTCAAAAGGTGAATCATTTCAGATATTTCCATCATTGTTTTAACTGGGGCATCCAGTCATCTCCTCTGGCAACATGTTTTTCATCCTTTGCACCTATAGCTTCCTTCTCCTCATTCTTTCCTCTGCAATTTTCTCTGCTAGATCTAGCAATTCATTTTCTGCAGGTTCCCGAGTAACTCTATTTCAAAATATCAACTCTTGCACTTCCTCAGATTCACAAATTCGAGCTCCACAACACTTCAATTGCACTTTGTTGATAGAAACAACAAGAAATCATTCAAATTCACCATGAAAAATGATGCGTATTTGCATCCCCTGAAGTCGTGGAATGTTAATGGCGGAAAAACCAGATGCATCGTGCATAACTGTTGATTCTTCCCTTTCAAAACTTTAAATTAGAGCCATCCACATGGAAGATTAGAGCCGAAATGGGCCTAGGGGTGCCTTTTGCATTTTATGACTTTTGGATAAAATGTGTAATTTTCACATTTTCCCCGACCCTCTGCCTTTCAAATGTGGGATCGACACGTGGCTTAATCTGGGCCTTTGATGGAGTCATGGCTCATTTCTACAAGTTTACCCTTTTTAACAAAAAGGCAAAATTTCCAATTTTCCTCTGGCGATCCACTTCCCCACTTTAACTTTTCAATCTGAGCCAAAAAATTTCAAAGTGTTCTACAAGCCTGCCTTCCCTCTTTTGACTTTTCAATGTGAACTCAAACATGTGACATCACTCTATCCCCTGTGGGGTTATGGATCAATTTATAACTTTGCTCCTTTTTCACAAAAAGGAAAAAATCTTCAAAATGCCCCGGTGACCCACCTCTCTGCTTCTAAATTTTGATGTGGGCCCCAGCAGAGTTGCGGGTTATTTCATAACTTTTCTCCCTCGTACAAAGAGGAAAAAAACTTCAAAATGTTCTGTCGACCCACCTTCCCACTTGTAACATGAAAAAATACCACGTGTCCTTCTTCAAGGTCAAAGTAATACTTTTTCCCTACCGCTTCATATTTGTTGAATAGCCAATCAAAGACTATCGAGGTTGTGGGGCCAATTTGGTATTTTTTACAAATGAGACAAAAGTGGCAAATTTCACCAAAAAGACCCACCAGCCGCATCCAATCAAAAGGACCATGTTTCCACAGATGTTGGGACAAAAATTGACAAGCAAAACATGATTGTGGAAAAATAGAAGGAAGGAAAAACCCAAATGTACGCCCAAATTACAAATCCTTTCTCATGGAAAGAGGAACGTAAAAAAATAGTTAGACTTAATGTGATCCTTGACCAAAGGAAATTACTAATCATGGCAACCAAATGAAAGAAAAATCTTCCACGAATCCATACAAGGAGGCAGAGAAAAATTCAAACCATATAGATGAGACATTTTTGAATGGACGGGGAGAGATTAAATTGAGCACTAACGAGGTTCTTATCAATGAATCGACTCTTTTACCACCTCTTACCATTCACCTTCCTCATTACTTATTGATTATGACCATCAACACCTATGTTTTCACCTAAGACTCAACCATGCCTATGACCTAGACTCAATCATGCCTATGACCTATACTCAATCATGCCTATAACCTAGACTCAACCATGCCTATGACCTACATTCAATCATGCCATAAACCTACCAACCCATTCCTCAACCTCATCTTATTCTTCCCTAGCTTATGGGAGAACTACATCGGCCTGAGGCCCCTTTTTGTTGGGGCTATGTAGGAAACACTTTAAGGGCATGGGGCCCTTGGAGGTTAGCTCAGCCACTCTTTACCCTAACCTATTTTTCCCTTCATTTTCCTATGCATATCCTACCATATCAATAATGGGAAATTAAACCAAACAAGCACTAATTCATAAACATTTTTACCACATCATCACATCATTCATTTATCCTTTTCACATTTCCACTATAGAAAATATTTGGAAAATTAAACCATAACATGCATATACATCACCATTTGTCTCCCATGATTACCAAAAAATTGGAAATTAAATCAACATTAAAAACAAAACTCTATCATGCCTATCACATGACTCAACCATGCTTATAACCATACCTCAACCATGCCTAAACTGACCTAACTCCATCATGCCTAAACTAACCTAACTCAACCATGCCTATGACCTAACTCCACCATGCCTAAACTAACCTAACTCCATCATTCCTAAACTAACCTAACATAATAACCATGCCTATTACCGACGCCATCATGCATAGACCAACCTAACTCTGCCATGCCTAAACAGACCTGACTCAACCATTCTTATGACCTGACTCCATCATGCCTAATCCACCTAGTTTCCATCACATACACAATAAAAATCATAGCCACCAGTACCCCATCATATCATAAATATAACCATCATCCATAAATATATAAATCCTCAAAACTTGTGTGTGTCTATATATGTGGGCAGTGTACAATGACAATACATGTCCCTCATATACAAATGTCTCAAAATCTTTAGCACGGGCTAGTATAATATACAAAAACTCAAATCTATCATATACATCCTCGCTATCTTTAGCACGTAGGCCGGTATAAATCACAAATATACAAAAAAAAAAAAATCTTTATATCATGAACACATATGGTGACCAATCACCTGATATCCATATCTATCTCATCTGTCTCCTCCTCTCCTCGGTCTGACGCCCTGCCAACATCTCTCCAACTAGCATGGGTCTAGCCCTCACCTCTGGCTATCCTGCAGCTAGGTCCAACCTCCATGAGCTATTCATCTCTCGCTGACCCTATCTCTAGGCTCACTGACTCCTGTACTATCTACACTATGTGTGCAAGATTTGGTCCTCTCACTCAAGGCTTGGTGTACCATGTACTCTACATAGGAAGGGATTTTTATCCCGTAAGTAGTCAAATGATCGACCACCCATTGAAACATACCTAAAAGCTAAACCTACCCCTACATTTCCTTTGTTGCATCTTGGGAGTTGTTATTTTACCGATACCTTAGCCTTACATGTGCCATGACCTGTTTGCACGACCTTGACCTACTTGGTGTGACCATTGACCTTATGTACTCATTATACCTTGTGATGTTGTTACATATGTTGTTTTAGCTTACCAACCATGCATTTCCTATTTCTGTGCCATTTATCCCAACCAAACCTTTGGTGTACCAGAACATACCTAAATGTTCCTACACCTGACCTATGTTTTGTTTCTCAACCATATCCTATACCTTGGATACCTAAATCACTTCACCCTTTTTAGATAAACCTATCAACCTTGGACGATATAGAGTTTAAAAGGTTTTCAACAGTACCGTGTTGCAATCTATACATGTGTGTGTATTTGATTGCCATTACCCATGACCCTATTTTGACCATGACCTACTACCCATTACCCGAGTTGACCGTCACCCTTTCCCTAAATACTCAAACCCTTCCCCACCTACACTTTTATCAAACCAATCACCGATTCCAAATTTCACCTCATCACCTTCACCCAAACATGGGGAAACCATTTCGTATTTTTTTAACATCACTTACCAGTACAAGCCACGTGAAAAAAGGGGAAAAATGTAGACACCAAAATTGGGTCACACTCCCCTTGGTCCCTTTTTGAATAACTAACTTACATATATGCACCTAACCATGGCCCCTTTTAACCCACCTTAATATTAATTTAATTATCTATAATTAAATTAATACCCATCCTCACCCCATTTATTAATTTAATTACTTTAATTAAATGGATGCACACCTCACCTAGAAACCTCACCTAGACACCTCACCATGGATCTATTTATAACATGTTTCCATAACTAACTAAGACTTAGCCCTACCTACCTTAATGAGCTAAGACTTAGTATAACCCTAAAAAAATGCATATCCTCCCTCTAACCACATTCCCGCTCATTAAAAATGTAACATTTCATTTGGATCCACAAGAATAGAATGAGCTAGCCCAAAAAGATATCCAAGATCTTCTATTTTAGGCAACCTAGGATATATCACCTTAACCGACACGGCCGCCTAAACCATCATCGATTACCATATAACCATTTTGGTAACCTTATTTCGAGAGGTTGGCCACATTCTTAGGTTTTAGGAGCAAAGGATATCTACATGCAAGCAAGAGCTAGATCTCTTTTGCACATCTAGATAGCCATAGCCAGCACAACCATTGATCAGAAGGTACTTGCATTCACGATAGCATTTTGGGAAGCATGGTTGTGGCATGAACACCATTTCACCAATAAACCATCACCACCACCCAACCATTGAACCCACATAGAAGTAAGTGTGTTTCTAACCTACACCATTTAATTTCTATTTGGTTTATAAGATTTATTCACCTTTGTTTATCAACCACCATTTATATTTTTACCTCACCATTATTGCATTCTGTGAACCCAACCATTCCCTCACTCATAACCATTTTAATCACCTCTATCTATTCTTTGAGTACCTTTGAATATTCCCAACACCTCCACATATCTAAACCAACTTTTTACCATCTCGATTCGGTCTCGGACAAATCCCCAAAACTATGAACCATTGAGTTATTATCATTTCACCTTAACCATCGTCACTTCTTACTAAACTATCATTGGTCACATTAGGCCGAGCGTCGGTATCTGTATTTGGTAATCCTACTAATACTAGATCCCTATAACCTTTTCCCAAGTGACCTAAGTGACCCAAAACCCGACCCTGACCTGATCCAGCACCTTCATTATTTATCTTATTTCCAGATCTGATCATAACCTAGCCTGTTATGTTATATTTTCTTATTATATTTGGATGAGACACCTAAATAATATTAACTATAGTAGAACCTTGTTTATTTACATTATTTATTATATTAAATTGTATTAAATAATGGGTTGACATCCACTGAGGAAGTATCACACTTCTTGGATCTAGCGCATGCTAGGAAGCCCATTGACATATATTGTTTAACTCTTTCTTGTGGTCTTGTTGTGTATTTTAGGTAGTTCCTCCTAGCCAAAAGGAAGCTCTCATAGTCAGCATTGGATCAAGAAGTCAGAACGTGCGCAACAACCTCAAACCGATCATCACAATAGGTATTCCTCCTTGGCCTAAAAACTTATCTATTTCATCAAATCCTTACAGAAAACGGTGAAAGAAAATCACATGATAAAGGTATGATTCAAGTTTAACAGCTTTTTTTTTTTACATAGATAAGGAAGCTTCACTTTGTGCTTTGATGATAAATTTCCTTCACTGATTTTTTGAACACATAAAAAGATGAAATTAGACATATAATCAAAGTTACAGGCCATGAAAGACAATTTCCTTTAGTAAAAAAACATTGGATGGTTTCCAAGCTCCAAAAAATCTATTTTGAAATGCACAGATGAATGTTTCATGATTCATTTTACAAGGTGAAAGAGATAAATACATGTCACTACTAGAACATACCTCTCAAAAATGTCAAGAAGGTAATGTATATCAACTTAAAATCCTTGATACTAAAAAAATTACATTTTAGAACATTTCTATCTTCTTTGGGACAATCTACTAACCCTAGTTAGTCAAGGAATGTTGTGTTTTAGTTGTGTGCATAGTTGAAGAAGGTAACATTGAGATTGCAAACATTTGATAGGAAATGGGAGTTATTTATCTATTGGTGGAAACCCCTGAGTAAGATGGGATAAGTCATCTTTTAAATATTAAGATCCATTTCTTATGAAACTATTGTTAACATTCTTAACTCTTATATGCAGAGTCCAGGTTGGTTAAAGAAGAAGATAAATTCAAAATTTTGAAGAGAAATCCTAACCTACTCATAAGATCACCCTTTTTATATCCTTGATATTAAAATTGATGCAAAATTAATAATCTTGAATCATTAATCATTAAAAATTATTGCAAACATAGACCTCTTGGATGCCACGGTGGTGCATAGTCGGGTTAGAGTTAGGGCATGAGTTTTGGGACAATAAACTAAGGAATCTATGCACAAAAATTTGTAGTAATAATAAGGGAAATTTTATAAAGGATATTCAAGAATAATTTAAAGGGTTCATTGGATATAAAATGAGTTTTTTATAATAGTCTTGGATAATACATTGAAGCACATTCAAAAGCCTAGTTAGAAGGGTTGAACTCCCAAGGAAGTACCAATCAAACTTAGAATTTTCCCTTGAAACTTCCTAACCACCTTCAAACCCTTAATGGGTGCCTAGAAACCATAAATTTATTCCTTTAAACTTTCCAAAAAGGAATCTAGGCTTGATAGTACACTCTAAAAGACCTAATTGAGGGTTTAGGAGCAATAATACTGAGAAGGTGATGTTGAAGGTGTTATAGTAGGATTTGGGGTCAAAATTTTAGTAGCATTTTAGGGGTGTGTAGAGTGAACTAAAAAGGGTGACATATATTTTTGGGAAGTAATGGAAGCATATAACCTAGGTATGAGCGGGGTGTTTTTCCTCAAGATCCCTTAAGGGTCAATTTTGAGAAAAATAGATAGGAGCTTGTATCTCAATGATTTTATTGCATTTCCTTGTTGTTTTTATAGTGAATTATGTGTATGAATAGGAGAAGAAGACTTGGCAGATTCAAGAAGCCAAAAATCCAAAGTGGATTACTTCAATGAAGAAGGATGATTGACATATTGTTGAAAATGTGAGTGAAGGATGAATGACTTATGAGTACCTTAGTTGATGGATTGGTGTCATTTTAAGAGTGAGAACTAGGGTATGATAGTGTATTAGAATATTCCAAGTGATAATTATTCCATTTCTTGTATTACAAGACAAGTTAAGCACCATAAGAACCATTTATGATCCTTCAAATATAGAGTAAGGTGGAATTTGGTTGTTGTAATCTTTCGATAGTTGATTAGATGGTTGTTTTTATTTATTGGATATAACATATTGTGACCTTATTCCCACATTAGTCGCTTCATTTAGCTTCTCCTTCACATGTTCCTTCTTCTCCATTATCTTCTCCTCCTCATGTTTCATTTCCTCCACTTATTCATCTCTTCACATCTCGTTGGTGACCACATCCACCACTCTCACTTATTCACCACCTTAATCTTATCATGTTTCACTCATGTAACAGTTATTTTCATCCCTTTCTCCTCTCTTAGCTAGGTATTAACCTTGTCTCATTGGTTTTTTTATTGATGTCATATGACATTGACAAAAAGAGTGATTGATGAGGTTTAAAATATTTAGGGAATGAAGGTTGATTAGTAGTTCCTTCTTTAGACCTTAAATGGTATGACATGGTATGGTTGGGGTGTTCTACTTGTGGTATCCTCAAATATAATAGTGTGTGCATAAGGACTTTTTGCATATTTGGTACACTTGAAAGAAACTATATGCATGGAGTTTCTTTTGTGAAAACTCCAAAGGTGTCCTACATGTCTTAATAAGTGTCTCAAGGGTTTGTGAGGGCTTCAATGATGAATAATGGATCGGGTATCATGAGTCTTGGTGTAAACTTGCTTGATTAAAACTAGTTCTAAGACCTTATGCAAGAATAACTTGGAGAAGTGAGATGAGAAATATAAATTATAGATGTACAAGCATTAAGAATGTATTTTGAGAGTATAGAGAGGTTGTGGAAGGTACTAAAAGTCAAAATTCATCTGGTAGAGCCATGTTAAAGGTTATTTGATGGTATATTCTTGAGGAAAAACTAGAAAAACATGGAGAAATCATGGTGGTAAAGAATTTACAAATATATTTATGATAAAATGAGTTTATGGACATGTCAAGGAGTTCAAGTATAGCTCTATGGACAAATTTTAGGCCAAAATTCCAAAGGAGAAGCAATAAAATTGAGTTTTACTCCCACTGAGCTCTCAAAATGGATGTCTTCAACTCGAGGGTCAATTTTGAAGAGTTCATGCGTATGTTAAGCTTGTACATGGTAGCTCAATATTATCATTACAGTTAGGTCATGGAATCTAGTCCATTTTCTAAGTTGAATGAGTTGAAATAAGGGCCTAAGCTTTATTAATGAATCTTAAGAAGCTAGGTAGGTCCAAACCCCCTAAAACCCTAATGTTATAGGGATGGAGAATAAATAAAAATTTTGAGCATGAAATAACTTTGGAAATCTCATGTAAATACTCAGGATGTGTAGGACTCGGTGTAGCTCATTTTTGTGGTATTTTCAAGTCTCAATTCAGTTTTTTGAGTAAACTTTTAGCTATGTTTTCTAAGGATTTCCTAGTATAATTATGTGTAGTAGGTGTCATGATGAAAACCCAATTATGGAAAAAATATTAGGAGGTTCCTCAAGTTTCCATAACAATATTCATGTAATTTTTGTGCAAAATTTTCATGATCCATGTCAATCAAGATAGTCCTTTGCTAAATGTGAAACAATTCAAAAATAGTCAAGTTTGTTGGAGAGAGTCTTGAAGTGAATTAATTTTTTGAAGAAAAAATATGATAGTTAAATGATGATACAAGTTCCATATGAAATTTTTGACCTCAATAAGTGATCAAGTGAAGTGTTTTTGGGTCTAATCCCCAATGGTCCAAAATTACAATTATAGGCCTCTCAACTAGGTTTTAGAAACAAGAAAGGAAATGTGTTCTTCTCCATACAATCCATGTAAGTGAAATAATGATTATGGATTATATGTATCATGAGAATTTTTCCATGTAATGGTATGGCATGAAAGTGAAGGTTTGAGTGTTTGAAGTCTTCTAGGATAAGAATAGTCATTAGGACCTGAAACATAATGTTATCAATCTCTGAAAATCGGGCATATTTAAGATTTATTTACTGAAATGAAGTATTATATATGGACATTGTGAGTTACTAAATACCTAAATAGTTTTATAATTGTTCGTTAGGTGTCATTAAAATATAGATAAGTAAATGAACTTGTTCAATCTGTGAAGACTATGTTTATGTGCATGCAAGTCAACTAGGACCTTAATGTAATAAGTACTCATGAAGAGAATAAATATTCTAGTGCTACTCCAAGTCTTTAAAGGTAAAATAGAGGCCACATGATACATCCTCTAATAATTGAGAAAGATTGAAGGCTCATACATTGGGGATGATGAAGCATTCTTGTGGATTTGGTTCCAGATTGACCATGAATGTGCATGGAAATCTTAGAAGGAGAGTTGATATCGAGGTTTTATGGTTTGACCTATTTCACTCCAAGTCCATTGTGATATTTTAGACCTCTTGAATATTCATTCCTCTCGAATTCATTGCATGACATAATTTTATAATGTTCCTCATATACCCAAGTTGAACATTGTTTTTTAAAGCTCATACACCTAGTTGTGCATGTGAGCTCTAATGGAGACTTGCAAGTTAAATGGAAACTTATGAAGCTTGCTATGCCTATAGAATAAACTGAGAGATAATTTTTAACATAAAAATTCTCATAAAACTTATATCATTTTCCAAGTTAGCTAAAATACAAAGAATCTATGTTGAAGAAGAAGACAAGAATTGTAGAACCATTAAAAATCAGTTTGTGCAGGTGTCAAAATTGAATATCTTAAATTTATTTAATTGTGTAGTGAGATCAAGAGTATTTTCCAATTACTCATAGGTAGGAAAATTTCCATCATAGGTTAAGGAAGCTTAGCATCTACAACTAAGACCTCTACAATGTTGTAATGGTGATACTATGGAACTTTTCTAAGTGATTTCATCCATGCCCCTTGAATGAGGTGAAGAAACCATGAGGTGAACTAGTTATAATTTGAAGTTTAAAATGTGTGGGATGGTATCACGCTTGAATATATGAATGAAAAATATAGATAAGATAGATATTTTTGAAGGAGGAAGTTCAAAAGTGTGAGCTAGTGAGCATATAGTTGATTTTAGATGTGTAAATAACAAGTATGGGAAAATAGGAGTTGAATAAGAGATCACTAATTTGTTGTTGTAAGAAATTAGAAGAATGAAGGTTATAAAAAAATTTGAAGACTAATAGGTGCTTATAAAAATTTGGAGTTGTTACTTCCATGCAAGTAGGAGGTTACATAATTTGTCAAGTAGGTGTTTGTCCTAGACATTGAATTTGTGCTTAAAGTTGAGTGGGTGCTCAATACATTGTTTGGGACAATTCTCTAGGTAGTGCATTGATTTTAGTGTGATTTTATCCCTTCAATGGTTTCCCACATTATAAATTTCCTTTATATGTATTTATTTGTTGATTTTGTTTTAATGTCATTATTCTTCATTGTATATCTTCAGCTAGATTAAATGGTCTACATAGAGTTACAATTGTCTTCAAAATTTGAAGAAGCACTAATTCACTCCTCCCCTCTCAATTTTTATGTTTTCCAAAAATTGGTATTAGAGCTAGGTCCTTTTGGAGAAATATTAACAAATTTAAGGAGATTTAACAAGCACAAGCATGGCTAACAATCAAGGTCAAAGTGGTTTATCTACATCTAAGGAAACTCTCTTAAATGGAACAAACTATGATTTTTTTATCTTTAGAATGAAGAAATACTTCATTTATCTAGGATTTTATATATGGAAATTATTAGTTGATGGATATAGCATTAAAAACACCATTCCAACCACACCTCCAATTGATATATAAAGAATTAGGGCTAATGAGAAAAATTCAAAGGAAATAAATGAAATCCTATATCGAATAGCAAAAGAAGAGTTTGTAAAAGTTATGAGCTACAGCACACCCAAAAAAATTTGTGAAAAAATAAAAAACCATCTATGAAGGAGATGAAAAAGTCAATATAGTTAATTTGTAGAACTACCGAAGGAAATTTCAGATCCTGAGTATGAAATAAGATTATAGTATTACTTGCTACTTAAATAGGGTTTATAGTCACAAAATCATGCGGTTTAAACATTTATATATCTTAGTCTCATACTACTTTATAGAAGGTTATCAAGGGAAGAAATTATTAATTAACCCCCATCCTTTTGGCCATTTTATTTATTTTATTTCATATTTTACAACCTATTACACCTATTTACAGAGTCATTTCCTATCGACGACATCACATGCACCCCCAAAGAGGGGGGCATCATTTGGGGGTTTCTACTAATACATTGTATTTACATCGGTTCATTTCGGTGAAATTTCCACCATTTGAATTGTGGGTTACATATAACGAGTGGGTTCAAACCGGTCTACGAACCCCATGTATGAATTTTACAAGACATGGTGTCCTTAGCATTTGGGGGAGAAGTTAACGGTTTGAGGATACATCAGAATTCCTCCCAATACTTATTATACCACCAATGTAGGATCTCCCAAAAATAGGGCACTACAGAGATATCTTCACACATTTTAGCAAAATAATTAAATATTGGAGGACATAGACATCTCCACCCTACACTTCTTCATCCAAGGTGGTGTGAGGTCACCCGAAAAACTCACAAGACAAGATATCCTTTACGCTCTTTCTCTTGACATGGATCAGGTGCACATGTTCAATTTACATTTACATTTCTAATTACAGTTTATATTTACACTTTACGTATTTAACACTTACATGCATCTTTTACATAGCATTTTTTACATTTACATACATACATATTTGAATACTTGATCGCTTTCTCCTTGGAGGTCTATCTATATAAGAAACAAACAGTCAAATTGGGGGAAACAATAACAACAATATTTAAAGGCATCACATGCTTTTACTAACCATGCAAGTACACTACACACTACGGTAACTAAACACACTTGTTTTTCCCCAGGTTCACTCTCATCACTTTTTTATCTGCACATTTTTTCATCTATAGTTTCCATGCTCCATATTTTTTTCAATCCACACTTTGTCTAGTACTTTGACATGCCTTCTTCATCACTCTACTGGTGGCATCAGTGCACGCATCTCTATCTAATTTATTTTATCGATCTTTCTACTCACCAACATAAAGTAGGGGAAAACTTTAGTAACACAATCATGTATTTTAGACATTTATTTATCCCGGTCTCATACTACTATTTAGAAGGTTCTCAAGGGAAGAGAGTATTAATTAACCCCTATACTTTTGGCCATCATATTTATTTTATTTCATATTTTATGACCTATTGCACCAATTCACCCAGTAATTTCTAAATATCTCACGTCGTATTAACCTTAACTAGGGCGCCCATGGGCACCCGGTCCCAACCGGGGTTCCTAGTTTCTTTTCTACTTTACCGCCATTTTTAGGTATTTTCTAGCTATTTTTCATTCTTATATTTTATGCGGTCAGCATTTTTCGTGAGTTAATTACAAAATTATAACAAGAGAACCCTATAAATATAAAGTTATGAGACCATAATGAGGGACCTATAATCATACACTACTATCACTCCATCTAGATTTGCATCCATCTATTGTATTGGCATCCACATAGGTCTATCATCAAGGAAAAATTTAGGACATCTACATCACACTTCATTGGGGAGGGATTATATTCAATTCCATGTACACATTCTACTACATATTATACATTTATCTATTGCTCGATATTTAACAAAGTGCGATTGCACAAGAGAACCTAGGAACGATATGCACACACACACACACACAGGAACTACATATAGGTCCAAAATGTAGTGTAATTCCTAGTTTAGTAATCCCATTATTTTGGTAGTGAGGTCATTTTGACCCATTCATTCTTCATTTTTTTGTAGAGTTTTGATACTTCTCTTTAGTCTCTTACAGGTCATTTTATTCATCTTAAAATATTTGGAGCATTCGGCGTAACACACATTATTTAGTGTGATAGGTAAACGAGTTGCAGATCACCTTCAAAACCTACAAATACCATTTCCAAACATATTTCTCAGGCCAAGGTGCCAAAAATTCATACGAGAGCACCCATGGGTGCCCTAGTCTAGTCAGCAGTGTCCCATTTGAGTCGAGATCCTCCAGATCCATTCTTTTTAGGAATTCAAGCATGTTCATTCATGTTCCCAAAACTTCCAAATCAGGACCTTCGACACTCTACAACATTCACCAATTATCTATTTAGTTCCTTCCTTGCTTCCTTCTTACATATTAGGGTTTGATTTCATTCTTTTACTTCAATTATTTAAATTATATATTGTTTTATTACATTTATCTAATGTCGTATATGTCTGCTAGATTAGATTCACTATCTTACACTACCTTAGTTTAGTTCAATTTCACTTAATCGAGTTGATGAGGTAGTAAATTTCATCAGAGGACTTGGAGAAAAGATAGAGCAAACATTGTTAAAAAGGTGTTAAGATCCTTGACATCTAAGTATGACTCCAAGGTTTCAGTTGTGGAAGAAGAAAAGGACTTGAGCCCTTGCAAATGAATGAAATTCATGGAATCCTAAGTTCTTATGATCTGATTACTTATGGAGAAAAACCAATAAAAAATGAGGCTACATTCAAATATGAAACAAGATCCTAAGTAACAAAAACCAAAGTTGAATCTGACATGGAGGAGGATGATGAGAAAATAGAAGCTATGTTTATTAGAAGGCTAAAAAGAGGGTCAGGAAAATACTAAGGAAATTTACCCTTCAAGTTCTTTATCCATGGTCAAGTGGGTCACTTTGCATCCAAATGTCCTAAAAATAATAAGGAAAAGAAAGATGAGCATGATAAAGAAGACAAGAATTCTCAAAATAACAAGAAGAAATTCAAGAAACTTGAAGGTAAGAAAATATTCTGCAAGAACAAAAGTAACTTTTATACTAAAGAGGAAACAACTTCATATGAATCAAGTGACTCCAACGATTCTAAAATTGAATATTAATACACTCATGATAAGAATTTATTCATGGCCTTGGAGAAAACCCTTGCAAGTAACTTAAAAGGTAAGTATATTAGTGAAGATGAAAATTCAGTTGAGGATGATGCTTAAGTAAACCTTGAAGCTAAACTAATAATTTCCTTAAGTAATTGAAACACCAAATGTGGAAGAACAAAAATTTGAGGTTGATGTTAAAATAATATGAATAGAAAATCAATATTTTTGAGAGGATACAAATAAATAATGATGTAGAGCATAATGATGAATTCAAGAAGCTTAAAAGACAACTAGAGTTTATCTTAATATCTTTAAAATATAAAGAGGAAGAATTCCTCAAACTCAAAACATATATGGAGCTACTAAAAACTTAACGAGATGATACATCGAGAAACTTAAAATCATATCACATATTTGACAAGATCTCAAGTGACTTAAATGAGCTTATAAGCAATCAAAGGTATTCAAATGACAAAATTGGTATAGGATTTAAAGAAGATAACATGGATGATAGTATAGCTGATAAGAAGGATGAAAAGACTACTCAAGAACCACCTCAGGCAAGGGAAAATACTAACAAGAAGGTCAAGAGAAGGACCAATCCAATCAGACAATCTCATGTAATAAGGTACACTCACTCTTTCTATGGCTATTATTTTTCTTGTAACATGTTTGGACATAAAGCTATAAAGTGTAGAAGATATGCAAGGGGTCATGGAAGGCATCTTCACTCACAAAAAATGAGAAACAACAATGAAATGGTATGCTATAATTGTCAAAATATTGGTCGCATAGAAATTTTTTCAATCAGATATTCTTATGGAAAAACATGAAGGTGTATGTTGTAAGGATTGGTCCTACAAGCAAGAGAGAGCAAGGTCTAATAGCCCAAATAGAATTTCATACTCAAAAAAAAAGATCTAACATGGTACACGAGATAGTGGATTTTCAATTCATATGACAGGGAACAAGGGAAAATTCATCTCATTAAAAATGGATACATCACAAATAGTAAGATTTGGAGATAACACATGTGAAAGCATTTTAGGAAAAGTCACATTGAGTCTGGATAGTGGGAATACTATGATTGAAAATGTTTTGTATGTAGAAGTTCTAAAACAAAATGTATTAAGTGTGAGTTAGATGTGAAAGAAAGGATATACTTTGGTGTCTCATGATAAAGGATGTGATATAAGGGATAATAAATTAGGAAAGCTAGCTAGCAAGGTCAAAAGGATAGAGAACAACATGTATGTCTTCAAAGAGATCAACAAGGAGAAATGCTTCATAAGAAAGGTGGATGATAGTTTGTTTTGGCATAGCGAGGTTAGGACACCTAAATATTGAAAATATTGTTAAATTTATTTATAAAGGGTTGTGTGAGAAATATGCCCAAGGTCACTAGACCTACGATACACTATGCAAGGCATGCTTACATGGTAAAAAAACTAAAATAATATTCAAATATAAGGATTACTCCACAACATGACCGCTAGAACTGATTCATACTAATTTTATGGGAACTACAAGGACTGAAATTATACAAGGTGAACATTACATCATGTTCATAATTGATTATTATAGAATAATGACTTTGGTTTCTTTTGTAAAACAAAAATCTGAAGAACTAGATAAAATCAAAACATTCAAGGGTCTAGTTAAAAATGATAAAAATGCCAAAATCAATTTTTTTAATCTTGTAAAGGAGGTTAATCTTTGTCAAATGAGTTTTGTCAAAACCATGGAATAAGAAGGTAATTCTCAGCAACAACACCTCAACAAAATGGGGTTGTCGAAAGGAAAAATAGTACACTTCAAGAGATGGAAAGAACCATACTAAATGATTCCAAGATTTCAGATGGATATTGGAGAGGGGCGGTTAATAAATCAATTTATATTCAAAATAGAGCTCAAATAATAATAAACAACAATAATACACCTATCATATTTATAAAGGATGCCTACTAATGTAAAACATCTAAGAGTGTTTGGAAGTAAGTGTTTTATCAAGAGGGATGATGATAATGTTGGAAAATTTGATTAAAGGACTTATGAAGGAATATGTTTGGGATACGCCTCAATGAGTTCAACATATATGTGTTACAAAAAAAAGGGAAAAAATGATAGTAAAGATCACAAATGTTGTTATTGATGAAACCTATCTAATGAAGACCAAAATCTCAACCAAATGAGAATTCTCAAAACATAGACATCCAATATGATGATGAAGTTACATAAGGCAATTGATAAGAATAAAATGAGGATGGAGAAAGGGAAAAAACAAAGGATCCCTCAAGACAAGTCAAAATAGATCACGATGTAAATTAGATAATAGAAAATGAGGAGGCGAGTCATACGAGTAAAAGAAGAATATTGAGTAATGCACAAAATCAAGAGAAAAATTATCTCTTATCCAAGATTAAACCAAATAATGTTGTGAAAACTAGCAAATACCAATACTATATTGATTTAATGAATGAAAAATTTTACCAAATTGAGAAAAATGAGACTTGGGAATTAGTGCCTAGGCGTAAGAATAAGATTTTCATAGGAACAAAATGGGTAATCAGCTCAATAAAAAAGGTGAAGTCATAAGAAATACAAAAATAATTATTTTTAAATGGTATTATAAGGTTGAAGGAGTTTATTTTGAGGAAAAATTTTCACCAGTAGCTAGAATGGAGGCCATTAGACTCTTCTTAGCATATGCACTATATAAAAGGTTTAAGGTATACCAAATGGATGTCAATTCAACATTCTAAAATAGGAAGCTAAATGAAGAATTCTATGTTGAACAACCTGATGGATTTTCTCTCATATAAGACAAGCACTATGTACACAAATTGAAGAATTACCTATATGGCCTTAAAAATCTCTTAGATCTTGGTACAGGTAGATTAGATAGGTAGATAAATAATCAAGGCTTTAGGAAAGGAGTGGTAGATAACAACCTCTATATAAAGGAAAAATAATTTCATCTATTACTCATGGTGGTATATGTTGATGACAATCTTTGGAGGATATAGTGAGAACATGATGCATGGATTTGCATAGTTCATAAAGAAATTTTTTTAAATGTCAATGATTGGAGAACTATCATTATTTTTAGGGCTACAAATCATTCAATTTAAGGAATTCATCTTCATCTCTCAAAAAAAGTACATAAAATATATGCTCAAGAGGTTTTAAATAGAGGATTTTAAGCCATTTGGAACACCAATGGTTGTAAAATGTAAGCTAAGTAATAAATATAACTCACCAATAGTAAATTAGACAACATAAATATCTATGATATGCACCTTATTGTACCCTACTATCTCTAGACATGACATCATGCAAGCAATTGGCCTAGTTGGAATATTTTAAGAAGATTCTAGATAAAATCACCTACAAGAATTAAAGAGGATATTAAAATGTCTCATGGGTACCATGGAGTATGGGCTTTGATATCCAAGAAGAAATGAGTTTGGGATAAGGGCCTTCACAGATGCAAATTAAGCATGCAACATTGATAACAAAATGAACACGAGTGGAGGAGCATTATTTATTAGTACGTTCCTTGCCTCTTGGCTAATAAAAAAATATTCTCTTGTAGCTCTATCTACATGTGAAGATGAGTATATAGTAGTTACATTGTAACATACATAAGTACTATGGATGATAAAAACATTAAAATACTATAAGGTTGAATGTGATGGACCTAATCCCCTATATTGTTATAGCACAATTGATATTAGTGTGTCTAATAACCCTGTTTTGCACTCTAATACCAAGCATATCCCAATAAAGTCTCACTTCTTAGGGGAAAAATGAATGAAAAGAGGATCAAGATGGAATATGTATCTACTAAGGATGAAGTAGTATATATCCTAACAAAACCACTTCCAAAAGAAATATTTGAAAATCTAAGGAAAAATGGGGGTAATCCTGCCCCAAGAAACCACTAAATGACTCAATACATTAAAGGGGAGAAAATGAAATACTAAATCTTCTCCAAGAAGATGAAATAATTGTCAAACTAGGGGGGCTAGTTCACTAGCTCAATGTATAGTTTTAAAAGATCAAAAGGAGTTATTTACAAAGAGTGAAACATCTGATTTTGAAGAGAATATGTTAAGGGGGATCATTGAGATTGATTAGTGAATAATTTCTTGCATCATCGAAGTCGGGTTTGATAAGAAAATTAGCCTAATCCAAGAGGAACTTGTAAAGGTAAGTATTTACTTTCTTGATGTTGGTTTGAAAGAAATTTGTTAAAGGAACCTTTTTCATAAATGTCAAAGGGGGAGAGTGCAATCAAAAATTGGAAAAGATAACATTGAAGGTGTTGGTATGATAGTTTTCCATCAAATTTTCTCAGTTTTTTTCCATCAATGGCAAAGGGGGAGATGGTTGAACCTTGTCTCGTTAGTGTTATCATTGATATTATGTGGCATTTATGGAAAATAGTAATTGATGGGGTATAAACCATTCAAGGGCATGAAGTTTTATTTTTAGTTACTTCTTAAGACCTTAAATGGTATTAAATGGTATTCGTGGGGTTTCTTTCTTGTGGTATACTAAGATGTCATAGTGTGTGCACAATGTCTTGGTGCATCTTTGGTGCACTAGAAAGGAAATATACGTATAGAGGTGCTTCATGTGAACTCTAAAGGTGTCTTATAGGTGTCAATAGGTGTTTCAAGGGTGTGCATAGGATTCAACGATAAATAATTCATAAGGTTTCATGAGTCCTGGTGTAAAATATCTTGATTAGGTATAATTATAAGACCTAATGCAAGTATATCTTAGAGAAGGGAGCTGAGAAAGCCAAAGCATGGTTGTATAAGCATGATGAATGTATTTCAAGAGTGTAGAGAGACTATGGAAGGTAATACACATCACAATATAGTTGGTAAAGGCATGTAAAATGATGTTTGAGGGCGTATTCCATAGGACAAGCCCAAAAACATTGAAAAATAATGGTAGTCAAGAAGGTACAAACATACTTATGATAAAATGAGTTTAGGGACATAAGAAGGAGGTTATTATATCTCTATGGTCAAATTTTCAGGCCAAAATTCCAAAGGAGAAGCAATAAAATTGAATTTTAGTCCTATCGAGCTCTTAGAATGACCATACGTAACTCGAGGATCAAGTTTGAATAGTTAATTGGTATTTTAAATTTTTGCATGGTGACCCAATATTTTCATCATAATTGGGCCATGGAATCTATTCCATTTTTGTAACTAGAATGAGTTAAAATGGTGGCCTAATCATTATGAATAAACCTTAAGAAGCTAGGTAGGTCCAAACCATCCTAAAACCCTAACCTTCTAACGACGAGAGAAGAAATAAATTTTTAAGAATATAATCACTTGGAAAGGATAATTTAAATACTCGAGGATATATAGGAATCTCTGTAGCTCACTTTCGTGGGAGGTTTATTTCACAAGTCAATTCTTCAAGTATAGTTTTAGCTCTATTTTACAAGGATTTATAGGTATAGTCAAGTACAAAGGTGTCATGATGAAAAAAATATGGAGGAAATATTGAGAGGTTACACAAGTTTCCATAAGAATATTCAGGTATGTTCTGTTCAAATATTTGGTAAGCCATGTCAATCAAGATAGCCTATTGTTAAAATCTAAACAATACAAAACTAGTAGAGATTGTTGGAGATTTTTTTGAAGTGAATGCATGTTGTGAGGGTACATGTATGAGTATGAAAAGTTTATACATGTCCCATATGACATTTTTGATCTCAAGAAGTGATCAAGTGAAGTGTTTTTGTGTCTAAACTCTAATGGTCCAAACCTACGATTCTAGGCTTGTCAAGTAGGTATGAGAAACAAGAAGGGAAATGTGTTCTTATCCACATAATTCATGCAATTGAAAGTATGAGGATGGATTAGATTTCTCAAGAGAAGTTTTAAATTCACTTTATTAGAATGAAAGTGAAGGTTTGAGTGTTTGGAGTCTTATAGGCGAAGACTTGTTCTTGGGACCTAAAACCTAATTTTAGTGAGTTTCGAAAATAAAGAATATATAAGATTTATGCACTAAAATCAAGCATTTCATGGACTTTCTGAGTTTCCCAAGACCTATATATTTCTATAAATGTTCCTTAGGAGTCATGAAAATTTGGATAAGTGAGTGAAATTTTTGAATCTATGAAAACTATTTTTTGTGCATGAATTCAGCTAGGACCTTGTTCTAATATGTAATTCATGAAGAAAATAAATATGTTAGTGCTACTCCAATTATTTGAAGTTAAACCAAAGGTCACATGTGACATCATTCAAGCATTGATAATTTTTGAATGATCATATGTTGGGGTTGATGAATAATTATTGTGACCGGTTTCTAGATCCACCATGACTATGCATAGAAAGATTAAAAGGAGAGTTGAAATGGAGGTTAAATGATTTGACTTATCACTCTCTAAGTATATGGTGATGTTGAATACCTATAGAAGATTCATTCCTACTGAATTCATTTCATGTTACGAGTTGCATACACCCAAGTTGGAGACTATTTTGTAAAGATCATACACCTAGTTGTGCATGCAAGCTCTAATGGAGACTTGAAAGTGAAATGGCGAGTTATGAATATTGATATTCCTATAAACTGAGAGGTAATTTTTAACATAAAAATATCATAACACTTGTCTCATTATCCAAGTTGGCTAGAAGACAAAGAATCTATGTTCAAGAAGAATACGGGAATGGCATAACTATTACAAATCACATTGTGCGGGTTTTGGAATGGAATATCTTTATTTTAATCAAGTGCATAGAACGATTAGGATTATTTTCCAATTCCTCATAAGTAGGAGAAGGGCCATGATAGGTTAAATAAGGCCATCGTCTACAACTAAAACTTATACAAGTTTAATGATAACAATATGGAATTTTCCTAAGTGATGTCATCCAATCCCTTTGAATTAGATTAGGAAGCTAAAAGGTGAATTAGTTAGAATTTAAAGTTGAAATGGTGTGTGAGGGTATTATCCATAGGTTTTTCAGCCCTTGACTAATGAAAGGGCATTTCCATTGATTCCAAGAAGATTTGATCTCCTTAGGATTAACCTAGTTAACCGAGAACATACCTAATATAGAAGAAAAATATGATAAGAAAAGGAGCATTCCAAGAACAAATGATTTACCGTTTCCAAGTTCTCTTCACATAGAACACATATATTGACCATATGGAAACCTCTTTTGGTGAGGTTATCAACTATTAGAATCTTATTTATCACCATAAGCCAGCTGAAAACATTGACCTTGGGGGTGATATTCTTGTTCCATATCTTACCAGCTATAAGATCTTCCTCTCTAGTTTCCTCCTCAAAGAATAATGCATAGGATGATTTAACTGAGAAAATACCATTTTATTCTTTATGCCACACAATTCTATCTTTTTCCTTACTATTAGAAGACACATAGTTTTTAAGAAATCATTGAGGTTAACCATGTGTTCTTTAAGTTTTTTCTGTCAATTCTATGTGCTTCCAAGTTTGAAAGCTCTCATGATTATCCATGTAATTGTTTATTTTTCCCCCATATTTAACTTCTAACAATTTTGAAATTTGGGGGAATTTATCTTCAAGTGTAAAGTTACCAGCCCATTTATCATTCCAGAAGTGGATTTCATTTCCTTTACCTATTTTCCACCTGTTTCCCTTTGCAACTATTTCCTTTGCCCAATTAATATCTTTCCATATACTTGACCCATTGAAGGATGCCTGTTTGAATATCCATTTTTATCATTTGCATCCATCCAATATTTTTTCCTTAAAATTATAGTCCACACCCCATCTTCTTTAGTTAGCCTCCAACCAATTTTAGCTAGAAGGGATTTGTTCATTTTAGTCCAATCTCTAAGACCAAGTCCCCCTATCTTCTTAGGTTTACAGACCCTATTCCAAGCCACCAGGGGAATTCTTTCTTTGCTTTCGGTTCCACTCCATAGGAAACATTTTTGGATCTTTTCCATTTTTTCACTATTATCCTGGGAATTTGATAGAGAGACATTGCATACACTGGGAGGCTTTGAAGAGAGCTCTTGAGTAAAGTAATTTTCCCACTTGAGATAAGCGAGTTAGCTTTCCAACCCACGAGCTTCTTTTCAAATATTTCAATAAGAAAGTTCCATTCACCACTAATAGTTCTTTTATCCCCAAGGGGTATGCCCAAATAAATGGTTGGAAAGGGCTTATAGTCACATTCCATAATTTTAGCTATCTTCTTACATCGACTTTCCAAAGTGTTGAGAAAAAATAGAGATTTTCCTATAATTCACCAGTTGTCCCAAAACCTCCATGTAATCATCTAAAATATTTTTAAATTTATTAGATTCAGGAATAGACGCTTATCCCATTAGGATAGAGTCATCTACAAAATGTTGATGTGTCACATTATCCATACCCCTCGTTGGAGATATCCCTTTGATGTAGCCATTACTAGTTTCCACATTGAGTCTTGTTGAGGGATTCTACCATAATTATGAAAAGGAAAGGGAGAGAATATCCCTTTCCTTAAACCTTGGGAGATGGGAAAGAAACCACAAGGGGTACCATTAATAAGAATGGAGAACCAAGCATTTGAAATACAAGCCTTAACTAAACTCCAAAAGGAAATGTCAAAACCAAACTTGTTTAGGATTTTATCAAGAAAACTCCATGAAACCCTGTCATAAGCCTTGGCCATATCTAATTTTAGAATCATAGCTGCCTTCTTGCTAAGTTTAGCTGAATGAATAGTCTCTTTGATTGTAATGATCCCATCTTGAATTTGACGACCCAAAACAAAACCTCCTTGCTATTTTGAAATGATAGAAGGAAGGATCAATTGTAAACGAAGGGCAATGATTTTCATGCAAATTTTGTAGGTAGTGTTGCAAAGACTTATAGGTATAAAGTCTTTTAATTCCATGGCATTACCACATTTTGGAACTAGAGAAAGAAAGGTACAATTCATATCCTTAAGCATATTTTTTTGGCTAAAGAATTCTCTCACAGCATTGTAAACATCCTTTTTATTATATCCCAAAAATGTTGAAAGAAGAAAGCTTGAAACCCATTTGGTCTAGGAGCCTTATCGAGACTAAGATGTTTGACCATAAATTCAACCTCCTCCATAGATGGGATCGCTGAGAGAAGATTATTATCTTCTATAGAAACCATAGAAGGAATGTAGTTTAGAAAATCCTTCTCTTTGGCCAAATTAGGAACACATTGATTAGTGAGAAAGTTTTTAAAGAAATATATAGCCTCTTTATTTATTTCATCCTTCTCTTCCAAGAGGTTTCCTTCATCTTTCCTAATTTTACTAATTCTATTGAAACTTCTACGCTTCAGGGTAGAAAGATGGAAGAACCTTGTATTTTTATCCCCTTCCTTGAGCCAAGTAATTCAAGATTTCTGTCTCTAGAAGGTTTCCTCCTTCACAAGAATGTTGTGGTATTCGAATGAGAAATCTTTCCTTTTCATATTCATCCAAATCCGGTTCAAAATCCAACCTTTCATTCTACCTTTGGAAATTTTGTAAGTCAGATTTGATTTTCGATTTCTTCTAAAAAATATTCCCAAAACTTTTCTTATTCCAGACTTTGAGATTCATTTTGACATTCTGTAGTTTTTTGGTTAATCTATACATCATTGTTCCCTGTACCTTGAAATTCCACCATTCATTAATAAGATCTTTAAGATCCTCACTGTGGAGCCACATTTTCTCAAAACGAAAGGGAGTTATTCTTCTTGAAGGGTTCTTAATCATCAAAATAATAGGGTTATGATCAGACCCTATCCTTGGAAGAGAGAAAAGGGAAATGTCCTGACTTAACCATTCTTTTGTTACCAAAACTCTATCCAGTCTCACTTGTATTAGTTGTGAACCAGATATTCTGTTTGACCAGTGTATTTGTTGCCTTTAAGTTCTATATCATGGAGTTGAGATTTAGTAATAAAATCATTAAAATACTCCATACCAATAGTAAATTCCTAGGAACCTCCTTTCTTTTCTGTGGGATACATAGGGGTATTAAAGTCACCCATCACAATCCAATCAGAGCTAGTGATATGTTTTTTAAAAGTAAGGAGGTGCTGCCATAATTTTTTCCTTTCTTTGTAAAGGGTAGGAGCATAAATGTTGGATAAGACCCATATTTTTCTATTTTCCAAATTTCTCATCATCACTGCCATATGGTGATCTCTTTTCATGAGAAAATTACCCTCATAAAGGGTAGGGTTCTAGACCACAACTATTCCTCCCGAGGCCCCATTCAAACTAACAAAAAAGCTTTAGAATTATTCCAAAAAAATTGCAAGAATTTAAGAAATTATCTTCTTTCATTTTGGTTTCTTGCACAACTAACACATCTATTTTTTGTCCTTCAATCAAGTCTTTAAGAACCCTCCATTTAACAGTCTATTGAGCCCTCTTCCATTCCAAGAGATGCAATTCATTTTCTAAGGTTGGGTTTGTTTTTTCTAAAGACCTTCTGATCTAAACAAGATTGTTTCCTGAGTCTATTTCCTTCTGAGTCAATTTTTTCCTTAATTCAAATTTGTTTGAGTTGCCTTGTTTATTGTTAATACTCTCCACATTAATAGGGTTTTCTCCTTCCTACAAATCCCCTTTTCCAGAAGGATAAATTTTGGAGGATTCACCCCTTTTACAGATGAGACTACTTTTCCTTTTCCGAGGGAGTTAATTCAAGGGAATCCCCCTTTTTTCAGGAGTTAGCTCCTCTTTCTTTCCTTCCACCTCCTTATTTAGGACTTGTTGAACATTCATGATTTCATCCAAGGAGAGGTTAATCAAATCACCTATTTTCATCCTCTCTCCCATTGAAGTAACAAATATTTCATTTTCTCTTGTCCCTTCTGATCTTTTCTCTGTTCCTTCACTATTTCTTCCAAGAATAATTCTACAGAATGTTGATCACCCTTAATTTTTTTCTCCATACTTTCCTGTCCACGAGTTTTACTACTCAACCCATTCCCTTTATTAGAATCAAAGAGATCTAACTTTCTAATAGGGGAGTCCTTAACTAGTAAATCCTTCATTTTTCCTTAACCTTTGAATCAAACCATGACTGATTTTTGGATCTCCTTCTATTGACCACCAAAGTAAAACCATCCTCATCATCTGTTTCTGAAACAATTTTTGTTCGATTTTTCTCAATAACCTATTTTTCTTGGATTCTTAGAGGTTTATATCCTTCAGTATGATTTTTGGAAAAAAACCTTCCTATGATCAACTACACTTTGCATTATTCCTTTACTTTTTCTTCTTTTCCTTCATTCCCCATCACAGTTGTGTACATTTTGGAGATCTTGAACTTACAATTCTGATTCGAATGTCCCTAACCATTGCATTTGGAACATTTAGTTGGAAAACTTTCCATTTTGATCTTTTTCTCCCATATTCCTAGTCTAGACTTCAACTTAATGTTATTTGGGATATCCTTGTCTACAATAGTATAGATACAGAATCTAGCACAAACAAGTCTATTCATATTAGGGTTGCATTGTCTATTATAACCAGAGATCCCAAGGAGTTATCTATTCCTTTAACAATATATTCATGCCAAAATTCTAGGGGTAGGTTAGGAAGATGGATCTAGATAGGGAACTGATTCAGATTTTCTTTTTCTGGATTGAAATTTGGTTCCCATTTCCTAAGATACCAACCTGATTTTCCCCAAAACAAGGTCCTTATTCCAAAACCTTCTGCATATCTTCTTGGATAATGAATTTAAAAGGAAGAATCCATTTGTAAGAGCACTTACCTCTAGGTGTCCTTTTGGGTTCCACTTCAATTTGGCCCACCTTCTAACAACATCGATATTTGGTCTCCCTCCCACTAGTTTCCCAACCAATGTTTTTTTCAATTTTTCGTAGTGCTATTAAGAAGGGAATCAAGGATTTCCAAAACACATCCCGATGCATCCTTGACTTCCTGGAGGAAAAATTTTTGTCCCTTCGAAAGAGTTCCATTTTTAACTTGGTTTGACCAAGAATCTGATGTCTTGTTGTGGTGACCCTTTTCCCAAGCATCTTCGTGTCCATGGATCTCACCTTCTTCTATAGCTACAACATGATCTATAGATATGGGTGGGATTTCCCTACCATCACTTTCCCGCTCTCCCAGTTTTAAAAACTCCTTCACCTTCTTTTCTTCATCACTTTTCATTGTAGAAGTTATGACCTACTATGGAGTTTTTTTCATTTGCATGTGGTTTATTGTTATTGTGGACCAAATTTTGGGCCTTTTTTTTCAATGGTATAAATAAAATTCTTTTTCACTTGTGAAAGGAAAGGAAGGTAAGAATTAAAAGTATGAGAGTGAAAAAGGAAAACTTGCGATGTATGAGACCTCACACTTGCAATGTGTTATTCCTTACATGTGTAAAGTGTGAAACCTTGACATTACTAAGTACGATTCATCACATTTGCAAAGAGAAAGAAAGATTAAAAAAATTTGTATTCTCGGTTAAAATGTTAAAAAGAAAGATATAATTTTTATTGTCTCACACATTTTCACTTTTTATTACACTCGCGTTTCCTTATTTTTCTTTTCTCTCACTTATCTTATGTTCCTTTTTAGTTGATCACTCACACTCCATAAGTGTGAGGAATTGTAAGTGGTCTTTTTTTGTTATTCACACTTTCAAGTGTTACTTTTTTGCACTCACCCTTACCTTTTTTGACCATATAGTTTTCGTAAATTTTGTATGTGATTTATTTTTACTATGAACCAATTGATGATTAAAATTGAACCAATGGATTATAATTGACAATTAAAATTGACCTAATGGTAAATTTTTAGATTATATTTTTTGACCTCCGCAAGAACCATATTATACTAAGCTTTGGGTAAGGATTGAAAATACTTTAACATTATGAATGCAATAAAATTTGACAAAAGTATAATTATAAAATGGATTCCAAATGATGATTAAACTTGACCTTATTGATTTCAAATGATGGAAAAAATAGAGGTTACAATTTTATTTTCATAAAATGGAGGTAAAAAATGTGTTGTTATGAGATAGACTATAAAATAAAGCCAATTTTTATATTTACTAATCAATGTTACAATATCAAGTAAAGTCAATCAAGCTTAGTAATTTTTATATTATATTTTTCCAAAGAGTGACGCACATGGTTCAACAACATTTAACCATGTACATAAGTGTGTGAATAATTTTATATATTAATTCATTATGCCATAAAATTTATAGCTTATAGGTAATCCAAAGAAAAGGGCCTCATTTATTTCATGAAATAAGCATGTTGTTTCACCTATGAACAATAAGTTATTTTCTCCATATATTTAAATGTACTTGTATAGAACCTTTGGTATGTTTTTATGTAAACCAAAAAAAAATTCCCTACTTTGATCTTAATAATTTGTTGCTAATTTCAAAGTGCATTATGCCCTACCAAAAATGAATTCAATATTTCATACCCAATTAAATTTTTGAATCAAGGCACGTTGTTCTCTTGATTATAGGTATAAAAATAACTTTCCAATATCAAAATTTTATTTTTATATCCTTAATAATGTATGTATAAATGTACAAATGAAGTATCGATAGCAGGAATATGTAAAATCTGTGTATGGTCGGTGATCTAAATTTAGTGATCCTGAAACTTCAAATATCATTTTTATACCCCAAAACCAATAAATTCTTTCCATGTGGAATGAGATCTGAAAAACCAACCAATACACAATATTTATTTTTCAATAAATTAAATAATAGTTTATAGTGTATGATTTTATTGATATAAATTTTTTGTCAAATCCTATCAAGGCTAGTTATGAGAATTAGATACTAATAACTATCAATAACATTATAAGCATTATATAGTAATCACATCATATGGAAAATGGTTAAAAGAACTACAAAATTGTAATAAACACAATTTTATATATTGATTTATTCAACTATTGTCTGAAATAGACTACATTTCCTTGCATCATCTACATCCCCTATCAAGGCTAGTTCTATAAACAATGTTGAAATAAGTCATTTACCACTTTTAAATTCTATCAAAAGAAACCTTTGGAGACACCACAAAATTATCTTTAAGAATTCCTTTGTTGATTCCACTAAATAAAATAGTAGTTTCACAATTGTCAAGAATTTGTGGTGTTTCTTAATTTATTTCCAATTTATTAATGAATATTTATACCTTTTTGCAATGCTTAAAACCCAACCAAAACAATGGATGAACCTCCAATTTAATGTTTGTAGTAGTTTCATTACAATTTTTTCTACATTGAAATTTGTATCAAATACAAACCAAAATGCTATTTGAAATTGTGCAGATACGGCTATTAGAAAATGGATAATATAGCCTCTTAGTTTAATGTGCTAATTTTTTAGTTGAAATCAATTTGAATTTTTAGAATTTCAATTTTTGAACTAGAAAACCTTTTAATTCAAGAACAGGGAAAATATTTCATTAAAGGAACTACGAAAAATAATATCAAGATTTCATTATTACCTTATATTTATTTAGAATGCAATAAGAGTATTTCACAATATATTATTACCTATATCTTTGCAAATTTCTATTGATTGTAGATTTTCTCTAGTTGTATATGCACATAATAATTGTAATTAATACATGTTTAAAAATTGATTCCAACTAACATTGAAAAGTAATAAAAAAATTAGTAATTCATAAATAGTACTTGATACCTTTTTTGAGATAATTTTCATGATTGATGGTGTAGGGTTTGATGTAGCTTCAATATTAATCACCATCAATTCCATGTTATATTTGGGAACATCTTGTTGGTTGGATGGCATCATGTTATGGTAAGGAATAATACCCACCTCTAATTGATTAACCTCATGGCTTGCACTTTGTTCTCTGCTCACATATGTTGAGTGGCTCAATAGTTTCTGCCATGGAACATAGATACTTAGATTGTAAATTAAAAATTGTAAAAATGAACAATTGTCCATTCTCAATTAAATAAAGGAGGTTTCAAAATTATTGAAAATGCACATCTTCCCATTGAGAGAATATTTTAAATGAGGAGAGTCCAATTTTTCTATGTAGTGTGAAAATGTAATATAGAGCATGTCAATAAAAATATTTACATTCTAAATATTGTCAATAATTAAGAATGTAATTTTTATATTGAATGAGGATATTCCTCTTCTTTTTCCAGATTTACATTATAAATATTATCAATAGAAAATATAGAAAATTTATAGAGCTTAATTTTTTATGTTTTTTATCTATGGTTTTCTTTATGAGAAAGGTTAGAATGAGCATGTCCATTCTCATACATTTAATATGGAGGGAAAATAGATATTACTCTTTTATTTTGAATAAAATGGGAATATAATCATTCCAAATATTCCTAGTATGTGTAAATTTCCATTATGGTATACACAATATGCTTAAAATGGAGATATGCCCATTCTCATTCTCATATAATTTGTATCTTGTATATTTTTAAAAAGAGGAATATAAGAAATATTCAACTCAAATGTTTATATAAATATTTTAAAATATTTTTTTACGTGAGGGTTATAATATATACTCTATCTCTATCTGTTGATAGCATAAGAATGGGCATTTTCCCATTTATATCATTCTCAAAAAGTAATTTTCAAAAAAACTATATGAAGGAAATACATCTTAGTGTAGACACCCCAAAATTACACAAGTACTTCCTAGTATCCTAGTTCACATCCTATTATTCACCACCTTTGCGATTAATTAGTCTAATTAACTAATCCGGTACATCCATCCCTTAGATTAATTAAATTATTTCATAGCACACTTTAGCTAAACTATCTATCATTTACTACAAAAATGATCAATCAATTATGTTGCACATTGTAGCTAATTAAATTAGTTACTTAATTAGGAAAATACACCTATTTTCCTAGTCAATAGCCACTTCCTCATTCTTAGTTAACTCCCAGTTGAGCTCCACTTCCTCATCCTAGTTAACTCAACTTTAATTTAAATTCCTCATTCTAGTTAACTCAACTTGAAATCACCTTCCTCATTCTAGTCAACTGCACTTGGAAATCAACTTCGAAACTCAACTTGGACTCCACTTCTAGATTACTTGAAGTGTGGGGGTGATTGGATTGTATGTGTAATTCAATTGTCGGATGTAATTTCTTACATTACAAATGTCTATTTCCCCTTGAAATTTGTAACTATTATATTTAGTATACTTTCTATTCTCGAGTGATTACAATTATGACCTAGAGCTTAGTCAAACTTGCATCCACCTTTCATGGTCCTACCCTCAGCTATAAATATGAGCCATTTCCTTCACAAACTCATCCTTGGAAATACATGAGCAAATGCATTGAATCCCAGCTTTTTTTTGCTCGGATCCTCGTGAAACCCTGCTCGTAGCATTGCATTCATCCACCTTGGAGAGGATAATCAAAAACATCCACATTAAATCATATATAAGATCAAATAAGATCAAATCTTCCACGATCTTACTCATGGTTTGCATGATCATTATAGAAAAGGTAAATTGTGTTTATTCATTTGTCTTTATTTATCTCGTGATTTTACTTGTTTATTCTAATTCATTATTTATCTTAATTAATTTAATTAGGATTTTTAACACTTAAATAGGTTCTTTAGTCCTTTTTTCATCAATTTTCGCTACGTCGACTAATTGTGCAACAAGTTCTTGTTGATTTATTGTGTGTTCTTGTCTAAATTTTGTCACTTTTTTGATGTTCTTCTAAATGTTTCATCATTTTTTCATCACTACTAACATTTTTGGTTGTTTTTACTCACGTTTATTGTCATTTTTTGTTTTTGTGATATTAATCATGATCATGTGTATGCTCTTTCCTCACACTTTTTAAGTAATCTTGGAAATCAAAAACATGGTCATTTGTATTTATTTTCAGGAATTAAACTTCTTCGATTAATAAAAATTAGTTGACACTTTTTTTCCTTTTTTCCTCTCTACCTTAAGAAAACATGTTAACCCTTGTTTATAGGAACCTCTCTAAAGGATTTTCCTCTTAAAATACCAACTAGAGGATTCCTCATTTGTGAGATAAGAAATCTAATAATACTGTGTATAGGGAACCTCTTTAATCTAGATAAAATAAACCATTCACAATGTACTTGTAGGTGTGGTTGAAAAGGATATTTGCCAATTGTTATAACTTTGGGAAGTGCTTTGGCTTAGGCCATAAAACTCATTTTAGGACTACTACAGAAACCCCAAAGCAATCACCACTTTGAAGGAACTGGATGATGAAATGGGTACCTTTATCCTATATGACTAGTATACCCTGTGAGATTAGAGTCACAGATATCCTTAGTGGCGACCCAAGTGCAATTCATTTGAGTAAGATATTTTCTCATTATTTTAAAGGGGGTAGATTAAATCTGGTATCTATAAATAACACCACACTCACTCATTTATAATTTTGAAACCTAGTTGAGAGAACCACCTAGGAAGCCACACACTATCCAAGCCAATTTAAGGTAGAGGCCAAAATGTCTCGTAAATAATTTTTTAGATTTTCATTTTAGTGAGTTTTGTTTCACACTCATATATTGAGTTATCACTTTCACATTTATTTCAAATTTCCAAATACTCATTATTTGGATCAAAAAATTTCTCATTTCACCTCTTTGTACATAAGTCTAATTCTTGAGTTGTGGAAATTGTTATCTCGCACTTAATAACAATAATCTCCCATCTACATCTTTCAATCTTGATACTTGCTTTATCACTGTCAAGCACCTTTGTGATCACTTTGATCCTTCATATTTCTAAGTCTTAAGTTTGACATCACATTTTTGAGATTCAAGCATTTCAACCATCTCCCATCGTTAAGTTACACATTTAGTTTTTTCACTTGTCGACATCTTAACAATCTTCTTAATTCATCTCTTTTAAAGCATACACTTTTCTCTACTTCAATATCCTTAACCAATCCATTTCTCCTTGTATCTAACATTAACTTTGTGAATATTTGAGCTTTTCATCATCATATTTATGTCTTTATACTTCTACATTCACATTGTCTTCATTTGCATATTATCCTTCATTTTTGTGTACTACTCTTTTAATATCCATCTTGTCAAGAGTTTAGCACTCTTGCTATCTTTCTAGTATGCTCTCTTAATACTAATTTTCTTAAGAATTTTGATTCTTCACCATCTCTCTAAATCTCCTCTTGTAGCACACATTTGGTTGTAATATGAGAAATACATCATCTTTCACCTATTTCCTCTTTACATTCACTTTGTAATGGATCAAGAGAACTTTCATTCCTTTTAATCTCTCTTAACACTTACTTTGTTAAGTTTGGACTCTAAAATAACATTCCAATCCTCTCTTATACCTTAACGATACTCATGTTGTTAAGTGTCATGAAGTCACCCTTCTATTTCTCTTAACACTCAACTTGTTAAAAGTTACCATTTAAAACCTTTTACTCTCTCTTAACACTCCTTCTATTAAGAGTTGATCACCTCATCTTGTTAAATATCTTCAATTTTAAACATTCATTTTAAAAGTTAAGAAAATAACCATGTCAAAGTATCATATCTTTTGTACATTAACTTTGTTAAAAATTCAAGCAAATCACTTAGCTCGTATAATAATCCTCCCATTTAAGCATTTATTTTATTAAAATTTCCATAATTGGATTTTCACTTTCAAATCTTCTTCTCTTCATCCACCTTAACATTCACATTGTCAAGGGTCAAATCTAGCAATGTATTCAAATTCCTCATCCATCTTAACATTCATATTTTTAAGGGTAGAACAAATAAAATATTTTCAATATCGCTTCCTTCTTAGTGTTCATGTTACTAAGGATAACATCATTCAATTGTTTCATCATCTCTTCCATTCTAGCATTCACTTTGCTAGAGGTTGAGTACATTGCAAACCTTTTTGTCTACCATATTAGCATTCACTTTTCTAAGGGTAGAGATTTCAAAACTCTTCACCTCTTCCATTTTAGCATGCACATTGCTAAGGGTCGAGCTTTCAAAAAAATCCCTCTTTTATCTTAGTATTCACTTTTCTCGTGGGGTGAGTTCTTCATTGCACCTTTCTTCATTCTCCCCCATTTTTCATTACAATGGTGGATTCACACAATTCATCATTTTCTCAGGAATGGAAAATGATGAAAGACACTATTTTAGGTATACAAAACAATGCAAACAATTCAACTTTGATGAATTGTATCCCTACCCTTTCATCATAGACATCTTACTCACACCCTTTCCAAAATATTTTGAGACACTCAAATTTGAAAAATACACAGAAAAAACCAATCCTAGAGAGCATATCCAATAATTTTACATAGCATTCCACGAAGTGGCATATAACAATATATTTCTTATGTTTCAATTTCCCAGACGTATAAGAGGACAATCCTTAGAATGGTTATTACACCTTCCAACGGGATCTATCACCACCTTCACCAACCTCTCAAAGAAGTTCATCAAACATTTCTCTTCCAACCTTGACTTTGACATCACCTTGACTCTAATAGAATAATACCTTCATGTTATAGGATTAATCAAGCCTCGTTTTAATGAAAATAGGCACAATCATAATAATAACAATCACAATAGACCTTTAGCCTGGAATAAGATTCTTCAAAACCCCACTAGAAATGTGGGTCCGCATTCTCCAGAAAAGGTGCAGTTCATGTGGGAGAAGGAAAAGGAAGGGGTTACCTGTCTCAAGGTGCCAGATGGTTGCTTGCATAGGGCTTTGGACAAAGTGAATCTTTCCCTTGTTGGTAAGTTTCTAGGCTCCAGACCTAACATTGATGTTATTAGAAAATGGGCTTTTAGAAAGTGGAAACCAAAAGGAGATCTGAGCATTACCATTATGTCAAGGGTTTTTTTTTGGAAAAATTTAATCAACAGACTGATTTGGAATTGGTGCTTCTGGGAGGCCCGTGGTGTCTGGGTAATATGGGCCTTTTTTTAAAAAGATGGTATCCTGGGTTTGATCCGAACATCGAGAATATAAACACCATTCCAGTCTGGTGTAGACTCCCAGGACTACCTCTCCAATTTTGGGATGATGAGATCCTGTTAAATATTGCTAAATCCCTCGGTGCTCCGATTGGGCTTGATGGACCTACGAGAAATAGATCCAGACTAGCTTTTGCTAGATTCTGTATTTCTTTTCTGAAATGGAGCAGGAGTTACTAGAACATATTATTTTGCAATCTAAGTATGGCATTTGGCATCAAAATATCAAATATGAAACCTTTCATTTGTGATGTAATAAATGCCATCGTATAGGGAATTTCACCAGAAAATGCCCTAATAAGGAGATCTCCCAAGAGGATTCAAAAAGCAAGAATGAAAAACTTGAAGGAGATTCAGCTCAGGAACAGAAGCTAGGATGATAGAAGTGGAACCTGATCATAGCCAAAGGGAAGAAAAATCCCTCAACCATCCTGAGTGGAACTATAAGAAGAAAGGAAAAAAGGGGTTCAGAACTCCAATAAGAAAACCTCTGGTCTGTAGGAAGCTCGGCACCCTAAAAACTCCAGCGGCAGCTTCACTAGGAGTACCCACAACCACCAAAGAAGATTTAGATATGCAAAACCCAGTAAAGGTGGTTTTGGAGGTTGATGAGCAAAAGGGAACAATGAAAGTAAATATTCTTTCTAAAGAGCTAGCTCAGTTTGTGGAAACTCAGAATGAAACTAAAGTAGCTGAGATAGATCAACCGAATCCTCTGTTCATCATTAAGGAAATTTTGGATGAGGAAAAAGAAAACATGGAACCAGAAGATTCATTCAAAAATATGGGAAAATAAAATTTTTCTAAAAGTGAGAACCCCATATCCAGCATCAAATCAGCAAATTTACAACCTGTCAATAAATAGGGAGAGAAAGAGGAGGGGGAAGTAATGCCACTCAGAGAAAACATCCTCTATGAGGAAGACTCGAGCTAAATTCTAGATTTACAGAGGTCATTTCTAAGAAAAAGAAGAGAATGAAAGGATTTGAAAAGATCCCAGATTCGCTCTATCATGAAAAAAAAAAGAAAATTGACAACTAGGAAACTTCAACATCTAGAACCACTAGATCATCTACTAGAAGAATAGTAGACTTTGGAAGCAGCTCTAAAAGAGGAAGACCCTCAAAAAAGGCTCTCAGATCCAAGAGAACAGAGGAAGACATTGCAGATGGCACTCAACGGCAATTGAACCATCAGGAAATCCCAACACCTAAATCTTATAAATGAAGATCATCTCATGGAACATCAGAGGGCTGAATGGAAACTCCAAACAAAGAATAATCAAGGAGTTATGAGAGTCTAGTAGCCTAGCATTTTGCTTCTGCAGGAAACTAAGATGAACGCTAAGGTTCTTGAAATTAGTAAAAAAATTTCTGGGAAAACTCTGACATGGCTGTGGTGGATTCTCAGGGTGCTTTAGGAGGCCTAGCTACATTTTGGGATAAAAGATAGATATACTGGTATGATTCTTACTGAAACCAATAACCATCTTGCTATTAATTTTCATGCTATTGAGAATAATTGTGACTGGATCCTTTCTAATATCTATGCCCCTAATATGGTTATTGGGAGGTGAAAACTTTGGACTGATCTTAAGATTTTTAGAAGTCAACATAATACTGCCAACTGGCTTATTATGGGAGACTTCAATTCTCCCCTAAACCCAGGAGAAAAACAAGGAGGAAACTTAAGTTTTTCCATAGGTATGGATGAATTTGCTGATTTTGTTGCTGACCTTAATCTTATGGATGTGGATCTTCATGGAAATCAGTTCACCTAGACTAACAGAAGGTTGGGGAAAGACTTAATTCAAGTAAGACTGGATAGAGCTCTTTTCTCTGCTAGCTGGATTCTTAGTCAGGACTTCCATCTCACTTCTCTTCCCAGAATTGGGTCGGACCACAATCCGATTGCTTTAAAACTCTTCAATTGGACTAAGCCCACCAGGAGTTCCTTCAAATTTGAAAATATGTGGATGGAACATGATGATATCCATGATAGGATTAAGGAATGGTGGATTTGGGATGGTGAGGGCACTGCTCAATTTAGGCTTATTCAAAACTTAAAAATGTCAAAAAATAGGTTAAAATCTGGAACAAAGAGGTTTTTGGGAATGTGTTTGAACAAAAAAGGAATTAAAACAAAAGCTCCAAGATTTGGAAATCAAGATGAATTCAAAGGGGAGATCTCTTGAAGATCAATTAGTGGAAAAGAATATTCTTTCAGAGCTACATACGGTATGTAGCAGAGAAGAATCCCTTTGGAGACTTAAATCCGAGGGCTATTTGGCTGAAAGAAGGAGATAGAAATACAAAATTCTTCCATATGACCACCCTGAAGCATAGAGCCTACAATAGGATAATGGAAGTTGCTAAAGGAAATGGCACTGTTATAAAAGACCCAAGGAGCATCAAAGAGGAAGCTCTCAAATTTATGAAAAATTACTTAATGAGAAAAATACCATTAATGATGAGGTAGTCTCTTTCATGTTGGAGGCTATCCCCCAAGACAAAATTGAAGAGAAGAGATTTAAAGACATCACTAAAGTTGTCACATTAGAAGAACTTCAAAAAGTTGTGTTTACTCTTGAAGGGGATAAGGCACCGGGCCCGGATGGTTTCTCTGTCAACTTTTTTAGAAGTTTTGGGAAATATGTTCGGATGATCTTCTCAGGGTGGTGAATGAATTCTATAGAACTAGGGATCTTTGAAAGAGATGAACAACACCCACATTGTGCTTGCTCCAAAAAAATGGATGCTAAGGATTTCAAAGACTTCAGACCCATTAGTCTGGTGAATGTTATTTATAGAATTTTTACCAAGATCATTGCTACTAGACTCCAGTTCATTATGAATGATTTAATATCAAAACAACAGAGTGGTTTCATTAAAGGTAGGATTATTCAGGATGGAGTGATTATGGTCCATGAGACTATTCACTCTATGGATAATAACAAAAAAGCAAACATGGTCCTTAAACTTGATATGAATAAAGCCTTCGATAAAGTCTCCTGGGCCTTTCTGGACAAGGTTCTGACAAAATTTGGTTTTCTAACTAAATTCAGAAAAATTATTAAGGCATGCATCACTACGGCCAGATTCTCAGTGGTGGTAAATGGAGAGCCGGTGGGATTTTTTACTAGCAGTAGAGGGCTAAGGCAAGGGGATCCCATATCCCCTTTGCTATTCATTCTTATGGTAGATAGTCTTAGCAGAACAATTGATAAAGCAGTCATAGATGGTCTTCTGAAAGGATCTAAGCCCACTTCCACTAACCAAGTAGCTTCTCATCAAGCAATTCATGGATGATACAATCCTTCTGTTAATGGCTTCAATCCTTGAAGCTAAGGCAACAAAGTCTATTATGAAATTATATGAATCTACTTCTGGGCAAGAGATTAATTTTGATAAAAGCTCAATCTTCTTTTTTAACACCCCTGAGGAAAGACAACTTAAAATTGCTAAAATTTTGGGATGTAAAATCAGTTCACTCCCCACTACTTATTTGGGGCTCCCCCTTGGTACGAAAAAAGTATCAACCAAAGTCTGGAATGACCTGTTGGAAAGATTTCAAAAGAAAATGGCTGGTTGGAAAGGAGCCATTCTTTCAAGTGTTGGTAAGTGTCTGCTCATAAAAAGCACTCTTCAGAATCTCCCTATATATATCATGTCACTCTATAATATCCCTTCTGCTTTCAGAGAAAAAATTGAGAGGATTCAGAGGCACTTTCTATGGTAGGGAATGGAGGATAAATTCAAATATCACTTGGTTGCTTGGGACCAAGTATGTACTCCCAAAAAAATTGGGGCCTGGGTATAAAAGACATCAAAAAAATGAATGAGGCTCTAATTGCAAAAATGGGCTGGAGAATGCTCTCAGAGAACCAACCTATGGATTGAACTAATTAAGGCCAAATACCTTAATCAACAAGCAACCATTTCTTTTCTTCAGAAGAGAACCTTCCTTATGGATCCATTTTTGGAATAATTTAGTTCAGATCAGGAATTTCATCAAACATGGAAGCAAATGGAAAGTGGGGAATGGTAGAGATATAAATTTTTGGGGGATAACTGGACTAACTGTAGTCTTATTGATAGATTTGGAGCACTCAGAGACAACCTTGAATGTAAGTATGGTACTAGAATCATGGATTACATTGACAGGGATGGCAACAAGAAGAAATGGAAAAAACTCTCTGTAGACAGGGATGATCTGAACCACATGATGTCCTCTTTGCAAGAGCATTTGGACCTTATCCCCTTAATTCAACTGGATGTTCAAGGATGAATTGGTCTAGAACAACTCTATTGATGGAGATTACTCTGTTAAATCTGGATATAATTCTTTCTTTGAAACTATTCAGAGCGAGTTCAACTGGAGCAGGATTTGGATGGCTGAGCTCACACCAAAAATCAATTTTTTCTTTTGGCTTGCTCTTAGGGGAAGAATTCTCACCAATGACAACCTGATAAGAAAAGGTTTCATAATGCCAAATAGATGCCATCTCTACAAAAAATAATATGAGGATATCAGACACCTGTTAGTTCATTGTGAGTATGCCACTAAAATCTGGAGTGTTGCCTTTTCTAATTTCAAAGTTTCTAGGATGTGCTGAAGGACTTCATCCAGTTTTGGACCCAATGGAATCCTCCTTTTAAACACTATGTTGTGAGAAGACTCTAGAAATTGGTAATGCCCCATATTATTTGGAGGATATGGAAAGATAGAAATGATGTCATTTTTAGAAACATTAAACAACAGTGCAAGTTCAACTTTGTTAAGATTACTAATGTTGTCAAAGAGAACATGAAAGATTCAAACCTCCCAAGAACAAGAATTATCCTGAGAATGAAGAGCATATTTTGTCCAACTGGAAAATTGGAGTTGATAATATTCAGAATAGCATCCGCTCCAACATTGACAGGTCTTTGATACATTGGAACCCTCCTGATCTCAACTGGCACAAGTTGAACTTTGATGGGGCTTCCAAGGGTAATCCTAGGATTGTTGTAGGGGGAGGAGTGATTCGAGATCATAGAGGTAGTATGATTGCTGCCTATGCTGGTAAAATGGGGGTTCAAACTAACCATTATGTCTGAAGCCTTGGCTGCTCTATGGGGGCTTAGAATTGCTCAGACACATAACATTCAGAATATTATTCTGGAAGGAGACTCACTAAATATCATTAATCATCTAAATCAGTCTTCGCCTCCAAGCTGGAATATCAAGGATTTCATCATGGAATCTATAAGCATTTGTCAAACCTTCAAAAATATCTGAATCAAGCACACATACCGAGAAGGAAATAAGGTTGCTGATGAATTGGCCAATTATGGCATAAATAATAATTTAATTATTTGGGATAATGTTAATCACATCCCTGAGAAGGTACAAAGCAACATTCAAGTGGAAATTTATGGGCACTCAAGTATGGAGTAAGGATAATGATTATTTGGAGTGGGCTTTAGAGGAGCTAAAAGATCGCCCATGTGGGAAATATCAAATAACCTACGGCCACATTTACTCTCATCACTCCCAACATGTGTGTGGGATTCTTAATATTCGGGGACAGTAAAAGACAACTGCATTTCATACAGTAGTTTAAACAAGGGTTTGAGGAAAGAATTGCAAGCATTTAGAGAGGAAAAAATGGGAGGAGCCCTGTGCCAGGTTGAACCTAGCAGTGATCCGGAATGGAAGGGAAACAAGGAGTTATGGAACCTCCTCAAGTAGGGTGGAATTACAAATTTCATTGATCGTATTCAAGGGCACGATCAGAGCATTTCAATCCAATTCGCTATGGATTGGAAGGATCGAAAAGTGGAGTATGGAGGGCATAAAATACCCATTAATGAAGAACTAATTGCCAAAGCTACTAGCTGGAGATGGAAGGCCTCCATTTCTTCAGCAAGAGGATCGACAAAAAGGCTGAGGAGAAGAAGTTTGTTCTGATAACGAGGAGTTGGTTTTTGTTACTGCGGGATTTGGGTAAGTTCTATCCCATCACCCTTTGATGAAATCACCCGTATGATGGTCCGGTACATATCTTTGGAAGGGAGATATGTCACAGTCCCTACTAAACATCTGGTTTTCCTTAACCATTTCCGTAGGAAAATCACTATCTACTTCCCACATTATCTTTTGAATTCCCTCGAACATGCTCCATCTTGGAGTTTCATAAACATACCCGTGCTACCCCCTTGCATCAAGGACTTATTTTCTTGTTGCACAAGCTCTGTGTCACCAAATACCCTAGTCTCCCATCCTCCCCCAGCACATGGTTCCTCTCCTTCCCACCACCACTACCCCCACCCCCATTCCTTCCACCATGACCCCCACCCCATCCCTTCCACCACATCCAAGCCTAAAACTAGAAACCAGAAGAAGCCCAAATTGGACACCCCTTTTGGGTAGAGTCCTTCGCAGCAGTAAGGAAATGGAAGTTGTCCAAAACTACTGCACACATAGTAGTGTAGCCATGAAGAGGCCTTACAAAAAGAAGGAAACAACACTCCCAAAGGCTGGAAGACTTGGAGAATGAAATGATGAAACTGAATGAAGAAGTGTAGCATTTGGCCAAGCAAAAAGGAAAAAGGAAGATGGAAGATGATACTGAGATGGACAATAAGCAAGTGGAGGACATCTACAAAAATCTTAACTCCTTGGACAATCGGATGGGAAGAGCAAAGGATCACCATGACCACAACATGGAAATTTTTAATGCTATCAAGTGATTTTCTTGAACAACATGTTCGTAGCATCTTTGTGCTTAGTGGGATCCCGGACACTCTGTGGGGAACGGACAAGGAGAGCAAGTCAAACCATAGCAAAGCTGGATGCTAAGGACCCCACACATATGACAATGGTGGCTCTCTTTACCTCACTACAAACCATTAAAGCTAGAATTACCAGAGCTGCTAAGAAGTAAAGGGTTTTTGTTGCAGATGTTGATCTTCATCATTCATTTTGTAGTTTTTTTGCTATTTTTTGGCTGCATGGTTGCAGCGCTCACACTATTTTTCCTTTATGTTGTAAATTTTTGGTTATGGTTGGCTTTAACGCCTATTTATGGATGTTGATCCTTTTTTTGTGGAACCTATTAATGTTATATCTGGCTTTTAGGCCCTCTATGTAAACAGGGTATAGTCCCTTCAAAACTATTTACCATTAGAGATCGATGATGAAGATCTCACAACCAAAGACATGTAAAATAACAAAACTTCTCATGAAGACTTCATTGTTGTCCAAACTCCTTTATATATTGAAACTATGTGAGATCATGAGAATAAAAGAAAAGTATCTCTCACCCAAAACCAATCTATATTTTCTCCATATTTTCTTCCTACGGTTAAAATAGACATTGAACTGTTTCAAACAATGACCTTCTAACATGAAATGAGAGCTTGAATTTGCTTCAAGATTCCATTTTAATCCTTGATATAATTGAATACTATACCAAAGAGAGTTTATCATGAAGCACCATTGATATTGATTATATTCTTTCACCTTTGGATCTTATGCCTACTATATCTAGTCTTCTTGCATAAACACAACCAAAATAAGCCTGGAAACTTGGTAAAATGTAGCCTTCATTGTCCATTATGCTTCAAACAATCAATCTTGAAGAATCAGATCAACAAAGACCCTTACAAGTCGGGACACCTCCATGTGTGCATTCTATCAGCTACGTATACCCAAGAGTATCCTTACACAACATTTTAAAGATTTAATTGTAAATATTTTGTCAAAATAATTACTCCTTAACCTCAAAGGAGCAACATTAAATATTTTCTCTCTACAACCTACAAAGAACGTTGAATATACATCTAGAGAGAAATCCTTCTTTCCTTGCACTATTTTATTCACGGATGAATATGAATCTCAAATTATAACTTTCCTCAAAAACCTTCTCTAACATCACATATGTCTTGATCCCATTTGATGACTTATCTAATAATACATACTTTGACTTGGACCTTTACCACCCAAGTATCATACATAAGGACTCAATTAATCATATTATTCTCTCCTTTAACTTGGATCTTTTCCACCCAAGTCTTGTATCTCAGGACCCATTGAACCATTTGATGCACTCCCTTCACTTGGACCTTTTCCACCCAAGCCTCATAATCTAAGAATTATTAAATCTTAGGATTCTATCCTTTGACTTGGATCTCTTCCTCCCATGTCTTATAAATCGGGACTTCAAAAATTTTAGGAATATAATTTTTGACATGGATATCATCTACACAAGTCTCATAAATTAGGACTATTACACTCATGGATTCAATAAAAATATTTTGATTCTCTCCTTTGACTTGGATCTTTTCCATCTAAGTCTCGTAAGGAAAGACCATTTCATTTACATAAACATGGACCTCTATCCTAATGAGTTCAATGTAATATCTCATCCGTCAAAATTCAAAAGCATAAAAAGAAACTAAAACTCCGTATTAAATATTTGATTAAATAACTATTTGAAAATAAAAAGTGGAAAATCAAATTTAAATAACATTAAACATTTCATCGGTGACAGATATCTTAATAATACCATTATCACATCTTCGCATTCCTCGCCTATCATGACACGGGTTAACATTATTTCTATTGGGAATTGTGTGTCTCATCTTTGTTATGGTTTTTACCATTTAAGATGTTTTTTTGTACAATTTTCTCTTAAACCTTACTAATGGTAACTCATTTCAAAATAATCTCTCTCTTTTTCAGAAATCACTAAAATTATTTACCTAGACCTTTTAATAATCCATCACATTCTACAGTGTTGAACCATTGTGTCTTATTAGTCACATGTGGCTGAGACTTGGGGAAGAATGTTCCTTCCCACAAAAACCTAACAACATAGAAAGAAAAATCAAGAAAAAAATAAAATAAAATCAATCACTACACCTTTCATCCTTCACAATATTTGGTAACAAGCCCATACTTATCACTAGTAGTATGAGATTAGGAATGGATTAATATGCCCTTACATACCTACATTTTTTCTTGAGTGTTGAGCCCTTACCTCTTACTAGTCACATGGGGAAAATGTAGGGGTTCCTTCACAAAAATAACTAATAAATAAAACCTTTATTAAATCTATATCAAAAAGTGCTTAATCACAAATGTCTATAGAAGCAATTTAGCTTCTCATATTAAGAGAGACAATAACTCCTTCAACAATATTTTTCCAATCATTAGGCCATTTACGGATATTAGTCAATTTAAAACCTATAAACTTTACTCATCTTTGAATTGGTGAGATAATCTTAACTAAATACGAGTAACATTTTTATCACATGGATCATTGTTACGCATTGTATATTTATTTTCATATCACTATTCACCTTGTCGTTGCATCCTTCTTGGCTCTTGGTGATGAGCCCTCGCATCTTCCTAGTTATGTTCTTCTGCGATTAGAGAGAGATACTATCATTACACCATCTAAGTTTTTAATAGAATGGAATGTTTGTAATTATTTTCTTTTGTGATCAAGTTGTGCAACCCTTTACCAATTCAAAAATACAATAATATTTAAAATGTTCAAAAATATAAAAAAACATTCAAATATATTTCAAAATAAAAACATTCAAATATGTTTCTCAAAATTACAAAAACATTCAAATCTGTTTTACAAAACAAAAAGAACATAAAATTATTCCAAACTCTTAAAATAGTGTACTTTCCAAAAACAAAAACACTATAAAACTTTCCAAAAATGAAAACAATGTTTAATTACCAAAAGTAAAAATTCATAACACTATTCACCCAAATTTGAAGAATGGATAACATAGTTCAATAATATCATCATTTGATAGTGTACCTTATGATTGTTCCAAATCATCTTTCGATAATAAATTTCCCTTATTTGAAATATACCTTTACTTAGGGCACATTTCGATTTCACATTTTAATCCAATACAGATCAACCTTTAATGGGATTTGACAAGAGTATCTTTTGGAGTATCTAAGCATAAGTCCACTCTTTATCCCACTCCAATCCTTTATTGTTAGAATTTATCACATGGGGGCATTCAAATCAGTCTAGTTCTTCAATGTTGAAAACATTTGGAGTGTCATTAGATGTAATTATTGAGAGTTATGTTGTCTTATTGCAGTTTTCTAACACTATGATGGTGCTTTTTCTTCTTTCAAAATATTATTGTGTTGCAATTTGTTTACCTTTTTCTAGAACAATTGTAAAAATCATATTCACACCTTACTTTACACATAACTTTGGTGTGGTTCCTTCCTATTCATATTGGGTTTGTTTGCATGCTTGTTTTATGTCTTTTGACCACTTGCATGTGTTGTGTTTTCCTCTTGGTTTATTAAATAAGGCATGGAGTTTTTCCTTTTTCTATGTATTTATCTTTGATTACATTTATTTTCATTTTTATTTTAAACTTTTCCAAAAATTAAAGAAAAAACAAAAATTTCATAAATACACAAAAATCATAAAACAAATTTGAACAAACGTTCATTCCTCATAGAATTCCTACAATTAGAATACCCTTGACGTGAATCCTTCAACATTTCAACATAATTTTTATATTTCAATGATCGTTCCAATCTTAAAACTATCACTTTATTTTCTTTGTATGATTCCTTACTTTTCTTGGGAAAGCCGCAAAATTATTTTTCCCTCGTGTTATAACTTTTCTGGGAAATTTCTTTTAGTTTATTTTTAAAATGGATCCAAAGAGTGTCATGAGGAGTATCCAAGTATAATCCACTCTTTATTTTGATCTTATTCCCACCTTACTAGAATTCATATCTACTTAATCCTCATTATGGCACGCATTAGGGGCATAGTTGGTTGTCTTATTTTTGAATATGTGTTGCATTGTTGATGTTTACTTCATGGAAAAATTGTAACTAGTGTGATAACATATTGGTTATTTTATAACCCGATGCATGCACCTAATGTTCATATTTGGCTTGTTTTCCTTTTTCTCTTTTATTTTATATGTGTTTTTGTATGCGCATCTAGGTTAGCCATATTGATTCCTTAATAATCATGGTGAAAGCTCTATTGTGAAATAGTAAAATAAAGGTTTGTCTTATATCACAATCTCCAAATGGAGCTCATACTATGAGTACAATTCCTTCCTTCTTATCATTGTTACATCTCTTGCTTTATTCCTATCAACCATCCATCTACCGCATTTTTGTGTCATCCACCCACTTGAGGGGCATTCCTCTACTATTCTACTAGTGGGGGCATCCAAATGCTTGACCACTTTCTTCTTGAAAATATGTAGGCATCTATTATGTTTAAAGAACTATTACTTTGCAATAAAAATTTAAAGAGGGGAAAATTTAGACGCCCCAAAATTGTTAGGAATAATTAATAGTGTAAACATTGTATTATGAGTTGTTGAGAAACAACTCATATTTACTTGGTATTATATGTGAAGTTGGTGAAACAACTTCACATATTTAGTTCCTTGTTTGTTACCACTCCTAAATTATAGGAGGTTATTTTGGCTACTTGTTTGGCTATTTATTAGCCATGTATTGTGTATGTAATGTGGAGAAGATCAATACATTTTCTATTATTCTGATCCTATCCTTTCATGTGGTACCAGAGCTAGGATTGATCTATACGAGGTTTGAATGCCCCATTGAATGTTTGAGAGAATACGTTTCTCTGTGTAGTCCTGTGGATAACAATCACAGTCCACGCAGTTTGGAAAGCCATGAAGGTGAAGATAAACATCCAAGCCTGCAGCCAATGCATGATAAAGAATTTGGAAATTGTTTT